>CM023953.1:23193972-23284736 GCA_013407115.1 Glycine latifolia
AAGAGGCAAACATACAAAATAGACTTTTGTACGAAATTAATTTCTACTACCAGAAACAACAACTAATAAATCCCAACGGTCAAATTGACTTATTGCAAGAGAGGAACACACTGATCAAATTTGAGGATAATCCAACGGTTAAGCAAAGAGATAACCGTTTTTCAGTATCACTGCCCGAAACAAGACAGAATAGAGCAGGAATTATGATAACCTCTATTTGCAGTTGAAACAATCCCTCTTGAAAACACTTCAATGAATGATCCGAACGGTCAGAATCTAACAACCGATTTTATTAACCGTTCTTCAAAGTTTGAATGCGATCCAACGGTTAATGTGAGAGAAACGTCCCTCGCAATAAAACTGCATGCTTCAGAAAACGGTTACAGAACCAATTCGGTTTGGGAATTTCTGGTGATGCTAAAAGCCTATATTCACGAAACCAACCGTTAGATGTTAATATTGGTGAGTCACGAACTTTATTTAAAAGTTTCATCAAGATCCAACGGTTAACCAACGAGATAGAGAAGATTGAAGGATGACAGTTTCTACCCTTCTCCAAATGCGAATTTTGGTGGTTTCTTTCTCCTCTCCTTTTCTCTCTCTTGTGGTTTCAAATTAACTGTCAACTTCTTAAAAGAAGTAACTGCTGACCTATTAAAACAAGGAATCCTAATATTTCCTTATTGGGCTGGACTTGGCTTGGGATTCAAGCCCAACAAGGAAACAGGGCATAAATAATTAAATATTGTTAGTATCGCCCAATATTTTTTATTGACACGTGTCAGCTGTTAATTTGTTAATCAAAGATATTCGAAGAGATGACATTTTCTTCTTTTCAATTACACTAAATTAACCTTATAATCTGTATCGTATTGGAAAGCACACAATCTGAACCAATAAATAATAAAATCTAAAATCCGCACCCATAATTGTTAGTCAGGCCTTGAATTTTCATTCAATATATTTAAAAGAAAAGTTAATCGTTTTCACTTTTGAAAAATTTAGTTCACCATTATTTAATTTTTAAAAAATAAATAAATACATTTTCCTTATAGAAAAAAAATGAAAACATTTTGCTTGAAAGAAAAGGCAAACAAACGTGTGGTTAACCAAGAAAAGGCAAACAAACATAGTTGTGATTTGCTGATGAATTTTAATTTAAGATTGATTGTCTGCTTTTAAAATAAAATAAAAAATGGGTGACCAAGAAGTTTATTAGAAGAGCCAAGTCCAATCGAGCGTTAAAAGCTACATACTGTCAAAGCCGGCAAGCTCAAATAACTTGTTTGGTTTGACATAATTTATTTTTATTGAAAACTTTGCGTTTTTAAGTTGGGCATCAACAATATATCATTTAATATGTTAGTATTTTTTATAGAAAAACTTCTCTGAGTAAGTAAATTAATGTTAACTTAACTAATAATCATTTTTATCTATAAAATAATTCGCCGCGTGGATCTCACGGCAATATACTCTAGTTTATAAAAAAGGATAACCTTAGGAGTTTTTTTTTCCAAGATACTCTTAGTAGTTTAAATAAAGATTCCTACAAGAAAAGCTTTGCTTAGCTGAGAGAAATTAGTGTCGGCTTTGAAGCAGTTGCTAATACCATTGCCTTAGTGTGCGTTTCCAATCATAATACCTATAATATCCTAAAGTTAGTGATGGCTAAGCTGACGCTATTGCTTAATTTGGGCGTACAATATTCAAATATGAAATTTTACGCTCCCATCTTCCTCTTCTCTCAACCCTCTTGTTGTGGATTATCATCACAATAAAAAAATATATAAAATGCTTAGTAAAATATGAATTTATGGTATAATCTCACGAGAAAGAAGGTCTCTTTCCCGTTGCCCTATATATGCCAAATATATATGCAGCTGGTGAAACACGTTTCTTGCGTATCAATATCAATTGAAAAATTATATGAGTAGGTATATATCATCTACGTTTCCTTTAAAGATTTTGAGTAGGAAGTAAAACGAAACTTCTCCAGAGGGCGACAATTCCATCAAAAGAACCAATAAGCAACAATCAATTCAGGAAGCTTGTTAAAGATTTTTCGTATTTAAAGAAATAATTGGCTATTGGAACATTGAAAATGTTAATGGAATTACTTGCTGTCTTGGTCATTTTTTTTCTCAATGAAATTATAGTAAAATTTTAACTTAAAACAACATTTTATTTTAAAAATAAAACAGGAATCTTTTAGCTTTTATTCTTATGATTTTTTTATTTTTATCGGTTAACTGTATGATGATGATGATGTCCTCATGAAATCAATATTACACCACCTATCATGTCATAAAATATCAAGTTAACAAATAATATGTTCTCAAAAGTGTTATAATGATATCATCAAAGATTAAAAAAATACATTTATAGAAGAAAAAAATAACGCATTTGTTTGTGAATAAAAAAATTAAAAAAATAACATACGTAAAATAATTAAAATAAAAAAGTAACATATTTACAGATATTAACATTCCACCGGTCAATAATTCATAATAGGTTCAAAATAATGTGATAGTAACGTTTCACTTTGAAGAAAACAGCATTCTTCTTAACCATGGAATCTAAAAAAACAAAGTACATTACATTGAATCTATGGCGTTATCTATCACTGTCATTTCTTTCTTTTTGTTTATTACCCGGATGCCCCTTGAAATCCCCCAACCGTTAAGCTTGAGGATTCAGGACCGATCGAGAAGTCAAGGAAGTGTTGCGGAAAATACGCAACAATATTGATTAAGCGTTTATACTTGCATTTGCAGACATAATATGGAAGGTATGTTTTAGGTTCAACGTACTGTTGACATATATTGAAAACCTTGGCACAATCTATCACCGATTTTCATCAACTTAGTCTGTTGACATGTGAGGGAGGTGTACAGAGGAGAAAGTGTGATTCACATTTCAGAGAGTTGGAACAATTAATGGGTGTGCCATAAAAAGTAATTGCATTGACATTGGATCTTTCCTTTATATATGATAATAATTAAATATATATGTCTATAAATAGATACTACATGGTATCGCCATATGGGCATTATTACATTTAGCCAAAAGTATTGTCATATTGTTTGGTTAAGGTTCACTTCGAAATCCTTCGCCCTCTCATAATTTTATCTCCAATGGAATTGGGAAGCATAATGCATTTCCTTCAAGATAAGACCATTTTAGTCACTGGTGCCACTGGCTTCCTCGCAAAAAGTCTCTCAATCCATCTATTTATCTATCTATATATCTATCCCATGATACTAAATTATATCTAGTTACCATGTGTTTCCTTGTATGTGTTTGCAGTTTTTGTGGAAAAAATATTGAGGGTTCAACCAAATTTGAAGAAAATTTACCTTCTTTTGAGAGCCAGAGATACTGAATCTGCTACTCAACGTTTACATGCTGAGGTGAATATACAAAGATTTACAACTTTATTAAATTTCTTTTCAGTCATAAAAAATTTAGAATACATCATATCAAAACCTAACTTACCAATATTAATTGGCTATGTGTAAGGTACTAACCGCAAGCACAAACTCTATAATGTATTTAGAATGATGGCTGATATATAGACACTTTAATTTCCAGTATATATATCAAACATTTCATTAATAATTATTATTTCTCTTTTTCTTACCTATCACATCATTATCGTCGTTCATGCTTCTCTTTCTTTTTCCTCTTTTTTCTTCTGAGAGTTAAATAAGATTAATATATTTGGTATCCATTAATTATTTTTCATATATTTAATGTGAGATTAAAGATTCACCGACTAGTTTCAACAATTACAATTGACACACATATAAATAAGGATAATGATAAACATCTACCCCATTTTAAAATGAATTGGTTGAAAGAAAAAAAAAATCAAAAACAAAATGTAGGGGAAAAAAGTAAAGATAATGTAATGGAAAAACAAGAAAGTAACAAGAGAAAAGGATGAAAATGAGATGAAGGAAGAAAAAAAAAGTGTGTGTCTCCTATTTTCCTATAAATTAATAATGTATTTACACCAACAAATGACCTAGCTAGTCTATACAAATTTACGAGTAATTTAGTTATTTTAACTGATATATGGCTTTTGAGTGTTAAGTAAAAAGCTAAGTAAGGGAAAATTTTAATGGAGAACAAACTCTATTCAACATCTGAAGAGATATGATAGGTATAATAGATATTCAAAGTTCAACTATCACACACCTAATATATTTTACATAGCATTTTTAATTAATGATGTTATCAAATCAGTACGTCTGATATTTGATCACGCTATTATATATTTTTTTCCTTTGTAGATCATAGGGAAGGACTTATTTAGATTGCTGAAGGAAAAACTGGGTACAAGATTCAATTCCTATGTGTCAGAAAGGTTGACAGTAGTGCCTGGAGACATTTCTCAAGAGGACTTGAATTTGAAGGACCCAATTCTAGGGGAGGAGATTTTCAACCAAACAGATGTTATAGTTAATTTAGCTGCAACAACTAACTTTGATGAAAGGTACTATATATTCGACATATAATTTTAAAACCGTATATATTTATGTGTCTCTACGTTCACATACATTTAAAATAATCTTTTATTTCTCTATAGTTAAAATGACATTTTTTTTTCTCTTATGCCTATTGAATGCAGATATGATGTTGCATTGGGTATAAATACATTAGGAGTTATGCATGTGTTGAGCTTCGCCAAAAAATGCGTCAAACTAAAAGTGCTAATCCACGTATCAACAGGTTAGTATATATGCATGCCCATGATAATTAAAGTTATAACTGATTCGTATCTCACATTCAATCTTCCAAATGATTCTCTCATCTAAATAAATGGGGCTGATCAGATGGTAATACACTCTCTGTGATTGTGGAGATGATTTGGGTTCAATTTCTGTAAAATTCATCTCTGGATAGGAGCGAGAAACTTTATTTAAACGTGTATAATTTCATAACCGACTTGAACCACAGTTTTTTTTAGGATATATCGAGATTCTACCATTTGAGCCAAAGGCATAATTACCAAAAAAAAAATAAGTATTCAAATGCATATATATATCGTTGCAGATGTCCTTTTTGCCTCAAGGTTATTGCAACAAGTTATACATTAGGATCACGTGTTTGATATATTATACTCTTCACGAAAAAATGCTTATAAAGTATACAGTGTAGATTGTAGCATCAATATTGTGCCCACCTTGTTGACATATATAGCTAGTATTTAATTACGATAGAGTGGAACCTATGCTACATGAATCATAAATTCTAGTCTTGAATTTGTCGTGAGACTATATAGCCATTATGTCCATGGAATATCTTGATCGAGTAAATTTTCCGAGAATTTCTTTATTGCTATATATGTTGCAGCTTATGTATGTGGAGAAAAAGAAGGACTCATACTAGAGGATCCACATCACTTTGGTGTGTCACTAAATAGAGTGCCCGGACTAGACATTGATATGGAAAAGAAAAATGTGGAGGAGAAATTGATTCAGCTTAGACAGGAAGGAGCCACAGAACATGATATTGAATTGGCCATGAAGGACTTGGGTAGTGAAAGGTTTGTTCTAATTATTGTACTACTCCCCAAGCCAACCTTAATTCCTTGGCCACTGATTCATTTTTTCACAAAGTATCAGCTAATTAATAATGTTGAGAAATTTATAATTGTGTGATTTGCAAAAAATTATTTGGTATCTTGCAACATTTCCATTTGATCCCCTTTAACAATTACCAAAAAATTGAATATATGTATTTGTTTCTTGATTAAATATTAGAGCAAAGATGTATGGATGGCCAAACACGTACGTCTTCACAAAGGCAATGGGAGAAATGCTTGTTGGAACTACAAAGGGGAACATAAACGTTGTAATTGTACGTCCCACAATGGTTACTAGCACTTACAGAGAACCTTTCCCTGGTTGGATTGAAGGTTTAAGGTAAATCATCGATCACATCACATCTTATCTTATTGTGTCCACGCATATAGTTTCAATTATATATCCACCATCTTATTATGTTCCCTTGAAAGTGGCATTTAGAAATGGAAACACAACCAAAACTCTCATCTGATCGAGATTTTTTTACAGAACCATAGACAGCATAGTTGTTGCGTACGGTAAAGGAAAACTAGCATGCTTCCTTGCGAATCTTAAGGCAGTTTTTGACGTGGTAAGTCACTAATTTAGTTTTTGATTTCATGTTGGAAAATTGATTCAGTCCAGAATTGATTATGGATATATTTTCATATATTTAATTTTACATTAAAAAAGAATTCATATTGGTGATAAATTGAAACAACTTCGAGTAATTTTTTAGTTGAATTCAAATTTTTGTGTTGAATTTTACCTTTAACTTGATTTTATAATAAAAACATTTAAATATAAATCACATCATTTCAAAATCAATTTTAACCAAAATCAATTTCATCCAAAATCAATTTTGTCAATGTCCATCAAAACATACTAAATAAAACTATTTTCTTCTTTTATTGGTATTTAGAAAATTTTCCTCTCATTCTTTTTAAAATAAGTGGATACATATATTAATGCTGAGTTTGAAATAGATACCGGCTGACATGGTGGTGAATGCAATGCTAGTGGCCATGGTAGCTCATGCAAATCAACCTAGTGATATCATCTATCATTTGGGTTCCTCTGTTGTAAATCCAGTTAAGTACCTTAATCTTCGAGACTATAGCGCAAGATATTTCATGGAAAATCCTTGGATAAACAAGGATGGAAAGCCCGTCAAGGTTGGCAAAATTACCATATTGAGCAACATGGATGGCTTCCGCAAATACATGTACATTCGTTACCTGCTTCCCTTAAAGGTTACTTCAAATCCTTAATTTCTATAATTCACATATGCTTTCATCATTCTAATTTTCATGCAATCATTCTCACAAGTCACAAGTAGTAACATCAAGTGGACTTTAATTACTTGAGTTTAAAACATTCTTTTAAGGCAATAAGTATGTGCTTAATTTTGTTTGCATTTAACAGGGGCTAGAGCTGGTCAATGCAGTTTCATGTCAGTATTTTCAGAAAATGTATCTTGACTTCAATCGGAAGATCCGTACTGTCATGCGATTGGTTGAACTTTACAAGCCTTACTTGTTCTTCAATGGGGTGTAAGTAAATTATAAGCAGCCAACAAATAAGATATTGAAGAACTCGTTTAATGGTAATATTCATTATCTCATGAGAGTGCTTGTTTTGCGCACAGGTTTGATAATATGAACGCAGAAAAGTTATTATCATCGGCAAGACAAGGTAGGGTAGAGATGGAATTGTTTTACTTTGACCCAAAAATAATTGATTGGGAGGACTATTTCATCAATATCCATTTTCCTGGCATCATCAAGTATGCCTTCAAGTGATGCGTAATTACGTACTATGCAGAAGCCATTTTAGCGTTTATCATTTGAAGCTTGAATTTGTTGCATTCAAATTGGTGCTGGCGAGTTTATATGTTGGTCTATATTACAAATTATTGAATTTAACCTGATATCTGTAAGTGTTTGATATATTATATATATGCAAACTGCAAAGAATATTTTGTACTTTGTTCCTCAGTTCCTTGGAGACACCCAAGTGCGCTAAATTCGCTGGTTTCTCCGTTAATCGAACGCCGTTAAATTATTATTATTATTATTAAAATCTATAACAATTTCCTTTAGCACCAGACACTGATTAAGCCATAAAAATTCAGAAATAGAAAAAATATTATAACATTTTCTAATAAAAATTATTTATTTATTATTAACCTTTGACTCCTAAAAAAACTTAGTTAAAAATGTACCCTTTTAATTATCTTAAAATCATTTGTAGTCAATCAGTAACCCCAAAGCAGGTTGTTGCCGTTTATCTTGCCACCAGTAACCCCAAAGCAGTCAAACAAAGGGCAAGCCCATGGAAATATTTGTCATGAAGGAGGAGACCTCTCTTTTCTTTTACCGGCAATGGAAGTGGCACTGTTTTCATCGACTTGGGAATCCAAGCTACTAACACCATTAGAAACAGTAGCAACAGCATCATGACCACTTGGCCGGGTAATGCAGAGCCAACATCTCGTAGACTCACAGCTAGTGCCTGATACTAGGGGTACATGCCAATAACCTTTTTCCGATTCCTGAAACAAAAAATTTCACATTTTATACAAGAACAGAATTTAGCAACAGTAAAGAAACAAAGTAGTTCTGAATTTGATAGAGGCATAGTATACAAACATTTTGGATGCTAAAGTATTTAGGATTTTTATGTTTTCAAAGACAGTTTTAGATGCTTTGGCATGTATAATGCTATTCTTTGACATCTGTTCTGGTTGCACTTAGCAATCTTTAGATATCCAACTTGAATTTCTAAATATATAGCTTCATCAATTTCTAAATTATTTTTGTAATATGAAACTAATTAAGAGGTAAAATTATCAATTCATAAAAAAGGCATTAACAACTCGTGCTCAAGTATCTTGAGATTCCTATGGGGTTTGAAAGGGCATCACATGCCCACACACATTGGTTGTTTGGGTTGAAGAAAAGGGATTTGAGGCATCTATGGTTAAGCCATGCCATAGTAATTAAGAATAACTCTCTGTTTCAGCACCAATTTTAGGAAACACATAAAACTGTCATCACAAAAACATCTAACCTGATGCCTGAAAGACAGACTAAAGTCTCTTTCACAGCTTATATGTACATTAGAGGTAAAAAAAAATTTAAGAATATACTAGGACGGAATAGAGAAAAGCTATAAGCTTGGTGGAAGATTAGACCCGTTATTATCTCTATGTTTCATATGATTCCTTTTTAGTTCCTTTCCTCTTCATTTTTCCTTCCTTCTTTCACCCTTCTTTTCTTTTATCTTATTTTTCTTTTCTTTTGTGTTATTTTCTTTTTTCTGACTTTTTTGTATCTATCATTGGGTTCATCTACCATCGACCTCAATTAACTTGAGTTAAAGGTGCTGTTGATGTTGATACTAGGGCATTACATTATCAAATGACAATACAAATTTCTTGCTAATAAGCAGAATATGAGAAATGAACCTAGAGGCTAGAGGGAAGATGGTACACCAATTGAGTCTCGGGACCAATGGTGGGAAGATATACACTGGAATGCCTATGAAAAATGTTGAGGTGGCAGGGCCTGGTGGGAGTTAGTTACTGAGTAACATCCTGAAGGCATAGAAGAATGAAATTGATAAGTTAGGGGTGGTTAGTTAAGAGGAGAAAGGTGGGAATGATTACTCTCTTCAAGCTGTAAAGCTGAGGGCATACTAGCATAGGTGTATTCTCTGCAGGAGCTTTGCTCGGGAAAAGTATAGTATCCTCTTTCGCAATTCTGTTTTTCATTCCTTCTATGATCTATTTATGTTTTGAAGCTTACATTGACCGAATACAATTGAATCCGTTTACTCTGTCTTTAATATTGGATTCCTAAGTCCTAACTTCCTATCATCTCCCCTCAAATACCAAAAGATCAAAAATACTAAGCTGTCACCCAGAAAATAACACTAAGTTTCTAACACATTCCCTGCAGGAACAGTAGAATGGCCACTACAAGCATTACCTGGATAACCAATGAATATGATGGTGGCATCTGAAGTTTTGGGTTTCCTTTCACAAAAGTGTAGTGAACCTGTATATAAAAAATAAAAAAATAACTTATCACAAAAGCAAGGGCATGCAATATAAATCGTGAACAGCCTACAGATCAGATTTTGGAGTATACACAGATGGACATTGAAGGCTCTAATGGGAAACAAATACTGCTATGTCAAACATTGGAAGATGTCCTAAAGGGAATAAAAATTATGCATGATGTTTCTCAAACTCTACCCCCGACCCCAATTAGTTTGGGTTAAAGGTGTTGTTGATGTTGATGTTTCTCAAACGGCTTGAAACATATCAAACTTTTTCTCTCTCAAATATCCACTCCCCGACCCTTTAAAAATTCCTAATCCCACAGAAAAAAGGTACAACAAAATTTAACAAGCACAAAATCATAAAATCAGAATAAAAACTCTCCTGAACTGACATTAGAGTAAACAATTTCAGAAAAATGTAGATGAGTAAAAGTGCCCAAACAGGTCGCACAGAGATGTAATAAAATTTGAAAACTAAAATTTATAGGAAAAAAGTTCCCATACAAGACCCATTTTAAAATGTGAACAAACAAGTCACTCATAATGATAGAATACGAAAATCCAGAAAAATAAATAAATAAATTAAGGGTTTTGCTAACCAGTGTCTTTAGGGCATTGATTAAAGAACTAAAAACAAAAAGTATTTACTATAGAAATCATAGGAGAGCATAAAAAAAGTTATGGGCAGCGCAATTTTAAGCATCCCAATGAAAACCTTTATTCTTTTAATTTCTTAACCAATGCCCTAAGGGCACAGGTTAGCATTTGCCATAAATAAATAACTTGCCTGATGTCTTTCTTTCCACTGGTTAAAAAAGTTGCTTCCTATGAGTTCAAATATGTGATCTCGCATTTCATCATTTGTCACAAGCAAGCACCTAAGTTTAACTGCAGCAAAGAGCCAATACCTGAAACCCAGAAGATTAATACAAGTACATCAGTGCCAAACAGAGAAAAGATTATAACATATTCATGAACAACACAAGAAGAAATTTTGTCAACTATTTGAACCTTAAACGATACGACCGGTTACATTTTAGTCCTTATAAAAAACTTAGCTTTCATTTAGTCCTTCTCAGTTATTCATGTCTGAGTTCACTTTAATCCCACCAATAGCTTCATCTGTCTAATGCAGAAAAGTATCATATATGGCACATCAAATGTGAACCAAATCTTACGCAGAATGCTATAAATTTCATAGATGACTAGATAAATTCAAGTTCTAAAACTGCATGCTCTAATTTAGAGTCTTAGACCAACATGAAAACAAATACATACACACACAACTGAATACCAAATAATTACTTAATCCCAATAGGAGAAAAAAAATTAAGGGCTAAGTGAAACTATTTTTTTTAAACCAAATAAAAAAATATCATTTAGGCATGTACAGTAAAGAAACAGTCAAACAATTCAAGAAACAATGCTATTGTCCTAAGATTAAAAGTGAAAAACATATGCAAAGCTTAATACATTTATTTGGAAATTTACCAATCATCATTGGATCCATTTGGAGTTGTATACAGCACACCATTTTTCATCCACTCCTCCACCAGTCTTCTGCTAGAAGGATTTTCCATCAGCCCTCTTAGACGTTTGTTGTGCAGCACAACAAGCGGCCATTTCTTCCCACTCCGATTGTACAGTTCTTTCACAACATCATCAAGCTGCACTATTACAAAATTAACAATACAAACACAATTAGCTGCATAAGCAATAAAGCTTACTTACCATACAAGAGCAAACATTTGCATAACTTGTTCAGACAGTTAAGGTAAAGAGACTCTATAACTTAGGCATACAACCTGAGAAATGTTAAATCCACCATCGGCAAAATTTTGTTGGTAGAGCCCAATATTTGCTCCATCCACTATAGCTTCATAAGAGGCATGCTTTTCAAGCCAGGCCTATGAGGATCAAAGAAAAGTATCAAAAACAAGCTATTATACCTAGACTAATAATAATAAGAGTAAATAGAATATACATTGATATTTGATAGTGTAAAAGGTTTTTGTACACATTCATCCAATAAGTTTGTTGATTTTAACAACTATCTTAAAGTCATGCCTACTATGATTTCTGATTGATAGACACTCAGGACAATGCATAAAAATTAAATTCAAATAATAACATATCCTCATTCATCTCATTTAAAATTGTGTCACATTGCAGTGAGTGGAGAGATCAATCAACCACACCTGAAATTCACTAAAATTGGCCTTGACCTCTCGTTTAAAGGCCAAGGCAGCAACAGACCCTGCAAACTTCTCCGTCTCCACATCATCAATATCAACACAAACCAATTGCTGCCCACAACAGCAACAATGCCCATCAGCACCAACACTCGTTCTGCTCACAACCCAATCCCCTTTCCCAAGCCATCCCTGACCATGCCACCCTCCCCCATTCCTCAAAACTCCCTCTTTAACTCGCCCGGCGTCAAATTCCGCCACACCAACCTCAGAGGCCTTGCTGCCACGAAACCACTCCTCAATAACCACCGCAGTGGACTCACTAACACACCTCACAGAGCTCCTAAGCCTGTGCAAATACTCATACACCTTATCCGCTCTACCACACCGCGCACTCACCTTCAAAAGCGCGGCGAGTTCCGCCTCTTCTAAGCTCACTCCAACCCCATTCATATGCTCCTCCACCTCATAGGCCTTATCCGCGTCAAGCATTTCACAGAAACAGAACAGAGCAGGATCGTAGGTTCTTAGCCTCGGCAAAGCGTTGTTATAGTTCTTGCCCATGTTCTTCACCAACTCGAAGGCGTAATCGGCGTCGCCTTTCGCCGCAGCGAGGCGCGCGACGGCGGTGACGGTGGCCTCGTTGGGGAGGACGGCGAGTGCGGACATGTGATGGAAGGCGCGGAAGCCGTAGTCGAGGGCAGTGGGCTTAAGGGAGGAGTCGGCGACGGAGTTGGAGCAGAGGTAGAGGAGGGCGTTGAAATGGTGCTGGTTGAGGCGGGTGTTGTTCGAAACGGCGTCGTCGTAGAGGGATATCGCGCCGCGGAGGTCATTCGCTTTGGAACATGAGTTCAGCTCGAATTGGAACTTGGCCTCGGGGTTTTGGCAGCCTTTCTTCTTCTTCTTCTTCGGGTGCTCCTCCATTGAAGGGTCAGATTAGGAAGTTTTGCTGTGAGGATTTGCAGGGTTTAGATAGTTTAAAACCCTAGATAGCGGTTTTTTTGGGGGGGCTCGTTGCAAAACGATGGCAGTTACTCGTGATTGGGGCCCAAAAACTATGGACTGGCTCTTCGGCCCAGACAGTGTGACATTGTACTTGTTATATGGGGCACTGGGTTTGGTTCGGATGTGAGGAAAAATGAAATTAGAACTAATTAATTAGTTTAGTTCAGATATCAATTTGCCTACCTATTAATTTGGTTTGGATCATTGGATATTAATTAAAAAATTAGTTTGAGAAAAATTAAGAAATAATAGTTTTTTCCCAAAATTGATAGATAATGTTTTCATGAAAAAAATATAAACGACATATTTTAGTGTAATTGACTTAAATGCAATAAAAAAGATACAAAATGACACTTAATAGTAAGTTAAGCATTAAAAAAATAAAACTAATAATATATATATAATTGATTTTTTCTGGATTTGGGAAGTATTGCCCAATACTTGAACCAATCAACATTGAGTTTCAATGGATTTGATTCGAGTTGGGTTTAAGATGGAAAATAAAAATCAAACTAATTTAATTGGTTCAATTCGAATTGTCGAAATCGTTGAATTGATTTGGACCAATGAGCACCCCTAGGGCAACAACTACATACACTTTCAATTACTAATGGCATATAGGGATGAATACAAATTAGGTTGCTCGACAGAAACCTATAGCTTAGCATACATCAGACTTAGGTCATGTTCGATTTTATTGAAAACTAAACCAGATCAAAGCTTTCATTAAAGCCTAAATAAAATTCAAGTCCTAAACCATTAAAAAAACCTTATGGGCCTAATTGATAAGCTTATTTAAAACAAAATAAACTTAATTATCATCATCATCATCATAATAAATAAATTTGTTATATTGCATTAAATATTATCTTTATTATATCCTTTTAAATGTTAAATATGTTGATCTACATAGAAAGTCAAATTAAACCTTACAATTAATATGATTAAAAGATAAATTTATGTCTTATTATTTAAAAGTATTATTATAAAGTATATATTAAATAAATTATCATGAATGTTGTATCAAATCTTAAAAACATGTTTATATCATATTCGTATAAATAAGTTAAATTTGATTTTCACAAAACCTAACATATATATTTTCACATTTATCTTGATGTTAAATCATAAAAAAAAAAAATGGACCCTTAAACATGGATTGTAGGTCAAGTTAGACCTTTTTAAAAAATACTTTTGATAGATAATTAAGTCTGACTTAATATATTTTTAACCAAGCCCAAGCCTAGCATAACCTAGCTTGGTTTAGCCCATTTCAACCCCCTAATACATGTTTTGAACTACATCTAGAATAGATGAATCACTTTTATTTTAGGATATAAACGCTACAATTATTAATGTCTACAAATCACATTAAACCTGAAACTAAAAAAACAATAAATATATCTCCCTTGTTTGTTTATGAATTGAGAAAATAGATCATGCTTTATAAAATAATATCATCTAATTACAAATCACTGTGTATGATAAATTTGTTGACTTTTATAATAACTATTTTAAAAATCATACCAACGATAATTTTTAATTAGTTAATAGTGCAAAAAAAATACATTGACAACACATAGTCATTGAACTCTTATAAATTATATTTTAATGTTTTATCTTTTTTTAGTCTTCTTAAATATTCATTCATATTTACCCTCTAAATGTTCCATGTTCTCAAATAGCCATTGGCATTGATTGAAATGTTTTATGGATTAGCTTGGTTCAAATTTAGGGTTAAGTCGTATCTAAACCAATCATATTCATTGGTCTGGTTTTGTTGGATTTTAAAAACCATTTTTACAAATCTAAACATAACCATTTTGGTTAAGATAAAGCTAGTTTGGTTCTAGCCTTTAGTTACAATAAAAAAATATTATATTTTCAAATTTTTAATAATTGTCTAATTTATATAAACTTGTACTATATATTAATCCTAGATAAAAATATCTTCTTTAATAATTAAATATTTATTTAATTTAATAATAATTTTATGTCGTTGTCACTTTTATATATCTCATTAATTTATTTACGAAATATGATTTAAAAAATTACATAATAAATATGATCAAATTAAGATACTTGGTAATATATACTAGCTAAGATCAAAATGAATGAAGAAGAAGAAGAAAGAAATAAGTAATAAAGACTAAAAATGCATTATTTAAAATAAAAAACAATTAATCAAGTCAATAGGTTGGTTTAGGTTGAAAAATTAACTCAATAACAGAAACCAATTATGATTGATTTGGTTTGGATTTGAAGTGAAAGAAGACAAATTTTCAGGTATTTTGTATTTGTTTTACTCAATTATAAAAAATTGGTTTCCAAAGGATTTATGTATTTATCCACAACTTCAACTTAGATTTCACTTTGTGTGATCTACCAAAACAATGTCATTAGCAAAAAACATGTGCCTAAATTCCACATATGCTAAATACTGAACGTGCCTAATTATTTTATAAATTATAATAAGGACATAGGCTTATTGGTGAACCTTTGTGCGAACATATTCATCATATTAGAACTTGTTCACCACTCTAACTAAATGTATGTCACTGCCTTATCGACGATTAAAAAACATTCATGTTCATTACTCTATATGTTTGTATGTCCCAAATTTATTATACATTTCCTTACAAAATTTAATGCATGTCTGAAAAAATAGTTGAGGAGAATGACTGCAGACCCTTTATTAACCTCCTTCCATGTTTTGCACCTTAGTCAATAATAACTTTTTAATATGTTTTTGCAATTTGGGTTAAAAACTTATGCAAGCAAAATGAATAATTGATATCACTTGTTTAATAAACTTAATTATACAATTAAACATTGAGGGCATGGTAATAAGGTATTTATAATTGTGATTAAGGTTTTGGTTTTGGACTTAAAAAAATTGTAACGTGTCAATTAAATTGTTAGCTTATCTCCATTATGATTTGATTTGGTTGTAATTTGTTAGTTTTTTTTTCTTTTTGTAGTTTGAATAGTTCTAGGGTTATAAGGCATAATAATCTACTGTACCTACATGCTGGATTTGAACATATGAAGTGTGTAATATCATATAAAGTCGTTATTATATGAATTAAAGACATCTAACTCAATCAATTGAGCAACGAGTATGAGTTGTTGATTGCATAACACATAGTAATTGTATTTTATTATTTGAATTATTTTATTATCATTTATCCAATTATTGTTTACTCCTTAGTTATATACACTGCATGGAAAAAATGTTAATTCAAAATAAGCAAAAAGAAAATAAAAAATCTTAATTTTACAAGTTTTAATGACTAAAAAAGTATTTTTCCAAATTCTTCCCATTTTGGTTAGTCATATTTAATTACTACATTGACTAGAGATACATTTTGGTTGGTATTTAATATTTTTTCAAAATTTCTTCCTATTTTGCAAGGCATATTTTATGACTATATTGACCAAAAACACTTTAATGTCTAACAATGTTATATTATCATATCAATTGAAAAAAATTTGTTAGTATTTAATATTTTTGCTAAAAGATTTTCAAATTTTCTCTTCCTCCTTGGCCAATCTTATTCTCAAGTTCATTTCCCCAAAAATAACCTAACATTCCTTAAAAGAAATGCATCCTAAAGAAGAAGAAAAAAAGGAAACTGTCATTGCCACTTGCAATATTTAATGGAAAACTTTACATACATTCATGCTGAATTCATGGTAACTGACAGTCAATTTCTACTTTACTCATTTAGTTCAGTTATTTTATAACTATTTTTTTGTCTATATGCATTTGAGATTTGTATATGGGATTAAAAAGTAGCACCTTGCATGCAAGATAATTATTTTCAACCAAAATATTGATCTTCCTTACCAATTTGCTTCTCCAAGGGAGCTACATTACTGCATCTTGTAAAAAAATGACTATGTCAATTCTCAAAGGACTCTTGCAAGGGTACATGAAATCATTGTTTGATGAGGCAAGAAAATTTTGTTCCAAGTGTTTTAATTTTCATGTGTGTTTAACTATTTGCTAGTGATCTATTTAGAATTGACCTTCTCCTAGTAGGGATATTTTAGTGATAGATTCTATAGGAATCGAACGATCCTATTTGATCTAATACTTAGTGACAACTCTTATATATGTTCCTTTTCATTACAATATTTCAATCTTGGATAACAAGCCTAAGTCACCTCTTGAAAATTTTATATCTTTTTTTTTTGTAGGGATAACCTTAAAAGGTGCTTGTTTCTTAATTTTCTTTGTGGGAAAACCTTAAAAGGTTTTTGTAGATTGAGTCACTTGTAACTTGTCTCAATATCCAAAATTCTAATTACATTGGAACGTTCTTCCTTTTAATCATTTCAATATGTTTTCCTCTTTAGAAAACAATATTCAACATGTAGTGCAAAAATTCAAGATATTTAATTATGTTTTTCACTTGAGTTGTACGTGAATATGTTAATATTGTAGTTTAACAACTCTTTTTATTTTTATTTTGTTTTAAAAAACTATGTAAAATTATTATTATTATTATTATTATTATTATTATTGTTGAGATGTTTGAGTGTGTTTTCGTTTGTTATTACTTGTAGGGGGTAGTGAATGATCAATTTAACATGATTGTGGCTTTGAAACGCATTGGAGAACCAGATCGTGTGGTGCAGCTGATAGAAACATATTTTTCAAATGTTGAAAGGATCCTATTTGAGCTTTCACATCATGTGTAATGTTGTTGGTCTTTTCATGTTTTTTTAGAATATATTGTTTATGTTTAACAAGTTTTTCTAACCAATATTTTATATCTATAGTGATAATCCAAAAGTTAACTTTTGTAAGTTGGGATCCCTTGCTCGTGAAATAGAAGATAAGAGTACAAGGTAGATTGCAATGTCTATCTATTGTCATGTTGGGTCTTAAAAAAAGATTTGTATAATTTTTTAAAACTTAATAACTTGGACATACTACTTCGTCCAAAGATGTAACTATGTAAAGATAAGGTCCAGATTATAAACTTGCATGTGTTTCTCATTTGGCTTTAGTTTATCTCAAATACTGCATTTTTTATTTACTTGTTATAGGGCCATACAAATTTCATTGCTATAATCTTATTATACTAATTACCTTGCATATTTTTTGTGGTGTTTATTGCTTATAATTATTTTCCCCTTTGGTATTGATAACCTAAAATGATTTGCTTAACAGAATCACTTATATAATTTAGCCTGAAACAATGCATTTGATTACATCAATTCCCATATACAAACATGCATGCATATGCACATTCACAAGTTTCCATGTACATACTCTAGCTATAAGTTTTCCCAGTTTGGTTACTCGATTTTAGACCTCAGGTTATTAATTAGCAAAAAGTTAAAGACGTATAATGCATAATGCTTATTTAAATACATTAAGCATTTACTTAATAAGTGTATTATTGTTTCTTACCATGCATGTTATTTTAGAATGATTATTTATGAGGGTTAAAGACAAAATTTTCAAAGATAGGTTCTTCTATAATATGGCTTATTTTTATTACAAGGAGGATAACAAGTTCAATACTACATTTCTTAACATTCGAAATTACATTTATATTTGTAATTGGTGTTTGTAGGATTGGTGCAAAGCAAATGAAGCTTGCATGTTCTGATGTCATCAAAGCTTGTGATGCGAAGCATCAACAAAAGTAATTTTTATCTTTCTTATTCAGTATTTTATATTTTCTCTCTATACAATACACTCTTGTTATCTCTTACAGCACTTTTTATTGAGAAAAATTGAATAGCAGTATAATACAAAAAAATTGTATCTTATACGAAAAAATAATTTATATATATATAAATACGAAGCATAACTCCCTAAGAACGTAGTTAACAATAAATGAATTTTTTTTAGGATATAAATTTTTTGGGAAAGCTTTAGGTGATTGAATTTATTGCTTGAGGATAGTCACAATCTTACTTTATCTATTAAATCATAGAATATAGATTTGTTTTACAATTTAAATATTTTTCTATGTCACATCAAATTCTTTTCATTCTATATAACAATCTTATCTATTTATATTTTTCCTCTTATAGAACTCATTATCACTAGCTTATTGTATCATTTGCCTATCTTAGGGTATATAGTTGTACTTGATTTAATTATCACTATATGAAATTACTATGTATATCCTATTTCATTCATTGCTTTATAAATATTTGTACTTTTAATATTGGAAAAATATGAAGTTATTATTGCATTGTGTTTTATACAGTTCCAAACTAAAATTTATTTGTAAGCTTTGTTGTTCAGCTTTTCTCGATCCATGTCCTGGTTAAAAATTGAGTTTAGTAAGACCAAGAACAAGTTGGACGCCTTTGTTCAGGTTTATTACCCTTTTTCTTTTACATTTTAAATTCTTTAAAATACACTTGTACATTAAATGCATGAAAGGATACAACAAAGACCATTATAGTTTAATTTTCATTGCTTGAATTTTTAGAACACATTGTGTAGTAATATGTTTGATTACTTTATTTTATTTACAGATGGAGCGAAGGATTATCAGACTTGAGATTTCTCAATCACTAGCTTCTACTTCTCAGTCATCAGACTTTAGTTGACTTTAGTTCTCAAACTCCAAACTAAAGTTTATATGTTATTATTCTCAATTCTCCTTCTGTTGGATTGAATTGATTTTGCTTTTGAAGTTTTTGAACTTTTGGAAGATGTTGAATCATGTGTCTTTGTTTGCCTATAAAATAGAGGCCTTCTTAGAAGCATCATCGTTGTTCCTATATTGATTTATCCTCTTTTTTGTTGATCTTTATTTTTTATTATAGCTCTACTGTATTTAACTTTCTAGTTATAATTTACTTGTGATATGCAATTTTGTATCTTGACTTTCTTTAGTTATTTGTGAAATTTTTGAAGGTCATGCTAAAAGTCAAGTGTTAACAACATCCAATAGTGATTTATGATCCCCTTAAAGTAAATTCGATGACTTCATGTCTTTTTGCTCATGATAGCCTTTAGAAACCCGCATATGGGAGGTGTTTAGTGCAATGTATATTGTATGCTAAAAATACTTGAAACTCAACAGAGAGACATTTGAAAAAATTATCAATATAATAACTCTTAACATTTTTTATCTATTATATAATGTACAAAAATACCAACAACTCGCAACCTCAAAATATTGATTGCCTTAATTATTTTTCATTGTCTTGGAGAAATCTACTAGAACAAAACTCCATTAAAATCTTTGTTATAATAAATAAGTAACTTTTTCCAACTTTTTGTCCAACGAAATATTGTTTTGATTTTTTAATTTAATTTTTATTCAATCAATTAAAAACATGTGGGCCTATGTATTTTGGCACAGTGGCACTTTCGTCATTTCATAATTTTGAAGGAACGAGTGAACGAACGAAGCCATTAATTCATTCCTGGATAGTTGATTGATTTTACTTCCTTATCCTCTCTTCTTCTTCTCCCGCTCGCGCCTTCTGTCTCAAACTCAATCCACCAGAAATGGCAGCAATAGTTAGCCACCACCACTGCCTATTCTCCGCCGCCACGCGCTTCAATTCCACCGACAGAGACTCCCGGCGGCAAAGGAGAGGCGCAAACTCGGTCCGGTGCGCTGACGTAAGCACGGTCACGAGCGAGAATCGGCGCGTGACGGTGAGTAACAGGAGCGATTCGCTGGAGATATGCCGTGTGCTTAACGGAATGTGGCAGACCAGCGGCGGATGGGGCCTAATCGACCGAGACGACGCCGTCGAGGCCATGCTCCGCTACGCCGACGCCGGCCTAACCACCTTCGACATGGCCGATCACTGTACGTTCTCTCTCTACTCGCAATTGCTTCTTTGCTGCCTGTGATTGAATATTAGATAAAGTGATCAATTGAATGCATTTAATGACTTTTTGAATATTAGATAAAGTTATCAATTGAATGCATTTAATGACTTTCTTTTTCTTTTGTGTTTCTGAACATGCATTGAATATTTTGCCTTATTCTATTCGGAATACACATTTTCCCCTGACTCTGTCACTCTGTATATTTTCTTTTGGTTACTGTGTATATATACGTAAGTAAATGGTATAAGAAAACATTAAATATATTTTATTACAGTAAACGTTTTAAATAATTTAAAAAATGAGCATTATGTTTTTATATTTTTTATTTTTGTATTGTTATTAGAATTTTTTTTTCTTAAGAGTTAATTATTAAATAATATTATTTGTTATTAATTTTCCTAATACTTTATAAAAAATAATGAATAAAAAGGAAACATATTTATTGTTTTAAAATATAAAAATATTAATTTTTCCTCAGTTTATTTAATAAAATGACTATTTATTATTTAATTTAGAATTATTGTTAATTAGTAATTCTCGTTTAATAATTATTTAATTTTTGGAAAATGGTATAGATTTTCAAAAATAGAAAACTATTATTTGAATATTTTATAATGAAATAATTAATACAGATATATAATGTATTAATTATTTCTTAAATTAATATCTTTAAAATATTAAATAAAAAGTATTTAATACTTTTGTAAAATTTTACCAACTTACCATAAATGTCAATTTTTTATTTGATGACAGTATTAATGTATGAACTATTTATTCTAATAATAAAATTAAAAAACGGCAAAATCACATAAAATTAAAATGATAAAAACATATGGTGGAGAGCAATGGATGCTGATATAGGATAAAGCACTGACGAAGCGACAGTGTGACCATGTCCCTATTTTATCATGCTTGTTAGAGCGACTCGTTAAGTTGCTGAAAGTATCTTGCTTTTTCTCGTGTATCTGCTAGAGCTGTTATAGGCACTTGAGCAATTTGGAAATGTCGGTTTTATTGCGGCATTCTTTGAGCAAATTCACTTTCAGTCCAATTGGAACACCAACTGGGAGAGAAAAAGTAACGCTAAAACATAAGCATCTGAGACCATTTCAGTGTGTGCTGACACAGGATAACCGAAGCATTGTCGTCAAGAATGGCAATGATTCATTGGATATATGCCGGGTTTTGAATGGAATGTGGCAGACGAGTGGTGGATGGGGCAGAGTCGATAGGGATGATGCTGTTGATGCTATGCTTAAATATGCTGATGCTGGCCTCACCACTTTTGATATGGCTGATATATGTATGCAACTTAGCTGCTTCTAATTGCTTTATGTTTGAACCGTCTTAATGTACCCCTTTAAGGAAATCCCTTGACTAAACTCTGAACTGAAGTTATTCGTTAGAGGAATAGAGAGTGATAATTGATTTGTCATGTTCAAATTTGAGTGTGTGATGTGATTATTGGATCTTTCAGATGTGAATTCTTCTCAACATGTGCTGCTTTTTACAAGTCTGCTTAAAGCTTATGACTTATGACCTTTTAGAATTGTTTTCTCATTCTTGTGTTCTTCGTGGTTTGCAGATGGACCTGCTGAAGATCTATATGGGATTTTCATTAATCGAGTTCGTCGAGAGCGTCCTGCTGAATTGTTGGAACAGGTCAGAGGGTGAGTTGATTATGTGACTACATCTTCTTTTCTTAATTGTTTTTTCTACTTGAAGAAAATGCAGTTACTATGGATGGGCATTTGGCTAGTGTGCATCCTACCATAATACCATATACTTCTAAATGTTAGTAAAAATAAAGGAAACTATTTTCTTATCAAATTGTATCATTTGATGCAGTCTCACTAAGTGGGTGCCTCCGCCAGTTAAGATGACTAGTAGCTATGTAAGAGACAGCATCAATGTTTCAAGGAAGAGAATGGATGTGGAATCCTTGGACATGCTGCAGTTTCATTGGTATTTAATTCCTCTGTATTATGGTTATTTGATATACTAATTATCAAGCCGCACAATTCTTCAAATTTTTAGGGAGAATCATAACCATTAACATTATCCATGACATATAATCATCCATTTTGCTTCTTTACTGAAATATTGAAAAGAATACTTATTTTCCATTATCTAGCTAAAATAATTCCAATTCTCTGAAGTTAAGGATTCTTGTGACAATTCTCCTCTATTACTATTGGATTTAGGTGGGATTACTCGAATCCAGGCTACCTGGATGCACTAAAACACCTAACAGATTTGAAAGAAGAAGGTTAGTTTTGTTTCTGATTAACGGTCACAAATTCACTTATAATTCATGTTTCTTGCTTTGATCAAACTACTTCAGTTAGCTCTGTACAGGTAAAATCAAGACTGTGGCTCTGACAAATTTTGATACGGAGAGATTACAAATTATTCTTGAAAATGAGGTTCCTGTTGTAAGCAATCAGGTAAATCTATTCTCAGTTCTTTTAATAATTACTGTTAGTTCGTGATCCTTATTGGTATCTTCAATGTCAGGTGCAACATTCACTTGTTGATATGCGTCCCCAACAGAGAATGGCAGAGCTTTGTCAGCATACAGGAGTCAAACTTATAACGTATCTCTCTCTCTCACAGAAAAATAAATTATTTCAGCCACAGAAAATAGTTCTCCTAAATATGAAATGAAAAAGTTTAATAAAAGAAAACTACAACTTTTTCCACTTAGTAGATAAGTTTGTGATGCAGGTATGGAACAGTAATGGGTGGTCTGTTGTCTGAGAAGTTCCTTGACGCCAACATAGCTATTCCTTTTGCTGGTCCTGCAATAAACACTCCTTCCCTCCAAAAGTACAAAAGGGTATGATTTCATGACCACCATTAGTTATTTGGAGGTAGTTTAATAAACATTTAGCACCTTCATTGGTGTTATATAGAAAGTTGCTATTGCTTCTAAATTCACTGTATTGTAAAACTAAGATAAGCAGTTTCGGTAAGATGGTATGGCAAATGGAAAATGTCAATGATAAATAACTCTGAATCAATATGTAGGTTATAGAACAATTCAAGTTGATGATTGATGCTTTCCCTGCATAAGAACAATTTTTTCCTTGTGACTTAGTTATATACTTATATTCATGTGTTTTCATATACTTTGCATCCGGTGGCAGATGGTAGATGCTTGGGGAGGATGGAGTTTGTTCCAGGGACTGCTTCGGACTCTTAAACAAGTAGCTTCTAAACATGGCGTATCGATCGCAACTGTTGCTGTGAAGTATATACTAGATCAGGTGAATTTGATTTATTCTCTCTCCAAGAATTTGCTGTTCTTATTGATTTAAAATCTCATTCTCTTGCTACATATTGGACAAGCCCTGGTATATATCCATTTTGTTTTGGTTCTTGTCAAACATGTAGTCTGCAGTAGCAGGATCAATGGTTGGTGTCAGACTTGGCTTGGCAGAACATATTCAAGATACCAATGCTATATTTTCACTTGTTCTTGATGAAGATGACGTGAACAGCATAAGAGAAGCCACAGCGAAAGGAAAGGATCTGCTTAAAGTGATTGGTGATTGTGGAGATGAGTACAGGCGTGTATGAATCATGTTGGCTTATCAACCTGGTGAAATGCTTTAATTTATATAGGACAAGGGGATGGAAAAAAAGGGAGGGGGACACAGGAAAAGTGTTCAAGCTCAATTTTTTGTCAGTTGAAGAATTTTTATGTAATACTTTTATGGATTACCCAGTACTGATCAAAAGACACAATAGATGAAAGGAGGAAGTAATAATGTATTCTGTAGTATATATCTTGTGCGATTCGTGCAAACTTTCCTCACATATTGGCCACCTCAAAATATAGAAACTTTGGTGAATCACTGAACAAGAATTACACTTTGCTCTGTTTAAGTTTATTTTTTGCATGTAAGGAAGTAGGGAAGTAGTTAATGATCCATCGTGCCAGCTTTGCTTTAAGTCTGTTTAATAATTTATACACTAATAGGATAAATTATTTTTATATTATTATTTAATGACAAATTATTACATATGAAAGTTTTGTTTATTTTCATAGTATTATATTAAAATTTTAACGCTAAAGTGCATTAAAATTAAACTATTTACTTTTATGATTTTTCATACTAATCTTTGAAACTCAAAAATAATGTTGACATCTTTTATAATTAAAAAAAGAGAAAATATTTTCTCAAACTAAGGTTTAATTGTTTTTTTTTTATGTTCTACAATTAACGAATTGATTAACCAACGATTGAACTTCAAGACAAATGAATTTCAAAAAAATAAATCAAAGAAAAGTGACGGAAGAAAGAAAAGTAGTATTTAGGATTAGCATTGGAGAAGGGAAACGTAGCAGAGACTAGACCACAGACAAGAGTAGAAAAAGCATAAAATGGCATATGAGAATGCCAAAAGTTCTACAAAACCCCAGCAACGTACACGTAAGCATAAAAAATCCCATAGCTCATAAGCCCAATAATAATAATCTTCAGCAGCTCCACGAAAAGCCATCTTAATAATCTTAGGAAGTAATAAATCAAAAATCCAACTAAGAACCGAGCAAGTTTTGCTTCTACGTCCTATGATTCCGGCTACGTACTCGCATTTCACTTTCTTTACTCTTATCGAGAGTGAGGTAATTTAAGGTTTTAATTTTTTATTGTTTCATTTCACTCTACGTTGGGGTATTTGTTTTTATTGCTGTGTTGGACTTGTCTTGGCTTCTGATATAGTATACGAGAACTAAGAGATAGAAGCAAGGATTATGGCTTTGATTTTGTCTGTGAAAAATTACTCCTACTGAAGCACTAAACCTAATAAATTATACATGCCCATAAGGTGTTTGTAAAAATGTTTGAAACACTTAGTTTGTAAAGGTAGAGGAATGGTTTAGTCATTTGGTACCTTTACCATTCTGATTTACTAAACGAGACGATTTTATTTTTCCTTCGCTTTTTTTTTTTTGTGGGTGGGTGGGGGGGCATTCCTTAATTTTTAATCACATTATTTGATTGTTTCTTTTCTTTGCTCGCCATTTATTCCTGCATTCATTTCCCTTGGAGCCATCCGAAAATGCCACTGATATCTGTGTAACAGTGCATATGAATTAACATAAAAACGATACATATACTTCAGAAAGAAAACACTTACAATGGCAATAGGAAACCCTTGTTAGTACTTGCAGTTGTACACCTATTACTTTTGTCAGGCCGGTGAGGGAAGACATCAAATAGTCCCTTATACACCCTTAGCTCACCTGTCATCGCTACCCAACCATGTCAATTATCAATTATAATACTAATATTGTAATTCACACTTAATTTTGTTTCAGCAATTGTATCCCGTGAGGTGTGATTTGTGAGCGGCCACAGTAAGAAAACGAACAGAAGAAACCAGAATTGTTGCATTTTTTTGCCGAAGGATCACCAGGAAGCAACCATGGATGGTATGTCATCTCATACACAATCATACTATTTACTTCATTGTCATATTAAATTGTTTTGGTTTGGGTCACTTGCCTTAAAACCATAATGAAACGGTTCAAATGTTTGGAAGATGGAAAATGTTGATAAACTTGTGTGTGGGTTTCAGTTGATGCACAGCCAATGATGGATGAAACAATTTTGGTTGGTGATGATTTAATGACGGGTCCTCCATCACCTGTAGTACCACCGGAAATAGCCTCCCATGTACTCCAAGGTGTTGATTTGTGTGATGGAATTCTCAGGAATCTATTTCTCTGTAAGTCCCAAGTGTGTAGATGTTCTTTTCGTTAATTCCTTTGCTTGCATAAAATGAGAGACAAATTCATTAGTGTTACACATAGCATAGAGAAAGAAGAACATCAAAACCATAATAATTATTGTGTATAAAAAAATGAGGAAATTAAATGCATAGAAGAGAGAATAAGAATCATATGCTTATTTTTTTAGCTTTATCATGCCACAATATTATTTTTTAATAATTGAACATTTATCATAAGATTCAACCTTAGAAAAAAATAAGCTCTGGGATTTGTGTTTTTATTTTAATTTGATAGCTGTGAGTAGATGCAACGGTATGAATTAAGCAGTTGTTTTCGTAATTAGGATTGAGTGGGAACATCAGCTCATGGGATTTTGTATGACTTTACATGTAAACAAAGTGAATAACCATGACGGTCTTCATTATCAACACTTTTTGGGTATGACCATACAGGAGAAGTTAAAGGATTAACTTCAACAAGGTTCCATCTACTGATAATGCCATGAGTCAACTGTTGACAGAATACAGATATTTGTTGTTTGTTTTAAAGGTTTTAATATTAGATGTCTGTTGCAAAATTGTTGTATCTGAACATCTTATAAGCTTTATCTAAATCTTGTAGGCTTGCAAATCAATGACATTGAACCATTTTGTCAGGATGAGATTGCTTTATATAAACAATGTGCTGAAAGAAGGGTGAGACCATTGTTATCACACATCTGTTACAGATATTCTTTTATTTGTTCTTTCTTCCTCCTTCCTTCATCTCTTCCATTTTACTACTACAACTCATAATTTCTTTGAATGATTTTTAATGTGTAATATTTACTGATTGTTATTGTTGGAGATTAAGATTTAGCACAATTCTTTCAGTTTGTTACATCTACCGCCACCTTTGCTGATTCATTTTTGTTATTTTTGAAAAAAAAAATGCAGGATAAGGAGATACGGAAGCGTCTTCAAGATAGTGAATTCAAATTAGGTTCATCAATGCCTCTAGATGAAGCCAAGGGGAGGGCCTCTCAGCTTGAAGCACAAGTTACATCATTGGAGAGGTATATTCAAATAGTCATAATGTGATCCTTCTTTAGTAAATAGTCTAGAATGTTTCTTTGCTTTACATATCCTGAAGGAGCATAAAGCAAGCTTATAATAGATCCTTGAAGAATGTTTATTCATAAGATTTCAAACCACAAAAATTCTGGAGAGTGCCTTCTGTAAACATGAACATCTTTTATGACTAAACTTTTCATTGCTTTTATTTTGAGGAAGCTGCAGCAGCATCATGCTCTTCCAAAAGTATTATCGGATTTATCCCCAAAACACGAGTGATGCTAGAGAAGAATATTTGTTCTTATTATTTTGTCATTTGGGCTTCAAATGAATATTTAAGAAAAAAATCAAAATTCAGGACTAATAGTTTTTTTTTCAAAGTGGTCACCAATATCTAAGGACGTTACTTTATTTTATTGAGGTATGTAATGAGCTTGTATAAAATAAATTTCATTAAGCATTAATAACTTGAAACTACATCTGTAACTGCCCCTAAATTTCCTTAGTCTTCAAGATTTCTATTCGCTGTGCCAAATTTGGCACTCAATCACGCACTTTGACAATATTTCTATGTCCTCAGTATCATGTGACACTTGGGTGTGTGAATGTGATGCTAGAATTTCCAATCGCTGGACATCTTATGTACCTTCATTTCAAATGTATAGGCGCCTAATTCTTTCTAGTGGAGTTGAAGGCATTGAAGGTTTCCGTCAAAGATGGAGCTTACATGGCCGCCTTACTGATTCCAAGTAAGGCTTATCATCCATAATTGTGTTTTTGCAATATTTTTATCTGGGTCTCATGCTATTCGTGAAAAGCCTTTTCGTCATATTAGTTGTCAATCATATGGGCTGGTTTTATTGGCTACCCAGGTGTGTGATCCATAGATCTTGGAATTTCAGTTTCTAAATATCATTCAACAAATTATTGTTGTCAAGAATGATTATTTGATTACTAGATGGTTTGGGCCTGCCCTTACCGTAGTTATTCACATGGAAATGTGGACAAGGGTCTGATCAGCAGAGTGTTTGGAAAACTGTTTGTGGGTGGCAAATGTAGGTCGCGGGAAGTAACGAAGGTATCACTTTTGTCCCAAACATAATTTCGGAGGCTGTCCACTTGCACTAGATGGGTTTACGGTTTACCTGTTGCAGAGTGGTGTCAGCATCTGTTAATGCTCTTCGTTTGCAACAACTAGATATTAATTGTTTTATTTTCATGTGGTTGATTGCTGGTACAATGTATGTAAATATTCTTCCCTGCTTTTATTTACTTTGTGCAGTTGTACTTTGCTAAATGTATATTTTATGCAGAAACAGGTTGCAGTTCTTAAAGCAAGGCATAGATAGCAGAAAATAGGGTTGAGTCCATTGGGGAATCAGCTACCAAATATTGACTCTTGATTGAAGATTGAACCGGCATGGGGGTTGCACCATGTCTTGCTCGTCCTCCCAATATTTTAAAATGACAGAATTTCTATTACTATTTTACCATTATTCGTATGACATCTACATGCATCAGAGCTTTTTTATTTATTTTTAAATACAATACTCAAATGATAAATCAACCAAGATTCAGATAAATTCTAATAAATTAAAATAATATTATACCCTCCAACACTAAAAAAATTCTTAATAATTACCATTGTCCAATACTTGTAATGCAGTTTGCTTATGTTATCACCTGAAACTCGTTTAGGTTGAAGAAAAACCTATTAACCTCCATCCTGTTCCCCTAACAAAACTTTTCTTGAATAAAAATTGAGTCAACCCCTTTAATCAGCCCTTATCTGGTATAATTGGTTTGATAGGTTCCTTTTTTCAATTCGTAAGAATTTTTTATTTATTTAATTTAATTTTTGTATTTGTTTTTATTAAAATAAGCCAAAAAGAGACAACCAAAACCCCCTAGCCCACCCGTCCAACTGTGATGGCCGTCTATATTTTTCAGGGTATTACTTAAATGCACTTCATTATTAATTAAGGTTAATTAGTTGTCTCTTTCTTTTTGAGTTTGTTGACTCTTTAAAGAATATAAAACATTTCAGTAAAAAAAATATAAAACATAATGGCTATTTATTTTCAGAAAATATTTTCAATTTTAAATTCTTATTTACAGTTTTAACAAAAGTATCGCAATCTTTTCATTTTATTTTCTATTTTCAAAGATTTATATATAAAAATGCAAAAATAATAATAAAAAAACTATTTTCACAATTTCATATACAGTATTTGAAATTAGGAATTAATGTCAAAATGACGTGATATTTTTATAACTATAAATAAATAAATAAATATTTCTTTAGACAAAGCCCTGAATTTTTAATGTATGTAAATGAATGAGTTTTACATATAGGATATCATTTCAAAATATTTTAATTTAATTAAAAACAAAGGAAGTCGTTAACTGTATATTTCCATTAATGAATGTGTTATTTATAAGGTTTATTTGAATAAGCTAAAAGTTGTTTTTTTTCATCATGCTTTATTCATAAGTTAATTTGTAAAAAAATTCTTATATTAATTTTTTAAAAGATAGTTTGTAATTTATGCATTAGTTAACTTTAACTTATAGAAAAATTTATTTAATTTAATTTTATTCTTATATAGAGGCTTCTGTAACATAAATAATAGAATTATTTTTTATTTTATAAAATTTTTTCTTTAATATTTTTACATAATCTGAATTATTGAACAATATATTTTTTGGTGAATTAATTATTGAACAAGATAAAAAATAATAATCCGTGCAAACGAATTGTATATGTCAAATATTACGGTGTGGGGGAAGGGAATGAAAGAAACTGAAAAGAAAAGTTAGTTTACCTAAATGTAAGGAGGGGCATAACTGGAAAATAAAAAAAGATGAAAGCCCAAGAGCTGAAAACCCTAGTTATATATTATGCCTCTCCACTCCACTCCACTCGTGCGCCTCTCGTCTCGCTCTGCACAAACCCTAACACCAAAAAGCCAGAAGAAGCGAAATCGCAATCGCAATCTAGCGAGTGAGTTTTCTTTCTCTTACAACCAATTTCAATTGCACGTATTGCTGATCTTCGTTTACTAACAATTGTTGTTCGCCCCCTGATTTTGAATTCAGATATGAAGGTCGTCGCTGCATACTTGCTCGCAGTGTTGGGAGGGAATCCATCTCCTTCTGCTGATGATATCAAAAACATCCTCGGCGCAGGTCCTTCCTTTATCCCAATTTCTCTTTCTTTTTCTCCTTTTTCTTTAATATATTATGATTATTATGATTATTATTATTATTATTATTATTATTACTACTACTGCTACTGCTACTACTACTACTACTATCATCATCGTCATCATTGAGCGTTTTTTACTTGGGGGCTAATGGTTGAATGCCGAACTGGGTTGGCAATATCGCTTTTTTGTGTTCAATACTAGAATGTGGGGCGAAAGTTACCTTATTTCAATGTTATCAGTTTGGGATTTATAGAATTGATAAGTAGAAAACTGGAATCATGCCGTGAGAATGAGATGTAGTACGGTATTTTTCTTCTCAAAGCTATTGGTGATTAAATTTGTAATCTGTTGGTTTTAAATATCGGTTGTGGTCACATTATGGTTTCGTCGTGTTTGTTAATATTGTGGCAAATCACCGAAAAATGCAGCCGATGCAGTTCCAATTGAAGTCGCAGGCAATTAATAATCCTTGATGTTGTGGGTCAAATCATGGCCGCTGACCCTTTTTTAAAACCTTCAGCCAAGTGTAATTTTCTGGTTGATATGCTTTTGCTGTTTTACCTATCTATTCTTGTCAAGGGCTTTTGTTGTGCGAGGAAATGTAATTTTTATAATTAGGAGCATTTTTTTGTTGATGAGTATATGGAATCCATGTTGAAGTGAGTATAACTTTGATTTTGAATTGTTTGGAGTGATTGTTTTTGTTGTTCTGTTTTGATTTATAGTTGGAGCTGAGGCTGAGCATGAGTTGATTGAGTTGCTCTTGACCGAAGTCAAGGGCAAAGACTTCAATGAGCTACTTGCTAGTGGAAGTGAAAAGATTTCTGCAGGGGCTGGTGGTGGTGCAGCGGTTGCTGTTGCTGCTGCACCAGCGGGAGGTGCTGGTGGCGGTGCTGCACCTGCTGCTGAAGCAAAGGAAGAAAAGAAAGTAGAAGAGAAGGAGGAATCTGATGATGTAAGTTTCAAACTTTTGGCAGTAATTGTTAATTTGTTGTTGTTTAGTAAATTTGCAATTCTCTGCTAATGATTCTATATATCTTCTTTGTTCTGCAGGATATGGGTTTCAGTTTGTTCGACTAAAAGGTCTGAAGTGTTTTTTGTGTCTTTACATTTGCAGTTCTATTTAGTATTTTAGCCCAATCACAAGGTTTTGTTACCTGAGTTACATATTGTTTTAGGTTTATGGGTTTTGCTTCTTCACATTGGAGACAATGTAATGTTATCTGATATAATTTAGTAATGTTTGAATTTAATTGTTTGACGTTGGTTATTTAGAATCTGAATGGCTTTATTCATCATTGAAATTACTTTTCATTTTGAAAAAACAATTAAATGTGTTTTTTTAAACATCTAAGAATAATCAGAATCTAGAAAAGAAAATTAAATTTCTGATTATTTTGTGTAGTAGTATCTTTTATACGTTCTATAGAGCTCAAGTTATAATGTACTTTTCATAAATCTTTAAAATCATCTCTTTCAAAAGCTTTAACAAAGGTCCCTTTAAATATATTTTTACTGTTTACCATAGCAGGTTTCTTTTAACCAAAGGGCCCCAAAAATATATTTTACGGTTACCATAGTAGGTAATCTGTTATCTGCTGCCCATGTTTTTCAGGATAACCACAATTTTTTGTGCTTTGCCACGAAGATTTTCCGGGAACAATGAAAGAATAGGGATTATCAATTATCTCCCGTTTAACTTAGTTTATTTTGCTAGTTACTGGCTGTTCAATTCGAACTGATCTGTGGCCAAAACTCTATTTGCAGTTTGTCACTGAACCTCTTAAAGAGGCTTTCGAACGGAATTGTTTTGAACTGGTCCAAATTGTTTTGAAGGATAATTTATTTTGTTACTTTTGGTTCTATTTTTATTTAAAAATAAAGTTTTACGTCTATATTATTTTAATCTTTAATATCGGTTCTTTATCACGTAAAACATCCAATTTTCTTTAGTATTAGTTGTCTTTTTTGGTGTACAGATTATGCGTACTAAAGTTAATTAGAAATACAGAAAAAAATCAAGAGATTTAGTACAGAAAAAATTGTAAATTATAATTCCTACAATTTTCACTATCTAAAGTAAATATGTAGATTTATTTATGAAAAATAAATGTTAAGGAAATCAGAAAAAAAAATTGTGAAAGTCTCGTCATACGCACACCGGAAGTGATGGTGATTCTGTTAACGTGGCACAACCTGCTACTCACCTCACGCACCAAGTCTCGCACACGTAATTTAGAGCAGTAACTAATTTATTGGTCCGTTTAATACTAAAATTATGCATCTAACCACACTAGATTTTTTTTTTATAATTACACATCTACATTTTTTCTTTTTTATTATTCTTTTTTATTTCTATTTACTTTTTTGAGCCTTTTTACATTCAAAATAACAAAAAGAAGGAATCTGTTTTATGTGCAAGTTCATGGGAGTCTAACTTGTAAGCATCTTGATTCTCCTTTGATGTGTACTGTGTTATTTCACTTGAAAAGTTCATCGCTAAATAATGACCGATGGAGTATTTTTTATATTATAAATACTAAATTAAATATTTTTTCCGAAAATATTTTATTTCTCTGGTCATATTATTTTTAGACAGTCGGTAATATATAATAATAACATAATCACAAGTGTTAAAACTTAAAAGCTTCCAAAATATAAAAAAAGAACAACAAAAATTATACTAGTTCTAGGGAATTATTTGTTTTCTGCATTTTTTTAAAACGTTGATATATAAAACTGGATGAATACGTTAAATGCCTTCAGTTATTATAACATAATTCTTTCAATATTCATTTATATTCTCATGAGGTATTGTAAAAAAAAATAAAAATAAATGTAGGTGTGTATATATATATAAAAAAAAATTGAGTTTAGGTGCATAATTTTAGTATTAAATTGACCAATAAATTGCTTACTGTTCTAAATATTGTTTCATTTCACTGCCGTGGATTTCCACTAATTGCTGACGCCATGTCAAGCAATTCTTTATTTGGTTAATAGTTTAGTTAATCACTAGTTCAGATCAGTTTTTTTTTACAGAAAAATTGAGTTATTGTTCACCAGTTCAGTTCAATTCAGTTTTTTTTTTCCAGCCCTAGTTACTATTGAGAACTATGATCTAATAATAATTATTCCTTTTTTTAACGTTTGAAAGATATTTTTAATATTGCGGAGTAGGTTTTCAGCATGTGAAACATATATGTCTGCTGTTTATAATTGCCTGGTAGCCATGTTCATTTTTATTAACTGCAAGACGATCCTGTTTGGACCGGTGGCTACCAACCGCGACGTCTGTACTACATAACCAACTTCGGTGGCCACATAACACTTATTATAGGTTTTTAGATACAACACAATTACGCAAGAACCACGTGTATTAAGTTAAGAGCCTTTCCCAATGGCAGGGCTATCCTCAGTAGCTCAGGTCGCGGAAGCCAGTGCCCAAGAGACTCAATCTTCAACAAGAGTCAATATTGCTTTAACAAATTGCACTCACATAAGTTCGATGGAACACTCATGTCCATGTTTTATCAACGGCAAATTATTATACTGGCAGTTTGAAGAGAAAAGAAAAGGTACATGTTTTGATTTACATGTAGAAAAATACTTTTGAAATAAAAGTAATTTTACCAAATAATTATCATCCTTGCTTTTACTTATCATTTTGAAAGCACGCACAACATTTCTAACTCAAAACGTAAAAGGTTGCATGCTTCCAGCAATAAAAAAACGGGCACATAAACCATAAAACTCTGAAAAGTTTTAGAAATCTACTTTTCAGCAAAACCATTTATACTAGATAAAAAAAAGCAAAAACATTTATACCACTTTTAAAAATAGTAATAATAAGTCAAGGATATCGTACACCTGGTATAGTATCAGAAAAAATTACATGTCAAGTGATATTGCCTAACTGCATTCCTTTGGCATGCAAAGCTCATTACACTGGCAAAACAGAACACAGAAGAGCATCCGTGGTAAGCTTGAGCCATAAGTCAGATAAAGATTGATCTGTGACGAAAGTGATGCATGAAAAACAATGACAATCCTTTTTAAGAATAATTGCCTCAGTTCACAGGCCACCTATGAAGCTAAAGGATGAAACTTGAAATCATTCTGTTTGAAACTTCTTCAGCAGCGTATCATCAGTATTGATATGACTGACTCCATCAGCCATACAAACCAAGGACCTTCAAGACTTTGGTACAGTGACATTTAGAATTTTAACATCTTGATATGGCTTATCTGTCCTGTCTGTTTTCACTTTTTCTATAGCCTGCCAGCATCAAAGTTCTCAATTGGTTAGTCTTCTCATAAAAATTCAGACATCAAACAACAAGACCTAAAAAAGATTTTAACATTATACATCAGATGTTGAAAACTTAAAGAGAAACATTTATCAAAAGTCCCACAGGGTAAAAGGAAATCAAGAACTGATTTAAAAAATGTGTGATTAGGTGGAACGAAAGCCCACATCACAAACATGGAATTCTGAACGAGCACATGGTTGTGCTTGTACTAAATGGTTATGCAAGAATAGAAGCCAATTTACCTGTACAACATCCATTCCCTTCGCAACTCTACCAAATACAGTGTGCTTGTTGTCCAACCATGGAGTAGCGACTGTGGTGATAAAGAACTGAGAACCATTTGTATTTGAGCCCGCATTTGCCATTGATACTGTGAAAGGCCTATCATGCCGCAAACTGCAAGAGAAAAAAAAGCATTTGCTCTAAATTCCATCTGAGGCAAAATCATACCAGGAAGTTTCCACATGCCATCGGCATATCCCCCAAATAATCATTAGCCTGGAGTCTGAAATTGTGATATTTTTTGCATATAATAATTAATAACATAGAACGTTTGTAAAAAAACTTCATTACCTTTTATGAAATTCATCCTCAAATTCTCTCCCCCAAATAGACTGCCCACCAGTGCCATCTCCTAAAGGATCTCCTGTTTGTATCATGAAGCCTTTGATGACCCTATGAAAAATAAGATTGTCATAGTAGCCATTTCGGCAGTGAGTCGTGAAATTCTCCACAGTTTTTGGACATTCCTCTGGGTATAATTTCATGTGAATATCACCCATAGTGGTGTGTAGAATCTGCAAAAGAAGAATTGTTATTATAAAGCTATATTTGGGGAACATAGAGGTAACCATGTGATATATATATATAAAAGAAAACCAACTCATGTAAAGAAAGAGAGGAAATATTTTTCCTCTCCTCCAGATAATTACTTAAATACAATATATGTGTGAGAAACAAATGTTTCTAATTTAGAGGTAAGTTATTTCTAGACAACTTTTGTTTTTTTTTTTAGATAATAAAGTGAAAACTTCCATGAATTTATTTGCCGGTCACAACAGTGCTAAAGGCCTACATCCTATTCTAGTATACCGGATCATCATGAGGGTTGGGGACGGTCTAAGTCTGACCCCGGACCAGACCATAAGACGTAATTACTTATGGTCTGGTATAGGATATCTTTCTGTTCTGCTGAAAAGAGATAAGCACTAAGAAGAGGACTATTTGTATTAAATATTTGATCTTCCACGATATGGAGGGAATAACCCTATCATATGGTTTTTATTTTTATGAAATACAATACTTAAAGAGTCAAAAGATTTCTTATAGTAGTCCAGAATAGGACCAACCTATCTACGATCCTTTGCTACAGAGCTATCAAATATCTTCCCATTAACATTAAGGCTAGAAGACCTAAGCCCCAACAATAGCATAAAGAGGGTAAGCCTTTGAAGTGCAAGTGTAAATTCCCAACCTACTTCAAAGGCAAACAAAGATAACTTACCACATTGTCAGGAAGTGATGTTGTAACTGACTTTCCAACATCTGAAACTGCCAAAAGTTCATCAGCAGGTGGCTTTTCATTGAAGACATCTCTTCCTTTAGTTGCATCTTCAGGCTCCTCTGGCTCTCTTTGACTGATAAATAACAAACTCCAAAACTTAGATACAAGTTGGATATATATTCACATGTCATATGATTAATGAGGACATGCATTAAACAAAATGAACAACTCATGCATTGAGGGAAAACACTACCAGACAAAAATCCCAATATTTATGAATATGATATTATCAAATAACAAAACTACATAACTTTGGATTTCAAGTAGCGGTAAAATGGTCAGTAGAGTTTACTTACCTGAATAAATATATCCTGTGCTTTTTGAAGGCACAACACAGGAGAGTGGGATCTGTAAAAGGCTCCTTGCTCTCATTAGCATTTGCAGCTGCTGAAGGGATCTTTCTTACTTTTTTACTATTTCGATCCCCTTGATATAAAGCTATTCTTAAGAACCTATCATTATTCTCCACCTTTCCAAGTATTCGAGAAACTTTATTGGTGTGCAGATTAACAATCTATAAGCATACAGAAGATGTAAAGCACATAAGGGAATGGATTTCCATCTAGTTGCGTCATTCCATTAGTAATTCTAAGTAAACAACAAAAACTTATAAATATAGAGGTTGTATAATAGAAGGGACTGTAGTGATTAGAACCCTTGAGTAAGAAAAAAATCTCACTTTAATCCCAAGCAAGGTTGCATATATAAGAAAATTGGCACTTTCGTCAAAAACTGCATTTGGAAGTGGTGCACTTTCTGTCTTCTCTATTTCCTTCTCAACAGCCATTCTTCGACCAAAATCAATTGCTTCCAACCGGTATAATGGAGCATCACTTCTTTGGAGATCTTGAGCAACCTATCAATAAAGCAAATCATTTACCACATGTCCAAAAAGCAACAAAAGGGTGAAATTCTGGTAAAACCATTACCTCAAGGGATTCATCATAAACCCGCCTTAGTTTACCCGTTCTGAACCAAAACACGCGTATTCTACGGTCAGGTGATGTGATAGAAAATTGCTTACCATCTGGACTGACCTAAAAAAGATGCAATTCAGTCAATAAATACCAGATATCTAGTAGCTTTCATAAACCATCTAAATAACTTCATATTGAATTATCAACTATAAATCTGGAAGTATGTTCATACAACTTAAGTACCTCAATAGCTGAAACAGAAGTCTTGCATTTTGCAATTTCAAAGAGGTTAGTGTCACTTTTCAATTTAAAATTGACCCTACAAGAGTACCCAAGGAAAAGATTAAAGTGCATTCGTAACTGCACAAATTCAAATATCCAAAACTCATGCAATTAAGAATTTCCAAAACTGTTATATACATATAGTATATAGAAGCAAAAAATACTAATGCAGTCACAAATTCACAATGTACAACAACCACACAATGTTTCAAGTATTTGGCACTTCATGGCATATTGGCATTGCTGATTACAATATTGTTTCATTTTGTACAGGCAATGGCTGTTAGCAACTTATTGGTTGGCCAACTCGAAAGCCTTAGATCGGTAGCCAAGTGGTCAAAGGTGCCACCAAGGAGGCTATAAGACAACATTAGACAGAAGTATGGAAAAAGGCCACTTCTGGATAGAATAGAAAATATATTTGTCTGACAGGATTTGAGTGAATCATCCTACAATGGAACATTTGGAATCAAATTCTAATTTTCAAAATTAAACTGGTGAGTTCACTTCAAATTGACCATATCGACATCTAGATCCATGGGTCCAGTCAATAGCACTTGAACAAGAATGATCTTATTAAATATGCAGTAGCGTTTTTTAGCCCCATCTAAAACTATTAATAGAATATGAGATAACCCAAATCATATTATTGGCTTCAGAATTTGCAGGTTTAAAATTATCTTAATCCATTTACAACAATAAAATAGTCGAGCATCTACAAATTGTATTACTACCCAGAATTTGTAATTTGTAAATATTTTGACATACTTGTGTGCATATGTAATGACATGATGAACTTTATGGACAGGAAGCCATCAGTATTTGAACCATGATGAGTCATTTATACTAAATGAAACGAGGCAGGACTACAATAATACAAAAATAAGCACATACTCATTCTCTGGGAATTGCAGTGTAGCAGGGCTCCAGTATTCAATTATCCCCTTTGCATCTGCTGAAAGTACAGAATCACATACAGGATTGTACTTCATAACTTTAATAGGACCCATATGTATCTGAATAAAGGAGCAAGGAATGATAGAATTATCCATTTAAATTGTGGAAAATATCACCAAAAAAGAATGTTAATGCATTTTGAAGAGTCAGTTATATTAAAGTTAGTTTAGAATTAGAACCTCTTTGGAGATGATGGGATCATTTGAACCAGCTCGTGCATCATATATGTGCACAAAAGATGAGTTCCTATCACTAATGGCGAGCCTAGCTTTGACATCCCCTTGTTTGTAAACCCATTCAACAGCACCAGGAATATACGGCAAGCGAATCATGACCATCATGTCAAAGTTGACTACGTCATATATTTTCACAGAGCGGTCATTTGATATTGTACAGCAAAGCAGACCATCAATACTAACCTGCATAGCTGAAATAAGTCATGGTTGATAACAAGCATAACAAGAAGATTTAGAAAATATATTGTTATGCTTTCAATGCCCAGCAAATTGTCCTGTAGTATAACATATCAGAGAATTGAAGCAAAAAAAAAAATTACATATGATTTATAGCAAAAGGGTTATGTTATGTCAGGTTAACAAACTTACGGCTAGACCTTCAATTGGACCAAGATGAGATCTGAAGTGTTTGGCAAACTCAATACCAATAGGCTTTTTCTTCCAAAACTTCAAATGCCCTGACAACAAGAAGTAAGCCACCCACAAATAAGCTTCAAAGTCATTCCAGCCATAATAACTATTCCAAAGATTAAGCTAATTTAAATAAGATCCATATGCTGCCATATACTCATATGTATAACGTTGCACCTGAATTAATGCTTCCAGTGTTACACAACACAGATTACTTTATAAACAAAATAACAAATAATTAGACAAAAAAGTAGAGGTAAGGTAACACAAATATGATCACTTTATTCAAATTTCCAGCTTCAATTTTCCTGCAGTCTACCTACAACTGGCGAAAAAAATTCATAATCAATCACAAATCATAATTCGTCAACCCGAACATGTTATACCATCGGCACTTCCAGTGATGAAAAATTCCGCAGCCGAAACGGCGACGTGCGTAACCACATCACGGTGCATATAACTTTTCTCGTACCTTCATTAAAAAAAAAAAAAAGCAACAATAAGAAACTGCCGAAACCCATCCATAACATTCAGTTTTCGAGTTTTGAAATTGCTCAATTGAATAAACCCTAATTCGAAAACTAGGGTGTAGAAGGAAAAAATAAATAAAGAAGTTAGGCGCAGAAACAGACATGTTGGCGGAGGGCAAGACGTCGAGGTAGGCGTGCTCGAACTGAAGGGGTCGCTTGGGCCGGGCACGTGGGGCTGGGCCCGGGCCTATCGGTTGCTCCTCCTCGCTTGCGTTGGCGCCATTCTCGTGTTCCTCAGTCATCTTCAAATAAAACAATTTGAATTATATGACTAAGAGCAACACTAATTCCTTCCTCAGCTGAATGAAATGAATGCACAAGTTTCAAAGTAGTCCCACGGAGTTGGGAAATAGAGGGAGCAGAAGCTTCTTCTTCTGAGATTTTGAAGAGTGGCGAAAGAAAGTACTGACTGAAACTAAACTAAACCCTAATCCTTTGTTTGATTAGGATAGAAAAAGAGAGAGAAAAAAATAAAAATTAACGACACATATCTTTTCATCTCAATTTTAATTTAAATATTTTCTTTCTCCATCATCCCATTTATGGCAACTCCCATTTATGCATCCAAACACACCATAACATCATAAAACATTTTAAAGTAACGTGCAAAATCTAGTTGTATTCGATAAGGGAGAATGATGTAGTTTGATTTTCAACATGCTCAAAATTTCAGATACTAAAAAAAACCTAAAACGGTATGTCGATTTTATGTGTAACGTACAAAAGACATTGGATTGGATCGTACGATTTCGATCTTCTCGTGTTAGGTCCTCTTCTTTCTTGCTAGCCCAAACATAATAAATCTTAAAAAATATAACTATATTAAATTTTTTTATTGTTTGTCTTTGTCAATTATATAATTGTGGTATGAAATCATAATAATATTTTTAGTGATAGATCTAAAATTAAAATTTTAAACAAATTTTTGTTATCATGTTAGGTCCTCATGGTATGAAATCATAAGATCAATGATATATTTGTGGATTGGATCTTATAACTTGATATTATCATATTAAGCCCTCCTAGTATTATGTAATAATTAAATCTCATTTTTCAATATCTTTTCCATTTTGTTATTTAACACATTTTTTATATTGAAAATCTATTTACTTCATTTATTGAGAAATATAATGAAAATAAGATATTGAGCTCAATATTTTTTTCCAATATGGAACACTAAAATAATATGATGCCCTAATAAATCTTACAAGTTAAATAACATGAATACTTTTTCCCATTTATTTTTTACTATTTCTTTCTCATTTCTCTTAAATCAAACACACTTAACTCTATTATAATTATCAACTATTTTCATTCATTAAATTTTCGTAAATGACACAAGTTACGCTTTGATCTATTTTATGACCCCACCGAATAAAACAAATTAAGTTAGGTCGGATTAAATTCGTTGTATTTTGTTAACGAACCCAGATTAAATGAATCAAACCTTAATCTAACTAGTTGGCTCGAAAGGTAATTGAATAAACTAATTAAAATATTAATCAATCAGAATTTGAAAAAATAGAAGAAAAAAATCCAAAGAAATACAATATAAAAATAAGTATAAAAAAAAACATTTCATAATTCATAGCTAAAACAATAAAGAAAAAAAAGAGAGAATCATCCTTATGAAAAAAATGACTCTGACACTATATAGGTCATGGTAATCTTATATTTAGAATGTAACATTCAAAAATTAATCTAATAATTATTTAAATAAAGATTATCGAAATATATATTTTAATAAAATAGAAGATAAATTAAATGTATAACATTTATATAAGGATAGGTAATTCGTTTTTCTAAATCATTCAAATAAAACAATCTTTCTTAGCATTAATGAGTTGCTCAAGAATTAAAAAAAAGAATGGATAAATTCTGTTAAGATAAAAATAATGAAAAATTTTAATTATTTACTTTAAAAGGGGAGTAAAATTCTTTCATTTTCAAAACTTTTATGATATAGTTTTTAAATAAAGTATTTTGTATTATTGATATATAAAGAAATTGGATTGATGAAATTATGAGTATTCTGTTAAAGTTCATAAAAAATTCCTTAGCACAATTTGTTAAGTATTAACTTAACCCATGTGATGACGATACTTGCTTCTTGTTGTTGTGCACAAATTGAAACCTTGGAAAAAAGAAATATTGGGTACATGTGTTTTAAAAAAAATCAGCAATGTCAATTCCTTTAAATTTCTAAAGGACCCCTATTATGGTTGTATATTGGAGTCTTGCCTTTCAAAATCACGGTGCTGGTTAAGGACATGAATCTTGATGCTTTTGGCCCATAGTTGTAATATAATAATTGTAAGTTATAATACATGCAGCAGTAAGAGAAAAGTTAGAGCACAGATAATATATGCAGTCGTGTAAATTGATGTTACTTTATGATATTTTCTTGCAAACGTGTCTGCGTCTTCTTGCTTAAGTGATTATATAAGTATTTGTATATTTATGTTTATTTAAGTATGGTTGTGAAGTCATATCATAAATTGATAATTTTGAATTATATGATACATATTTTTATTTAGAATGAGATAGAGATTATGAATACTTTTATTTATATATATTTATAATGAAGAAAGTACTGAGATATAATTGTAGTTCATAGATATTTTAAAGAAATTGATATCTACATTCATTATGAAAACAAAATAATTGTATCTATTATATTTATTTGAATGAGTTAAGGTGTTGTTATTTATTTAAATATTTTATTTATTCAATATATATATATCAATAAAAATTAGATTAAAATAATAAATATATACACACACGTATGTATGTATATGTACATATATAATATTACTTTAAAATTATTGTAGATATCATTATTGATTTTCTAGATTAGCACCGACTAAGAATAATATTATTTACAAACAGTTTAAGATTATTTTATGGACTGGGATTAACATCTAATTAAAGTATTTTTTCAAAGCACGATAAAGAAACTGATAGAACTAAAAAGACCTAGATACATTTTTAGTGTTGTTAATTCTCATAATAATGTGATAAATGTGACTTATTACATTATACTTTTAGCGTTAATTATTTTTAAATGCACATACTTAATAATAGTATTTTTTATTTATGTAAATACTTACTTATTACTTTATATATTATTTATTATACGTGAGTTATTTTAAAACTAATATAATTTAAAAATTTTATATTCATTTTAATATGAGATGTTATTTTAACGAAGGATTTTACATAGAATCCAACATGTATTTGTAACATTTGATCACAATCACAATTAAAAATGAAACGCCTAATTAGTTAAATTCATTCATCATTAAAGCATTCAAATATACAAAACTCTAGCTAAACAATATGCATACACAATCATATCATAATCAAAATAAAAGTGTACACAATACAAGAAGTTTATAATGAATCACAAATAGACCACTTCAAATTAAGAATAATTAGAAATTAATTATGTTACTGAAGACTCTATGCATGTCTAGATTAAAATACAAGTTCATCTATCCAAATTCCTCACCATTAAAACAATAGATATCTCAAATGATCCAACAATTTTAGAATATTAATTAATTTATTATTACTATTGACATTTACATTGAGTTAGGTTAGGTTAATTGAGTTTGAAACTCATTAAGTTCATATTCAATCCAATTATAATTGGGTAACTCAAAATAAATACAAACAACCTTACTCAACTCATTAAAATGTAATCAAATTGATTGAATTTGTGAGTTGATCCATATTTGCCTCCACTCTGCACCCATAACTTTTAAGTTAATTTCAAAATAAATAATACCAATATTAATTAAATGTGTTATATACAGATAAATAATATAGTCTTTTAGCCTTTTTATAATTTTTTAATATTGTTTTCATTTTCTTCATTATATTACTTTTTCTGTTTTTCATTTTTTAATAATAAAAAATTATAGAAAATTGTTGTCTGAACTCAAAAATAATTTTTATGTACAGACATTTGGCAGCTCAGCAGCTAGCATCTGGTTAATACTCAAAGCCTCTATCAGAATTCAGACAGAGCCGTTTGTTTCTTAGAAGTTCGTAAATGATCAGAAGCAGAAAAGTAAATGATCACATCACTACTTAGTAGCTAGCGGCTGCAACCTCAAGGCCCACACTTGTCTCATACTCGTAACACACAACATTTCACGTGGTCCGGTGCATGTCCTTCACAAAAAACACATATATATTGGCATATGGTCTTTTCTTGTACGTGGCTCTATGCATCGATCTTCACTCACCACACCACCACTGCTTTTCTCGTTCAAGCTCTTCCCAAGTCAATATCAATATTGTTTATACGTTTGTTGTCTGATCTCGGTGTACCCATATCTCAGTTGACCCCTTCAGATCATAGCCCCGATTAATGTCTAAAAAAAAAAAAAAACTCACCAAAAATTACTAAAGTCATGTGCACCTTTTGGCGCCAACCACATTACATACAAATCACCAACCAAGTAAAGTTAAAGCCTTCCACATGGTACGCCACCATACCCCATCACCTATCATCAATCTTAATTATTAGCATCGATCATAGTCGGTTGACAATTACACTTTGCTATTGGTTGGTTGACAATTACACTTTTGCTAAAAAAGTATGGTGAAAAATTAAACGGAGGAGAAGAAAATAATTAAATTTGGTGAAACTATCTTATTAACTGTACTTTATGAATCGCCTCCCTATGATCATCAATAGTAATCAGTTGGAGTCTGTGGACAAGTTTCAATTTCGTGATCAGATGATACAGCTTCTTTAATATAAGGTGGGGGCACAAAGGGTGGAGGTGTACACCTTAGCAATGCCCAATTAACACCTGGGAAAAAGGGGTGGTGCTTGATGGCGGAAGCACCCATGGTTGACCCAAGCCTCCTCGAAGGGTCCTTAACCAATAACCGTGAGATGAGGTCCTTTGCCGTGGCTGGCACGGTGGGTTCCTTTGGGAACTCCAAGGCTCGAGCCACAATGTTTGCTAGGGTTAGCTCATTGTCCATTCCCCTAAAGGGTGTGACACCATAGAACAATTCAAATATAAATATGCCCAAAGTCCACCAGTCCACGGCACTACCGTGACCCTCCCCGGACACGATCTCCGGAGCCAAGTACTCGTGGGTCCCAACGAACGACATGGACCGGACATCAATGGGCTCGGCTACAAACTCAGGCCCATTATGTTGGCTCTGCTTCTTCTTTCGCTTGCGTTTTGGGTGGAAACACGACACTGCGGGGACTATACAGTTGGGTAGTATGCACGAAGACGAGGTGAACTGAGACTGAGAGGGTTCCAGGCGTGGGCCAGTGCGAGGGGTGTTTTTCTGATCCAAGATGATCTGGGGCGTTGATGTGGAATCATCACATTTTAACGAGAGGTCAAAATCAGTGAGCATGATGTGGCCGTCTGATCGAACTAACACGTTCTCCGGCTTCAGATCACGGTACACTATCCCCATCATGTGAAGGTATTCAAGTGCCACTAGCACCTCTGATGCGTAGAACCTGTAAATAAGCAAACACCATGGCATCAAGACTGGAATTACTGAATTAGCATTATTAACCACTTTGCTAAATAAATCCAAGTGGGACAAGTTAAAATTACTTAGCCGGAATGGGCATAGTTATATTATAGGGGTTTGGATAAGAGTATGATTGGCCTAAATTTGGAACAAAATTGCAATAATATCTATCTATTGGCTAAGGGAAAATTATTGTCCAACATGACACATAGTATGTATGCATAAGAATATCGGTTGTTAGGCCTATCGAAAGGACATGAGGTTCAGACAGGGAAATATATCGTCTTGTTGTAGTTCGTCGTGGGCGACAGGGCGTAGAGTATATTTTATTAGAGGCTAATGTCACACACTTGACATTTGAAGGGGAAATTATTATCCCTCTAGGAAATCAATTTAATTCTGGTTTTTATTATTGTTGTTCGAGAATATTCTTCCATAATGTTTTTTTCTCAGACAAATAACTAGTTCTGTCGGTTGTAAGTTATAACTTGTAAGAAGAAAATGTTGATGGTCACTGAATTTGCCATATGTACGTTGCGCGCAATATCTTTCAAGCAATAACAATATTCTACATGCAAGAAGGGAGAATAAAATGAAAAAAATGTCATTGGCACTGCCATATGTATGCTAAGAGTTGATTCAAGAAGTTGTATGTTTCGCATAAGACGTACAAGTAATGACAACAAAAGGAAGCCGGAAAATACTCTTCATCCAAAGATAGGATATTCTTATTTTGAAATTTCTTTAAACTAACTCCACAAAAGGAAGACTTGGCTTTTGCTTCCATTTTTTTTTTTACATATCCGTCTGAGGTAATCTTACTTAAGATGTAGATAGATAATAAATATGATACTTCTCCTAACAAAATTTGTCATTGTTAAAGAACCAATCCATTCAGTTGGATTTAACCCCAACTAATTTTTTTTATTAAAAATTAAAATGTCCTAAAACGTCACGAAATAGACAAGCTCTGTACAATTTTTTCCTCATAAAACAGGAACAGATGAAAGAAAAAAGCAAAAATTAATCACGCTAGGATACAGAAAAAGATGTTGTAAAAAGGAGTTATAATTTCATACACGCGCTTTTTATAAAACACTTTTATGCTTTACTCACCCGCCCCATGTTACTCTCTTAATTATGAAAAATTATACAAATAGAATTCCTCTTTAAAAAATTAATAGCAGAGAGGCGAACTCTAAGAACCGGATTTTGGAAGAACATATCCCAATAAGGGGGACGACTAAAGATTTATCTCCCATATAGTTTAAATAAAATAAAACTCCAGAAGTCCCGCAAAAAAGTATGGATTCGATGATAAAGTGTATCAATTTCCCCCGAGATCACTCATGAGTTGATTTTCCCATAAATGCATTATTATTCTACGCACAATGAGTATTTTGGAGAAATGGAGATGAAAATCTTCTTAATAAAAATATTTTAGAGGAGACACAATAATGCAAAATTGAATACCGAAGAGCTTGTAGTAGCTGGCAAGAGTTCAGACCAGAGCATAATATCAAAGCCAAACAATCCATTACTAAAAGAGACTAGAGTGGAGTGATGAGTAGCAGCTGACCTAGCAAGGATGTCGTATTGACTTTTAAGAGTAGCGTTTTACCTAAGTTGTAGGCACATGAAAGAATGATTAGCCAATTATTATTTGCTTAAGCAACACACGTGGTGGCTCAGTGCAACACGGAATCGAACGGTTAAAGTAAAGTAATAAATGAGCGAGTCTCGGCTGAAAAAGCCACGTAAAAAAAATTAATTGAAACGTTGACCTACCCACAATCAGGTAGTTAAAAGAATCAATCACCCTACTAATTCAAAATGAAAGTATCGGATTTGGATCAGGATCTATTACTGGAGAAGAATGCTCCGGTGGTGACAATGAAAAGAGAAAGGAATTAGAGATGGTGACAGCGCGTGGGTCCCACGGCAATCGATGACAGACTGACAGTGAGACAGAGAGGGAAAGGAGGAATTGGAGCCTACCACAAGAAGCCTGAATGTTTCATCGTCGGATATAACCTATAATAATAACGGTTATAGATTCCAGCGAACGGAGCACCTAGGCTCGCCCACACCCGATACCTCCCTCTTTCCTTCCTTTCAGTTTTCAGTTTCACTCGCGCAAACAGAAAAACACTGGAACTAAAACTAAATAAGCAAGGAAGAGGAGAAAGGCAGCGGATTCGATCCTAACAAAAACTAACATGTGCCGATAAAAAGAAGAAGAAAAAAAAAGAAGCTATAAATGTTAGGTTCACAAAATGGCATTCAAAAATGGTGTAATGTATTTGTGATGAGATGATGATACCTGACAGCGGGTTCGGGGAAGCGTTTTTGGGGCTGTCGTTGGCGGAGGACGTGGAGGTCGCCGCCGGGGCAGAACTCGGTGAGAAGGCAGAGCCATTTGGAAGCGTCGATGGTGGCGTAGAGGGTGGGGAGGAAGGGGTGGTCGAGCGATTCGAGGATTTCTCGCTCGGTCTTGGCTCTTCCCTCCTTGCTGCGGCTGGCGAGCTCCTTCTTGTCCATGACCTTGGCGGCGAACATGACGGAGAGGGAGCCGTCGTTGAGTTCGGCGAGGTAGACGGAGCTGATGTCGCCCGAGCCCAGGCGGCGGGAGAAGCGGAGGTCGGACGGGAGGATGCGGCGGCTGGGGGACTCCGATCGGATCCGGTGGATAGCGGCCCAGCGGGGGTCGGAGGAGGGCGCGTGGGGCTTGCTGTTGGCGGGGAGGTGAGCGGAGGAGGAGGCCGTTAGGGTGGTGGTTTCGGAGCCGAAGCTGGTGCTCCGCTTGATGTCCGCGGTGGCGGTGGAGGCGAAGCTAAGACTCTGAAGGTCGTCGGTTAGATCGTCGAGCCATGGGTCCATTGCGTTGGAAATGGAAAGGAGTGAGTCAAGTGTGGGAGCGAGCGAGCGTGCGTGCGTGCTATATGTGTTTTTGAGTCTTAAAAGGGATTGGGGATGAGGAAAGTGAAACAAACGGGGTTCCCACTCTCTCTCATTCTTCCTGATTCCTACCTATCTCAAAACGGACGAAACGGTGGGAAATGGAACTGGAACTGGAACGTTCGCTTTTGGGCTTTTAAAATATAATAATAAGACTGGGCTACACAAAATGGGCCTTTAGGACAATATGAAACAATGAGTGAATCACTCATTTAATATCTGAAATTGTAATAATTAATTATATTGGTATCTAACATTAACAAAATTACGAAGTGGTCCCTAAAATTGTAATAAAAGGCAGAGGATAAAACCAATTATTACTTCATCAATGTTTTCCTCTTTTTCATCATGTGATATGACAACCACTTTTATGTATCTAGTTTACTAATATTATTAGATGACATCAACTAACAACAAAAGGATTAAATTGGTTAATGATTTACAATTTCAGTAATTATCTTTTTGTTTTTTTATATTTCAGTGATCAATGTAATCGATAATTACCAATTTCAACAATTATTTTACCATTTATTAATTTAAAAAATCAATTTAATCAATTATTATAATTTCATGCACTAATACTGGCAAAACAGTATTAACCTTTTCTTTTCGCTCACTGCGGTATACATTATGAGTAGGTGAGCCGAATACCATTATGTAATGAACGTCACCATTTGCATAATGCTGACCAATATTCTTTATTGTATAGTAGGCACTAACCGAAGCTTCCGTTTCCATTTAATATGCATGCATTTGGTCATCGTTTTCCTTTTAGATTGAAGACGATATATATTTATCGCATGCATTATCCTCTAATTGGTCTGTGTCAAGAGAAATCTAAAAGCTATTTTGGTTATCATGAGTCATGTCCAAATTCAAGACCCCTCTCTGTTCATGTAATAATGTCAATTGGATTGGAAATTCAACGTATCAACAAATTATCACCATAAAAGACAGCCACTTAAAACCACCTGAGTCTAATTTAGCCTGGCCCAAGCACACCACCAATGGGGGGTCCACTATATGGCTTCACCACTATTATCTCGTTCATTGTGATTAATTATTAATCTGCAATGTTAGTTTGTGTTTATAATAACATAGATAGCTTTGTTTGGGTTCGTGTAGTCGTTTCCTTTTTAGGTGTTCCATGGAGAGAAACACAAGAGGTAAACGGGGTGTTGTTTCGTAGACTTATCTACTTTGTTTTGTTCGAATGTCTTCATGGTCAATTCCTCTGATAATTTAGAATTTGACTTTGGATAAACCATGTCTCCTTTGGCTTTTAATTTGGTACTAACAGACCAAATGTGATGTTCAGTATCCGTGCAATTTAACTAATTAATCATGCTACGTCTCTGAAAATGAAAGAATTTGATCCATCAGTTATCTCCTACCTTGCACGGTAGTTGAGGATTAGTCACCCATCACGTTTTTATATGTTGTATCTACCGAGAATATGTTGAAAAAATTAAGTGGGAGTTAAAAATTTTAGACTGGAAAATAATAAGTTTATTAAATTATAAGTATTATGTAAAATTAATTTTTAAAATGATAAAAAAATAATAAAAATATAACTTATTTAAAAAATGATAACAAGAAGAATAAGTAAGTATATTAAATATAAAAGTATAAAAAAAAACTAACATTTTAAAAACTATTATTTTAAGTAGGTTTAAAAAATGCTAAAAATTATTTAAAAAAATTGTTTACTAAACAAATAAACAAGTTTTTTAGTTAATAAAAAAATTAAAAATTAAATAAAAAATATCTTACCAAATATAGTCAAACTACACCTAAAAAATAAATATAAATATATTATATCTACAGCTTAATGCAGGCTTTTTTCTTTGAAGAAATCCAGAACAAAGTTGGTTTAACGATGCGTATTTGTGATAGAAGGGTAAATAAATAGAATTTTTCGATTAGAGGTTAAATAAACTTTTTAATAAATACCTAAAATATAATAAAAGGGTAAAATAAATTACTTTTTTTTATAAATTTTATAGTAAATTATACTAACCACTTATAAGGTTTGATAAAATTACACAAAGCTTTTAAGGAATTTTAGTATATAATTTTTAAAAATCAAGAGAATTAGTGTATGAGAAAATAAAAGTAGGAAAGTTAATTTTGTATAATTTCACAAAATTTTAGTAGTAGGTAGTATAATTTACTCCAAATTAAATTTGATTTATGCATAAGTTAAAATTAACTTTTAAAAAAATTAAATGAAAAATATTTTTTATAAATTAACTATACCAAAGGAATTAACGTTTCTGGTTCACACAATAATTTTCTATTGATTAACCAAATAATTATTTCTTCACAAAAAAAAAAGCAAATAATTATTCATATGCAATTGTTTTAAGGAACAAGTTATTAATCCAAAAGATCCTAAATTTGGTCCCCTTAAACAAGGTCTCATTAAGTATGTTTGACCGTAGAAGACATTTTCACCTTAATTAGACTTTAACTATTTTTTAAGTTTAAATTAATATTTAAACTCTAAAAATCGTTCTTATTTAGAAAAAGAGTGTTCTGATTTTTTTTAATTTGCAATATATGGGGAAGAGTGTTCGGATTTATAATAATATAAACAATAACTTGAGTAAATCAGTTTGTTAAACTTAAGTTTTTTTTTAAGATTACTTCAAGCCCGATCTTTTATTTTTTAGGCCCAAACAGTACAAAGTCTGTTACAGAGTGGTCTATGAAAGCCTGATCTTTCTGTTCTGGCATACATTTGAATTTTCAACAAGCCTGGGCCATATCAGACTTAATAATTTGATAATTGAAGTATAACATTATAGATATTGTGATTTTAAAAAATTATGAGATTGATTTAATGATAAAAAAATAAAATAAAAGATCAAAAGATTTGATTTATTTCATTAATAATTAACAATTAATATTTGTTGGTAAAAAAATATTATATTATTTTAGGAGTATTCACAAATCAATCAAATTCATTGATAAAAAACATAGACAAATCAAAATATGCATTTAAAAGCAAGTAAGCGAAGTCTACTTACACTGATAAAAAATAAAAATAAAAAAATGTATCCAAAACATTCAGTTTGGAAAATTCTAAAAAAAGAAGACTATTTCATTGATAATTTAAGAATATTTTATTGCATCTAATATTGAGCAAAGAATTAATCACTGATTAAAAAAATTAAAGAATTTTTTAATTAAATAAATAATAAATAAGAAAATAATTAAATCTAAAAATAAAAAGTGTGATAGAATAAAAAAATAATTAACTATATGTAAAAAAATATTATACTCTAAAAATAATAATTTTAATTAATAATATAGGGCAAATTATTTAAAAAATAAAAAGATTGTGTCAAAAAAATATAAAGATAATGCACTCATTTTTTTATTATGAAATACCTAAAAAAGAATGTTAATTTTAGTGTAAGATCTTGAGCAAGAATCTTGAGTTCAAGATCTGGTCTTCACTAGATCTCTCACTAAAGGAGGTAGAGAGATCTCCAACATGGAGAATGAGTTCTTGTAGAAGAACCCTTAAGATCTGCACATTGTTCAAAAAAGAATAATTTTTTTCTCTTTTTCTCTCTCCTTAAGATCTCAAAATGAGATCTACCACTGAAGAATAAAATGAAAGAAATCTTGAGAGATCTTAAATCCTACTTGACACTATGAGATCTACTAAAAAGTTATCTAAAAGATTCCAATTTGAGATCTAGCATGAGTTGGGTACATAGGAGTGAATTCCCAAAAGATTCTAGGAACTATGCGAGATGAAATTGTGACACAAAGGACAAGGCGAGTAAAACTGAAACTTGTATGTGTTCTTCCATCGACAACTCTAGAACCATTTCCTCTGTAACACCTTACACCCTTCGTTTTGCCTTCGTGCAAAGTAAGTATCTCCTCTTTACACTGCTTGAGCCTGACTTCTCCCAATTCCTTTGGCTTTGACTTTTCTGTTTCTTTATTTAATTTTTTCGATAATTTCATTTCATTTTGATTTTCAATGATTTTGTTATTTTGCCTATCTTATTTGTTGTTAATTTGCTCCTTGTGATAGTGTCTGTATTTCGATGGATCCAATGTTTTTATTTATTTTTAATTCAGTGTCAGAACATACGTGTTAGCTGGTTTATTTGATATAATTTAATGTCTTGAGACTGAGAAGTTACAAAGTAGTATAGTATTATGGTATTTGCATAGAGCAGAGCAGCCAGCTAAGAATAAGTTACTTGTACTCAATGACTGTCGTGTGTGAACGATAGTGGTCTGCAACTTGGGTGCTAGATGACACTTGATAGATAACTAGACGCAATACAAGTGTCAATTTTGTTCATGTCTAATATAACATTTTATATGTTATCTCGTTTTATTTGAATGTTATTTATGCTAGATCTGTTACATTTGTATGTGATTTTTTTTTTGCTTTGGGACAACATTAGTGAATTAAATGATATTTGTTGTTGGTCACCACGTTACAATTACATAATGTTTCATCATTGTCATTTCTCCTCTTGTTTTCATTCTTGATTTAGTTCAAGTTTGTTAAATTTGTGAATTGTGGATTTTTTATTTTATTTAAATCCTGTAGGTACAATGTTGTTTGTTTCTCATGCCATATTTTCCCCTTCTTTGTATTGGGGAAAAGCATTTATGAGATAATACATTATGCAGAATGTCAGAACCACCGTTTAGACCACGAGAGAAACTTATTGAGAAGCAAAGGTATTTCCATAATATCCATAAACACACATACTTGAAAGGGCCATATGACAAGATCACATCTGTTGCAATACCACTTGCATTGGCATAATCTTCGTTGTATCTGATTGTAAGTAATTTGTTTGTTAATCACTTTTCAGAAATCTTGATATCATAATCAGTATTGACTCTGTCAGATTGAATATATGAATGAGTCTCCTCTTATTTATGGTGCAATATTAATACATTTTTAACATTGATTTACGTCCTTTGTTCAGGGAAGAGGGATCTACAATATGTCACACGGAATAGGGAAGAAAGAATGACTTGCAAGGTGTTTTGTGGAACATCCTGAGATTGAGTTACCGCTGATTTTCTTTGCTTGTATGTTTGGTGCCTTAATAAGTTTTTTAGTTTATAGACTTTTATCACCAACGGGTTCAAAAGTGGGAATGAATAGAATAGGGTTCTTTCTTTGTTTGATAGAACTATTGGTGATTTAATACTTTTGTGTAATGACTGGAAATTCATGTTCGTGTTTACGTTTTCCTTTACACGGCAAATTGCAACCCCGACAGACCCAATAGATAACTGCAAATAAAAAACCCACAATAAGCAGAAAGATTATCGAAGTCTTATAAAAAGGATATTAAATCCTTAAAACTATTATTGATGTCTTGAAAAGGATATAATAAAAAATACATAAAAAAAGCAATACCCAACATTACTTATTACTTTAGTTTAAGATCACATCAATATATTATCATATATATTTTACACTTCTACTATTGTATCACATATTTTTCATTATATTTCAAAAAATCTATTTCAGAATTTAAATTTATATTTTAAAATGGAAATTTTAAAATATAATGAGAGATATATGTGATAATAATGAGAATGCGTAATATAATAGTCCAATACATTATTTTAGGATTTCTCAAGTTGGTCCTTATCCAATCTCTGCACAGTGATGCCCAAAGCTGAATCAGAATAGCAAGTTACCAACCGAATGACTTGATTTCCAAACTCGTTTTTTCTAGTTGATTAATTGTTGAGATTTGCTACATATCTATGTTTTTATGTTGTGTTTTTATTTTATCTTCTTTCACAACCGTATATATATTGAGACCCATTTTTACATTTCAATTGCTCCATATGCACTTAATCCATTTTCTTTTTCTGAACTCAATTGATTATTCTTATCTTAGTTTTCTCTAGTCCAACATAAGGAAAAACAAATTACTTAATTACTTAATTACTTCGATCTATTTTTTCTTAACATAATTTGTCTGATTATTTTATCCTCAACTGAAATAATTTGAAATTATATTAAATAGATGTTAGAGGATATTTTTCTAAGTAACATTTTAAAATAACATGTAAATATGTGATCGGAAAAAAAACAATACAGTTTGCGTATATTGAAGAAAACCTTATATATATATATATATATAAATTGAAACAAATACCAAAAGTATGGATATTGCGGAATTCAAGAAAATATGGTAAATTGTTTTGAAATGGTACACTTTTCTTTTTATTTAAAATTTGAACATGCGTTTTGAAAGTACTTTTTTTTACCTTTTTCTGTATTATTGTTTTTTTGTATGATTAGTTGCTTAAAATATTAGTTTATTACATCATTTATAAAAAATAAAAAAAATTTCAGAATAATATGATTTTTGTTTCAGCCAAAATAATAATATGATTTTAAAGATGAGCTTAATATTGGATATCAGAGTGTATGTTTGAATTAAAATTTATAAATTTAAACTTGAATGAACTTTATTTAATAAACTAAGAATATATTTGATTTAAAGCTACAAAAAAGTATGTTGTGAATTCCAATATAAAATTAGCATTCTAATGCATAAAATAAAAAAGGAAAAAAAGTTGTTTTGAAAGTAAAAATACTTTAAATCTCTTTTAACTTTAATCCAAATATGTACTAAATGTATGTATTTTTTTAATGTGTATACTAAGTGTATGTTTACCGCTCCAACCTCTTTAAAAAGTTGTGCGATTTTATTTTTATCACTATATCCATGGATGCTAAAATGAAGAAAGTAGAGTAAATCTCGTTATTATTATTTCTCTTCATCACCATCATCCACTTCCTCTGAAAGCAAACTTTTATCAGCATCACAGTGCAACCCGAACTCTCCACTGGACCCTTCATCGTGGCATGCAGAAACTTCAAAGGAAGTAGTAGTGTTGATCTCTTACAAGAGGAAAGCGGGGAGAAGGAGGTTTCGAGAGACACGTCACCCGGTGTACAGAGGGGTTCGGCAGAGGAACGGTAACAGATGGGTGTGTGAAGTTTGTGAACCGAACAAGAAGTCGAGGATATGGCTCGGGACATACCCTAAGCCAGAAATGGCAGCTAGGGCACATGACGTGGCCGTCCTAGCACTTAAGGGCACATGACGTGCACATACCTCTAATTTAAATGTACTTCTAGGTATGTATTTTGGTATATTGATCGATCTTAATAAGCTAAAACACGCCTCACGCTTCACTCGAAAAAGGTACCTATCGGGAATCAATTAAGGCCATCTCCAGTGCTGGTAGCTTAGGGGTTCCTTGAATGATGTGGCAATTAAAGAAATGGTTGCTTGTTTTTTTCATCCATTGGAGGTAGTCCAGCTGGCAAATTCCATGCCTTAAAATAAAGAAACGCTGCTTATATAAGAAGCGCATCTTATTGGGCCCACTATCATTGAATAAGAAACTCAAATTAATTGCTTCCACTGGAGATGCCCTAACAAACGTTAGTGTCAACTTGATTAATGCTTCAAGTTCTCTCATTTCTCGTTTCTTTTCTACAACCAGATCTTGAGAAAAAAAAATTATATGGTATGAGATTATCATAATTTCAACTAATCTCCTTATGATATTAAGTTGAAGTGTTGAATGTTATTAACTCTGTGTTGAAAATTGGAAAACTTGATTATGTAATGTATTACATAAAAATTGATAGACCATAAGCATGGCCATATTTGGTTTGTCAGTAGGGAGTCCTAAATTTAAATTGAAAAGTAAGTTCATTTTAGTAACATGTTTGATTATTCTAAAAAAATTGTTTGCCCATGAAAATTTTACCTAAAAACTCAATTTTATTTTTATAACCACAATGCAAGTTCCAAATTCCCCTTATGAATTAGGTTAGATGATTGGATTCTTGAACCGGATACTGATCCATTGATTAATAACACTGTTCTTTGATGTATAAAAAATAACACTGTTCTTTGACAATTTTTAATTCATTATGTAGCTCACAAATTTACTAATTGACCTTGGCATTAACTGTGCGTAATCAGAAAAACATGCCAAAGCAATGCAAAGACTGAAAGCCATTGAATGCAAATATATAATATATGTGCGAGCAACGAGGTAGCTAGTTAGAGCAGCTCCAGCGGTAGGAGCAATGCAAAGACTGAAAGTCATGCCTCTGGTTTCCAACGCGTTCACGCGCGTGGTGTCTCGTGTGCGCCTTTGCTCATGTTCGCGGCTCATTTGCCTCCGTATATATTGCACAGTGTTTCATTTTCATATTTTTGTAATATTAGGGGTGCAAGTAACCTGATTGATTTGGATTATATTTATAAATGTATGATTTAACTAAATCAAATTTCAACCAATTATTTTAAGTTTTCAAATAACCAAAATAAAATTCAACTCAAACTAATTTGTTTGTAAACGAATTAGATTGAGTTAAATCAATAGATCAAAATATTTAATTTTATCTATTTTTTTTACTTAATATTTTTATAAGTTAAAATTTTTATTAAATAAATCAGGCACTATTGTTTTTTGTCAAATTTTTTATTTTAAAAAAAATTGATGTTGTCACACTTCACTCACCTCATTTCTATCTATCCATGAGAGGTGAGAAATTAAACATACAATATCTAAGATAAAAAATTTCAATAAACATAATAAAAATGAGCTTCAAACACTTTTTCTTACATAAACTAATATGACATTACTATGTATACTCTTTATTAATAGATTTAAAATGTTTTTAAAAACCTATCTAAAGTCATTTTAATCAGTCAAACTCTTGTTCCCTTTATCCTAAAGTTTAAGGATGCATTAATGCTTACTCAATTCAGGTCGATAAGTTTATACGATTAATAATCAATAGTATTTGATTTTAAAAAAAAAATTAAAATATATAATATATATTAATAATAATAATAATTTAATATAAATTAATGGGTCAGTGGTTAATGATTCAAATATTCAAACATGTGATCCAATATAAAACTTAACAGATTTGATTGGTTTAATTCACTCAAATAAAAAATTATTCAACTTAAATTATTTAGATTAATTTTGTTCAATTTAAATTCACAGTTATATGTTAACAGAAAGACTAATACATCTGTCCGCACAGTGCAATTCCGAAAATACCATCACTTTATTACAAACTTCATACATACGGATTCATAAATCCGTAAGATTCTTACGGATTCGCGAATCCATAAGTAAGTTTTTTTTTTAAAAGTTAAAATATATTGTTCAAAATAATGGTGGCGCATGCAGGTCTCGAACCTATGACATTCACATTATTAACGCAACGCTCCAACCAACTGAGCTAATACATCAATTATGCTAAAAAATAATTAATGTTGATACATATAATATTAAATTTTTTAATGTATATTTAATACACATATAATTTTATATAATAAATTTTGTAACAATTAATTTTGATCTAATAATTAAAGTATTTTTTACATATAAAAGTCATAAATTTAAATTAAAATCATAAGTTTAATAAAGTGAGGGTATATTCGGAACTACACTGTATAACTCAAAAAAAAATCATAAGTTTAATAAAGTTTAGAAAAGTATGTCCAATCTGTATAACTCAAAAAAAAAATTACGGATTCATGAATCTGTAAGAATCTTACGGATTTACGAATCCATATGTATGAAGCTTGTAATAAAGTGACGATATTTTGGGAACTGCACTGTGCGGACTGGTGTATTAGTCTTTCTGCTGTGTATAAAGTTTTTCCCGGCTTAGTATGTTAGGACTTTCTATATAATTTGGGCTCGACTTTGGATCAAGAGGATATATAGGGGGTTGCAACTTGCATGGTGCGTGAAGGCACACAGCCGAGTTAATTTTAACTTTGTAGTATGTAGTTTTCCAAATAATAAAAAAAAAACATAAAAATATTAAAAAATAATATAAAAAAGAAAAAAAAGGAAGAATAAAAAAATTATAAAACCCAAAATAATATACAAATAAAACAGAAAAGAGCTTAGAATTGTTGAATTTGATTTTATTAAAGTTTGTTATATACCTTGTTGGTTAGTCTATTTTTCTTATTGTTACATATTACCTTGCATACTGATATTGTGCTAGTTCAGCAGCAGCAGGCTTCTCCAATTCTGTTGTCTCTAGCATACTGATATTTGTATTGTTTTGTCAATAATTGTTTATTCGTTAAGAAATGTCGTGTAAAACTTGTAAAATAAACTAGTAGTTTCTTAAAACAAGTTAAACTGAACACGCAGTAAAATTTCTTAACGATGAGTAATAGGCAATAGCATATGTCCATCCAAGCTCAATAATTTACGTAGGCGGTGCACATGGCAAGAATATGGAGAAAAGTCCAGCATATCTATCACTGCTTTTTCTGCACATATATAGCACAAAAGAAAAAGCTATTGAAGCAAGAAAAGTTGTTCCATATGTATAATCATAATGGTTCGTGATTCAAAATGAGACCAATTATCACTCAAAATTGTCTAGGGACGGTGACAACCAATGACCCCATTCATGTGCCACACCACAATAATTTTTACTATGGATGGGATGGAGAGAAGTTGCACATTGGTGGGTCTAAAGGTGAAGTATTAATACCTTTCCTTAGATTCAGCCGTGGATGCTGTCTCCTACTACTTTAGTGTCATGGGGTTCTGACAATTAACAGAAGATCAAGACCATATTAGGTTGATGCCAATATTTTGTGAATATATATATTGGCTGCTACTAACAAGCTTTGGGTCACGGGTATGCTAGTTGCTAGCTATGGGGGAATTCAAGCACTTTGTAATTGTTAAGTTCAAGGAAGGTGTGGCAATTGACGACCTCACTAAAGGGATGGAAAAGTTGGTCTCAGAGATTCATGCTGTCAAGTCCTTTGAATGGTATTTTTCTGTTTTCATACCTTGCAGTTTGTAAAAGTAAATATTATGGGGAGACTTTTTGTTTTTTTTTTTAACCTCGGTGTATCCTTAACTAAGAATCAGAAACTAATTTCAACAAGTACTAAGATTTATTTAGAGTCTAACTTCTAATAAATGTGTTCTTCCATAGACACGCAAACTTGAAAATCAAACCTTTGACTACTCGAAAGATATAGTTATCTGCTAACCATCTACAATTAGTCGATTCTTTAGGAGAATTTAATTTTAACAAACATAAGCACATGTAGTTAAAGATGTTAGCTTTTTATTCTTTTTTTTTTTTGTATCACATGGAATTTTAATTTATTGTATTTAGCTTTATTACGGATCTAACAACTAACAAACTAACATTGATCCATAAAATAAAATTCAGATATTTTCATGTACTTTATCAATAGTGTCTTATCATATGCCTGCATTTGTGTTGATCAGGGGACAGGACATTGAAAGCCTAGATGTGTTGAGACAAGGTTTCACGCATGCCTTCTTGATGACATTCAACAAGAAAGAAGACTTGGTTGCATTTCAGAGCCACCCAAATCATGTCGAGTTCTCGACAAAATTTTCGGCAGCTATTGAGAATATTGTGCTGCTGGATTTCCCATCTACTCTTGTCAAGGCCCCAGCATGATCCTAAAGATATTCCACCAATAAAGATTCCCTCTTTAAATTTGTTTAGTGTATGCTTTTGCTTGTGTTTTCTGTCTGTAGTTATGTTATGAGTGGTTTCTACCACTATCGTGCAATTTGAATTCGTAGTATGGATTATGAGTTATGATGAACTCTTTTTTGCCTTCTAATTGATGGATACTTGTTGGAGTTAGTATTTGGTATTGTGAATCACCATTTAGTTATTTCTTCATCCTAATATATTTTGTATCAATGTAATTTCTTGGCACTCAGAAAATAAAAGAAATTGAAAAACACACAAATTGTAACATCGAAAAGGAAATAAGCTTTAGGCCCTCCTTTACTTTGAGGATCTGAGCAGAACAGTACTGGCCAGATACAACGTAAACAAACGCTCCTTCCCCTTTTTTGTTTCTTAGATTGAGGAAGAGAATGATTATGAGTGACAACAAAAACTGTGGCCAAAGGTCATCATTAACTCTGTAAGAATAACATCACTAGCCTTGTCTAAAAAAGCCTAAATAGAAAAAGCAACTTTTACATGGCAGAGAATGAGAATCAATGGTGCGGAACATGCATGGCTTGATCATAAACAATACTTAGATAAATATGGTTACAAGTTGTACTCCATGTCAAAAAGACATGGCAAATCACAAAAAGCTCACAGATTTCCCCAAAAGTAATATAACTTTTTTCTAACTATTAACATGGGACCAACTTGGCACTTGATTTAAAAGCAGAAGATTTTCGATATCCAACTTTATTCCTTGCTATCTAGTGTCAATATCATAAGAGATAAAAAAAAACAAAAAAAAACCCACATGACTCAGAATTTGATAATTGAATTGAAGCATCGTGTGTTGCATAGAGATGAACATGAAGCCATTCAAGAAACTCAAACTTCTGTTATTTGCTCATCTTCCATATCACACCACGTACTCCTATAGGACAGCATAATCATACAAACTACTGCATTGAAATTCAAACTCAAACATCTTTCTTGAATCCAAACTCTTCAATTACATCTCTATTAAGTAACATCACCCTGTGCAGATCTCAGAACCTCTACTTGAGAATATCTATTGGCCTTTTCCAAGTTTCTTCACTTGACTATGATGCTAGATTACTAACAATATCTCACCCTTGTTCTTCTTACCTCCAATACATTCCTCCACTAGCTGTTACTGCTGGCTTTCCTTCTCCTCCAGAACCTAACTCACTCCTTCTTTTCAACTGCTCAAGCTGAAGAGATTCCATTCCACCATTTATGCAAAATTGAAATAGCTTGTTACATAAATGTGGACCTGCTGATTCAATATCTTCTAGCATTCAAGAGCAAGAGAAAAATCCATATTCATGTTTAGTTATTGAAGATCTGCAAAAGGTTGGCAAGGGCTTTCATCCTAAACATTTGAACTGCTCTCATTACAACTGGGTACATAGAAGTTCCTCAAATGGTGAAGCCGAAGGATATGAGGTTGGAATAATGATGTCCTTTGACGTTCAAGATCATGTACAAGATCTTTGTAAAGAGTGTGAAAAGCCTCATGGAAATTGTGGTGTTGGGTTGAAGTGTTTATGTGATGCAAAAGAGAGCAGTGAGTGCCTTGATCTCTAAAATGTACAAAGCCTTTTTTTTTTACTTCCATTTGTTTAATTTATTTTGCTTCCACCCAAATGGTTTGGTGACTATGATGATGTTTTTGCAGAAGACAAATCATCCAAGAAAGTGGGTCCATAAATCTGTTGGTAATGTTCTTTTTCTCTTTCCTTTCATTCATTTGTGCAATAGCCTCTTCATGGATGTCTAATTAGGCTTCTTTAGGGACTGAATTTTTAGAGTAGTGTATTTTGTTAATCTTTCATTTGCTATGTATGATTATGTTACAATGGTTGAACTCTTGAAACTCATATGTTGAATGTAATTGGCACAACTATGGTATCAATAAATATCCAACACTCCATCGTAGAAGTTGAATTGATCTTCAAGTATGTCAACTCTCAATGTGATAAAATAATTGCTAATGTTTTTTATCATAGCAGAAGGTTTAATGTAATGTGACTGTTGTACACGGATAACTAGTAATTACATTTCCAATTGTTGACAGTGAATAAAAAGAACAGAAATCGATTGCCGATGATTCTTATTCTTTACTTTACCCTGTAATTTATCACAGGGCAATCTAGGCCATTATCCAAGATAGATATTTGATCATTGGGCACCCTCAAAGAAATTATTATGAGACAGATACTAATCAATGGTCATCTCTTTTCTTGACACTCCTTGTGTTAAGTTTTGGTTTTTATTTATCAATAATTTTTTCTTTTGTCTTAAGAAAAACATAAAAAAGAAAGTGTTAAATATGAATCACTTTATCTGATTGAGATTTCATGAGTAATAGAAGTCAAATTCTTCAAAATCTAGGTGTAGGCTATATATGAATCTCACTAGCTATAAAGCAATAATATAAATTGGAAATTAGTGGTTTAGTTACACATGTACACAGTCAGTGAGCTAAATTTTATAAATAAGCCTTTAATAGAAAAAAGTAATTCAATAGAAAATTTAGAGTGTCAGGATACATATTTAAGGCTTTCTTCAATAGTTAATGTTTGCTCAAATAAGTAACCAAGTTACAAATGAATTAACCTTCAATGGCGTTAAACAAAACTGATTCTTCTTTAGCTATGTCTGAATTGAATTAGGACGACTCTTGATACAGTAATAAAACAGTAAAGTTATATTTTGATAATTTGTTAGTCTTGAATTTAAAAATAATATCTTCCCTTACCTTTGCATGGCTAAGAATCTGAGATATGTAATTTTTCTATGTCTAAATTGAATAAATCTTGTCGGGTCCAAGCATTGATTAGGAGTTGGATTGACACTCTGATGCTATATATCATTTTCTTCCACCTGCATGCGGAAACAACGCACCTTGTCCCAATGGGAAAAGTATGGCAAAAAGATCATCTATCCCACCTTTTCCATGTGATATCTTCATTCAAGAGCCAAAACCAACTCACTCGGAAGAGAAGTAACTTCAAGTCTAGCTCATAATTAACCCTACTGTAGCAATTATCTAAAATTGAAGGTCCTAAAATCGCTTATTAGCTAACTTGAGAAATGTTGTACTTTTACGATATGGTATTCAACAAAAGTTCACTAAATCTCCAGCTTGGTATATAAGCAACATCTAAATTTATATTTTGGTTGTCTTCACCAATTTCTATCCTTCTTTAACTTCTTTTTGAGTAAGTTTAGAACACCCTAGTGTGTAGTTAGAAGAGAATCCATAGCCTCCACAAATTATGATCCAATCAAGTAATGGGAAATATTCGAAGGGGTTTTATTTGAAAAGGAGGATGCAATAGCAAATTAAGGGAGGGGTAAGCAACTTATTCTCTGCATAGCTTAAAAGCTCGATCATGCCAAAACTTTGTGAAAAATCGAATCTTGGTCTAAAACTAGGCTCTCAGGCAAACCATGATATAGTATTTGCATTCCAAGCACAAAAACAATTGAGTTACTCTTGATGCAATAAGCAGGAAGCATGCTAAATAAGTAGAAGGACAACCCTTCTTGTCTCTTTTTTCTTCTACTCTAACTATTTTTCTTAATTACTATGTCAGTTAAAAAATAGTTTAAAGGCCCATAAATTTACCTCCCTTTTCTCCCATAATATAAGTGTAGAAGATTTGTCATATTTATGATTTTTTTTTTAAAAATAAAATTATCTAAATGAGTAAAAGGACATTTAAGTACTATTTGTTGTTGAAACTCTCATATTAAACACTTTTTTTTTATTTGTCCACTAAAAAAATATTGAGATTATGAAATATAATTAATGTTCTTATTTGTATTATTTTAAAAAAAATTGTTATTAACTTATTATTTTTTATCATTTAGGATAAGCACAGAAAACAAATAATATTATCTTGATATTTTAAATAAATAGATAAACAAAATATAATTTTAAAATAAATAATATATACAATTGAAAAGAAACAATAATAGTAATAAATATTGACACATTTTTTTGGTTCCTGAAAAATATTTATTAAATATTCATTACTGAAAAAATCGCTATCAAAGACGATTCTAAAGGATTTTTCAATATAGTTTAAGTTAACAAAAGAACCATAATTATCAATTAAAATAATATGAGGATTAAATTTACGAAAAAAAATGAAGAACCAAATTTTCAATTTGACAATTTCAAAGAGATAAAAAAATATAATTAAATTTTCACTGCATTGTTACATCAACATCTTGTTAAATATTAGATGTTAAAGTTGATGAATAAATCAAAGTTATATAATTAAAATAGTGGAGATCAAATTCATTAAAATAATTAGAAAGGTGTTATTGATGAAATGATAACAACGGAACAACTTTCCAAAAAAAAAATACAGCGGAATAACTAAGTCTAAATGTTCAATTAAACCTAAAAATTAATTAAATCAAACAAAGTAATTATGGCATGGATAACTAATAGGCAGGTTTATAATTTATCATCATGAAGTTACGCTGCCTTGAAAGTTTGGAAACTAAGACCGTGTTTAATTGCTTTGGGATTTAAAAGAAGAAGAAAAGTCTTTTTCAGCCTAAAATAAATGTGAAAGGTACACATAGGATGCTATGCATTAAATACAATGAATATATTGTTCATATTTACTTATAATTTCATAGAAACTACTTAGTGAAGTTGTTAAACTAATGGTGGTTTACCTGTATTGGTCTGAAAACTTTTCATATTGCTTGTATATGGATTTTGGTATCCTTGTATCACATTAATAGTTTTTGCTGATCCAAAAAATATAATTAAATTAATGAAATTTAATGTTTAATTTGTAAGAATTAAAGACATTTTATTTACATACCACAATTCACAAATATCTTTTATTGAAAGCAATCAATTTTGTTAAAGAATTTTTATATTAAAGATAATTTTGTTCAAAATAAATAAAATTAACGTGTGAGTAAAGTTTTGTTTTTGAGTATTTAATTTAATGTATACTTAGAACTTAAAATATAACAATCTTATGTCATGTCAAACGGTCACGCCTGTTGAATTAAACAATGGATAGGAACCGGCGGTATAAAGAGCAATCTTTTAAGTTTCGAAAGAAACTACTTTAGGCGTTCGCATATGATATGTGACGTCATGATATATACCTTTGATCACCGTCAAAAAATTAATTTATTGTTTTTTTAAAAAAAATTATAGATTTACTGTAGTTTTGAACTTATTTATGTAAGTATAGCAATCAATCGCGCCCTACGAAGATGCAACCGGACACGCCCCCTCCAGGCGCGACTGGGGCTGAGTTGCGCCCCAACCATATGTGACTCACCTGGTTGTGACATATGTCATTTTGAGACGCAATGTATATAAACTCCGATTGAGACGAAATCGATGGCCAAACGCTCAAAATTGAGAGGAGAAGGCTTAAGCAAATTCTTGAAGGGGATTTTGTCAACTATTTTTTTCAAAGAACGTCTCTAAGTGTCTCAAAATTACGATTTAAGATTCAATCAGCTAAAAATTTTCAAACAGTCTACTTTTTAATTATTTAATTAGTTAATTTAATGATATTTTTTATTTTTTTAATTACTTCTATTAATTTCGAGCATTTTGACATAAAGTACGTTTCCATCGGACATTACTATCAAAAATTATGACCGTTCGAAGTTTGTATATACAAAAATAGTTAGACCATTTGAAGTACGATATTCAAAAATAACATTAATATGGTTTTTTCCCCAATGGGGATTTTTTTTTTCTTTATTTACCAAATGGGGCAAGGTGTAGTCAACAAAAAATTTATCACGTGACACGAATCTTTTTTTTTTGAAAAAAAATATATCGACCGCTAAAATTTAATCATTAATTTTGGTCTCTATTTCAGTCACTAAATATTAGTAACCGAAATAATAACGAAATTAGTGACAGAATGAGGCACGCCCGATGAGGACGCGACTAGATCCCTGTTGGGCCTGATGGGAGCGTGACTGACTACAATAAATACATAAATAATTTTGAAACTATAATAAATTTGTAATTTTTTTTTTAAAAAACAATATTTGAATTTTTTTCCCTTGATCAGCACATCTCTGGATTTATGGTATTCAACGGAGACCCTATTAGATAAAATTAATAGGTTCATGAACGTGACTTTCATATGAAAATTCTTGTGCCAAAAAAAGTTGAAAAAATACTCACTTCCTAACCATGTCCAGTGCCATCGTGCCACTAATTATGTCAGATAATAATTGCCCTAGAGACTAGAGTAGGGAATAATTTAAAGTTGGATTGAAGTTGAAAAAGTATTTCCCATTTGCATGTTACAGCCCAATTTATAAATTTACACGTACAAACGAAATTAGAGAGAGAGAATGGATACGCATAAAGATATTATTTAAATGAATAAAAAAGAGAAAAAGTAAATTTTCTCAACTTATTTAAACGACTTTATGTTTGGGTTAGTATAAAATTTAAAAAATATTTATTTTATTTTTACATTTTTTATTAATTTGATATTTATAAAAATAAAATATATTTTATTATTTTTTATTGATAATTTTGTTAGATGATTTTTTAATGTAATTAATCAACTTAATTTTTTTTTATCTTTTCAAGTGATTTAGAAGATATTAAAATTTATTATTATTTCATCCTCTTCCTTAATTTTATCATAAGTGTGAGAAGATCATTTAGAAGTGTTGAAAAATTATAATTTGAGAATGTTTAGTCGGCAGAAATTATTTAATTTATTTTAAAGAATTTTCACTTTAATAAATTATTTAATTTATTTATAATCAAATTATACATATAAATTTAATCACTTTTTATATATCACTAAAAACCAAAAAAAAATATTTTATTTTTACAGAGATTAAATTAATACAAATTTTTATAAAAAAAAATTAATACTTTTAAAATTTTATAGGAATCTTAAACATATTTTATCATTTAAATTAAATAAATTATATAATACTTTATATAAATCAAAAGTCAAATTTAACTCTAAATGAACTAAGATTTGTGTTGTATTATTTTCTTGATATAAACTATTTTTATTTTTATGTTATAATTTTTTTTTAATTTTCAGAAAAGTTGAAAAGAAATCTAAGTGAACCTTACAATTTTACTTTGTCTCATTTCCTTTCTCCCCAAATGGAAAAGAAAAATTATTAAGTCAACCTCACGATTTTTCCTTCTTTCCCTTCATGGGTTCGTGCATTCTAAATGATGATTTATTTTATAGATAAATATGCATCTCTCTCGTTCCTTTCCCTTTCCTTTATTTTCTTCAATTTCAAATGAAGTGTCAGTATGTCGACCCAATGTGAAATAGGCATGCTAACGGGTGAAGCGGGTGAGTATTACATTCCTCATTCTCATTCTCACTCCTCATTTTAAAATTCATCTCCGACTCTATTTTTGATTCTTATTGGATTTTAAAACCTATACACATTTTGCTGCTGCTAAGGGTCGGATTTTTCCCACTCATGCTATATGATTAAAATAAAAAAATAAAAAATATTTTTTCATTAAAAAATCGAATCAAATAATTAATTATGTAACAAAAAAAATAATAATAAATCCATAATCTAAATAAAAGATCATAATTTAAAAATTATAAAACAAAATCAATCAATTCAATTAAAAAAATTATAAAATAAACTCGATTTTTTTTCGTTAAGATCAGAACGAATTTAGACAAATAATCACGGATTTGAGTTTCATTGTCATACCTAATATAAAAAGAAATTAATCAAACTCACTACCATCTAATTTTTTTTATATAAAAAGTTGCATAATACAGTAGTATTTGGATTTGTTCAAAATTGGAATCACAATTTCAATGCTCATTTACATGAAATTTTAATATAATTAAAATGAACAACACGTGTTTTAACAAAATAAATAATTTTACCCTCATTGTGCCGTAACTTTTTTTTACCCTTTGTCTAATTACCTTTTCTTATTTTTATTGTTGTTAGTGTTTTAATTCATCCCCTAAAAAAAAGTTTTTTTAATTACTATCATCACTGTCAATTCTTTCACTACTATTACTACTACTATAATTAATACTAATTATTACTATTACCATTGTAAATATTATATATCATTATTATTATTATCTTTATCAGCACCATTTATCAGCAGTATTGTCATTATTATCCATGTCTATCACCCCTCCCCCACCATCTTTTCATTGAAACACGACACGGCCCCATGTATATCTATCCTTTTTTTTTTTTTAAGTTACGTATATCTATCTTTAAATTTTCCTATATAAAACCAAAACATCTTAAATTTATAACTTAAAGTTCTAAATATTTACACAACTTAAATATAAGAACTGTGATTTTAAATCATTTTTTTGGATGCATTTAGATTTGTAATGTTTTCTTCCTAAATCTATATTATCTATTTAAAGTAATTATATAGTTTTTTTTTATAATATTAAATATTTATCTTATAAAATACATTTTTATATAAATTAAAAATGACTGTCATGAATGATAAAAGAAAGGTTAGCAGCTGTGTTGTTTGTACTTTTGAATTTTGATAGTTCTTGTGGTTGTGGGGGGGTTCAATTCTCATCCATTGACTTTTCTATGCTGCAGCTGAAACCAGTTACCGCCGCATATATAATTAATATTTAATACTACTAGTTACTAGTATTACATAGGAAGAAGAAAATTGAGGCCACCATTCATTCCTCAACTGCACATCTTAATTCTATGCTGCTGCTGAAACTAGTTTTATACTTGCATGTTGCTAGTGCGAAATTTTGAGCCACTTCTTCAAATAGGAAAGGGAAAATTAAAGTTTGGTGATACCAAACTTCAATTGACATATTTAAGTGTGATAAATTATAAAATGTAATTAAAAAGATAGAAATAGTGAATATTGATGGAATGTGTGATATATATACTTATAGACCGCTGCTTTCAAGTACGTCCCATTCAAGCACAATCGCATCACAAAGAAATAAATAAACACACGCATACCCTCCAAAGTCACAGACATATAACAAACTTCTTCTACAGTCAACGAATCAGGACCAACTAGCATAAAATTTAAAATAATTTTAGAGAAATGCTATATTTTTCTATAATTTTTTTATATTTTATGAAAAATATTAAATAAAATAAATATTTCTACTGTCTTAGACACTTTAAAAGCTACTTAAAATTTTTAGTTAGAAGTAAGCAGATTAATAAAGAATAAAATAAAATAATTGATATTTTTATGAGTCGTTAACCAACACAAATAAAAAAATTACAGTTATTAATACGTGGTCTGTGCTTTACGATTCACTTACGAGAAAATACAATATTAAATTAGTTTATAAAATTAGAAATACCAATTAATGTATTTTTGTTTTGTTTTGATAATTTGTGTAATTTCAAGACTTAAATAACCGTTATTTTATTACGTGTCAATAACTATAAGTTGATATTTTAAAATTAAAATAATATTTATAATTTGATAAATAATTTTTTTGTATATTTTATATATATATATCATTATTAGTAACATTTTTATAAGAAGAATAAGTTTTTTTAAACTAAGCACAAGATGTAGTGCTCATACTCATACACATTAAGTAGTGCTTTTTGCATTCATGTGAATATAAAATATAACGTTCAAACACTATAATGCAAAAGAAAAAGAAATTAAACCTTCCCTACCTTAGAACTGAACTAATATCAAGATCTCACTTTAAAGTCCAAAAGACCAATCTTCTCAAAAACACAACCCTTAAAAAATATATATTATTCCTCGTGATCCACCATGACCAAACAACAACTTAACATACACACAAAAAATCTCATTTGGTTTTCTTAAACTATAGCACCATGCTATAAGTAGTGTTGTTCAGCCGAGCGAGGAAAGACCAGTTGCGCTCCCGTCCATGAGTAGACAAAATATCAAACAATAATATATAAAAGAATTGAAAGAAAAAGAAGAAAAAAACAAGTGATCATAATTTCTAGATTGGATAAAGCAGAATGTACACACAATATCATGGGATCCATGAAACACACCCTTTTGGCATAAATTAACCAAATGCCAATGCCAATGCCAAGGTTTCTTCTCTAATAAAACCTGCCACGAAAATGCCAATGCTTTTGAAGGTGCTTTGCATATTCATAAATTTTAAAAGATCATGAATATCGTATAGTTGCAGTCTTATCTAAATCCCCAACATCAATTGCTTCCAACAAGAGATGATAAGCAAATTTAATAATTAAATTCTTTGCGCTATCTTCCTTCTATAACCACTCATCCGATCCTTGCTATTTTTTGATAAATTCAGTGAGCTTATTAGAGAAATTGGTTCAATCAGTATTTCCTCTTCTCACACAAATAAAGTTTTGCATCACACCCACCACCACACGCCAAGGTTCTAATCATTCTTCTCAGCAATATTGGCCTCCTTCTTTAGAAATCTAATACAGACGTAGAAAAATTAATTTAACAGAAGTCCCTCAAATCAAAGAATCATGCTAAAACATAATTTGCTAGCTTGATCTTACTCTTATTGAGATGACATTTGAAAACCACATATGAGGCCACACACAACGTCCTCTGATAAACTAAGCAAATATCTCTCCACCAATATGAAAAATATTTTTTCTGTTCCATTTTTTGTTTAATAATATTACTTGCTATTATGGTGATTAAATTTCTGTTTATTTTTTCAATAGAATTAATTTTAAACTATTGAATTAATTAAAATATGAGTACAAATCAATTAATCTCAATTATAATAGCTTTAGATATTAATTGTGATATAGATCATTTAACTAACAGAAAATTTAATGAGTATTTTTTTTCCATGTTAGAGATTATAGATATTTCTCAACCCAATTAATTAAAGACTAATCCCGTTGAATAGATCGCTCTTATGTTAACGCAATAAAACCTTATATTATTAAGTCAACCTTTTTTGTTAGCAAATTTAATGAGTATAGTTGAGACTATTATTATTATTACTAGTACATATAATGTAAAATAATTACTTTAAGATAATTATTTAAAAAGTTAACAAATGATAGGTTATGATTAAATAAATTTGTAAAAACAAATTACACCATCATTGTATAACCTTTTTTCCTCTATTATTATTAGTTCCCTTCAACTTGCAAATATTCTATTTAAAATTGATTATAGATTACTTATTGGATTCTCATTGAAGGTGCGTATAAAAATCAAACATAAAAAATATGGGATACTAAAAAACTATAGTTTAAGTAGTAAAATCAAAATGACCTATTTGATTAGTGACAAAAAGTTATTTAAGCCTTGATTTAATCATTAAAAAAAACTAGTACGTGGCAAGGATTTTTAATTTGGAGGGAGTAGTATATTATTTATCATGTAAGGACCATTCATTGCATTTATTCACAATATCAAAAAGCATAAGTAAATGAACTAATGAAGGAATGCACTTTCGTTATCAAAAAAAAAAAAAAAAAGGAATGCCGTTTGGCAATTTTTCAATAAGGTAGTATCGTACTATCTCTCAATAAATATACATTTTGTAAAGATTTTGTAATTTTAATTTATAACTTGTACTTTTAATTCACATGTCTATATTTTTTATAAAAATAAAAACCTATAAGGTTAAGGTAAACACCTAAACCTTTGATTTATGAATAGAAATTATATACGTATAAAAAAAAGGTAATAAAATTATTAAGGTAGTATTATATTTCATTATTTGTTCAAAGAGTGTTAGTAAAATAAAGGGCCATTTATCCATTTATATTTTAACCTCGTACTTAAAGCTAAAGGGAATCAATAAACAGTGTTCAATGATGTATAGCGGACCTAAAAAATAAAGTTAATAATTATTCAAGGGTGATAGTGTGCTATGTACGTACCTGCTAAGTTTGTCGCATATATAAAAGATGTGCAAAAAATAAATCATATAGACATGGTTCTTCAAAGTTTTGTGTGAGAATCCATCTTTATTAAGTAGAACTTAAAATGTTATTTTTTTTAAAAGGAAGAACTTAAAATGTTACCAATTATAGTGAATTAAAATTACCATAAATATACAAAGTATAATGATCAGAATAAACCACATATAAGTTTATCTCGTGTCATAAAAATGTTTTTATAAAATAATAAAAAATTTAAATAATATTATTTTTACAGACAATATTTCTTTTACTTTATTTAAATAGTATGATATATTATTCGAGAGGAATTGAGTTTGATTTTCATATATACTTTTTGAAGATAGGTGGAAAATTTTAAGTGTAATTAAGTCTCGATTAAGGATTAATCTCATAATCGATATAAATGATGAAAGTTTATAAAAAATACTTTGAGATATTATTGGGAAATCTAAAATTCTAATTAATAAGACAAAAACTTTTTTACATTTGATATCAAATTTTAATGAAGAATAATTTTAAAAAAAATACTTTTTTAATAAAAAATATACAATTTAATAAAATTAATTAATTTTTTAATAAATCTAAAGTATGTCTTTTTTTTTATTAGAGGAATTACATAATAAACATAACCTTGTTTGCATAACCTAAGTTGTTTTTAGCTTAGAATCGACTAAAGACAACAGTATGGACGCAAATAAAAAATGATTCAATCAATCAAAATAGTCTTCTACTCGTCAATAATCAGAAAACATGAATGATACTTGTGTTCAAACTTCAAATGCACATGACCTTCCGAATACTTCGCTATTAATTTCACGATTGTATAATTTCAAGTCCGCAATAATTTATGTTTTCATGATGCGACGCAGCATGGCGTACTTTTCCGGTTACTTTCATGATTGTAAATAACACCTAAGAAAAATGTATTTTTTTACGCTCCATGAGATGCATATATCTTACAAAAAAAGATGATAAAAATACAGGTTTTATTACACTTTTTAATCTCTTTATTATTATTATTTTGACATTTAATCTCTTTATTATATAGTTAATGGTTGTTTTGATCTTTATTATAGTAATTTTTATGTATCAAAAGAAATTCGCCAGGAAAATATTTTTTTAGTTATGATAATTAAGTCTTTTTTATGTACTTAAAATTCTTAAATTCATATATTTTCTATTTAAACTTTTTATAAATTGAATCAATTAAATTATTTTAACTTTTATTTAAATTTCAAATTCAAATCCCCCCTTCAGACTCTAATATCATCAGCTTACAAAATTCTTCAATTTTTCTTTATCATTTTTTCAATATATATATGCAATCTATCATAGTTTCTCAAATTTTTTTTTAGAGATATAGATAAAAGGAAATTAATAAGGATACTAAATTTGTTTAATTTTAAAAACAAGGGAACTTGATTTGCTCAAGAAACCAAAATCACATGTTATTCAAATTAGGGGAACATAAGATACAAAAAGCTAAAGATGTAACAAGGAGAGGAAAAGGAGAGTATTTGGTGAAGTAGCTAGGAAAAGCTAATCTTAATCATATAATTATATATGTATAGTTAAGATTATTTAGATAATTTTAATCTTAATAATCTATTTTAATCATATGACCAAAATTTACACACACATATACACACAATTATTATAAATATAAACTAATTTTATAATAACTAAATAATTTAAATTATAATTTTATTTAAATAATGAATTAAGACTCTTCGAAAAAATAATGAAATTAATAATACACAATTTATTTAAAATAGTTTAGTTCTTAAGTTTTTTATTTATAAAATTCATTTTATTATTTAATTTTTATATACTATTTAAATTAAAATACAATCAATAACTAAGTAAATTATTTTTTTTAATAAAAATGCACGGTTCTTTGTGGGTTTCTTTAATCCCAACAACTAATAATGACGTTGAGCTTTAATTTTTCATCATACCCATTTCTTTTAAATACATCTTTAAACTTTTTCTATCGTTAGTGGACATAGGATAGCCGGATAGGTATAATAAAACTCATCCTTGACTAGTCCAGTTGTCACTTCTAATTTCATCTCTTAATTAATTGACCACATCAAGTAATTAAAAAGTGTATCAAATTACAATGCAAGAGAGAAAGAGTTTATTTTAGTCGCATAATCATATATAAATAGTTAAAACTATGTTAATTAATTTAATTTTAACCACTTATTTTAAATATGTGGTTGGGATTCACTTCTCTTTATTCTCATATATCAGGAAATTCACGCAAGGGGTGTATCTAATGAAACTATGAAAGCATGAGATATAAGGGGATTTAATCTTAGTTGTACAATTGTCAGTAAATGGTTAAAATTATTTTGTTGAAGCTATCGTTAACCATTCATTTTATATGTCACTTGATGCACATCAACATATAAGGAGTGTAAATATCATTTCAGCTACGCAATGCATTTATTGGTGCCTTCGTTTTTTTTTGTTTTTTTTTTTTAATTACTGATGAGAAAACCCCAACCAGAAAATGAGAAAAATTGCGCCTTCCGTTCTGTGTTACGTTCTTTTTACTTCTAGCTAAGGGGCGTTAATTGACTGCTTACTAGCTGGGGGTGATATTCTTCGTAATTTTTTACTATAGATGTTATCGTTATTAACTTTAGAAACCTTGTTTTTTTTAGACTTTTGCACTTCTTATGCTTAAGTACATCAGTGCCTTTTTAACTTAATATCAAAAATAGAAAAACGTGAAGAGTGTATCTAATGGCTAATGAGAACATTAAATGAGAATAATTAATCCTAACAATTAATTTTAAACGCCTGATGAATATTTACTTCTTTCACATTTTCAACTCCCCATTTGATACACATATTTTATATAATAAAAAAACATCATTTTACAGACCGTAAGAACATCATATTTATCGATAATTATTTTTTACACACTATTCTTATTTTATTCTTTAAATGTCTCCTTTTTAATAACAAAATTATAAATAAATAAAAAAGCACACACACATATATATATATACTCTAAAAGATCCTCTTTTCCTCCAAACAAATAAAATATAAAATAACAGGAAAAATATTTGAACACCCAATGCCAAATATTACCTAGAGAGAGATAGGGAGAGAAATATAAATGTGATAGATAATATATATTATGTGATGAAAAAAGAGATTAAAAAATTAAAAGTATTAATAAAATGTTTAATATTTAGAAGTACCTAAATATCATTACCCTAAAATAACAGTACAACAATGATTCAATCTAGTGTGGAAAAAAAAAAACTCATGTAATTTGTGTTCAGCACATGCAATGGTCAAATCATTGTATGGACACACTTTCCTCCTCCTATTTAAAAGCCTCAAATTTGATAATACCACGCTATATCAATTCTATGCACTATCCTATAAATATTCCTATTGCCAAATTATGTAGAACTCCTACGTACTTTCCCATTCTCAATTACTCAATTTCTCTTATTATATCTCGATCAAACACACGCTCTATATACAATGAATTTTGGGACAGAATCCCCGTTTTCACTTTCATTCCAATCTTCCTCTCCCATTTCCCATTCATCAACATGCACACCACCTAATAATCACCCTAACCTAATTTCACAACCATCATCGCATGCACCCTTTGTATCACAAAAAAGGAAAGGTGGAAGAAAGAAGTTCAAGGAAACTCGGCACCCAATTTATAGGGGTGTCCGACAAAGGAAAGGAAAGTGGGTTTGTGAACTTAGGGAACCAAAGAAAACCACAAGGATTTGGTTAGGGACATACCCTACACCTGAAATGGCAGCTAGGGCACATGATGTGGGTGCCCTAGCCATTAGGGGCACCTCAGCAATTGTAAACTTTCCAAACTCAATTTCTCTTCTTCCAATCGTTAACTCGTTATCTTCACCTAAAGATATTCGAGCAGCTGCAGTAGAAGCCGCTGAGAGTCTCAGACCCATCTCCAATTCTCATCACACAAAAAAAATTGGCCGCAAAAGTAAGTGTAAGAGAGTTAAGAAGGTTCCATCAATAGAGGAAACAACGGTGTTGGACTCGTCCTTGAACATGAAGAGCGTGCATATTTTGCTGGATCGTGAAAAATATGATGTTATCAACAGTGCTAGTAGCACAGAGAAAAATAATTTGGATTTGTCTTCAACAGTGTTTTTCGATGAGGAGGCATTGTTTAACATGCCGGGTCTCTTGGATAGAATGGCAGAGAGTTTGGGTCTTTTCCCATTACCACCATCAGTGGATTATTATTGGGATGATCATGCTGCTTACTGCACAGACTTCAATTTATGGACGGATTAATTAATTAATCAAGCTATAGCTAGCTACGGGGAATTTGATACAACTATAAGGAAGAAATATGTATGTGCTTAACGTTGATGTAGCGGGATTTGATGATTTGTTAATTGTCCATTTAGTTACAATCTTGCATATATAAATGCAATAAAATTTCATTTCACCCTTTCAACCTTTGCTTTGTATATATAAATTTGAGTGGGATTCATTGGCGGAGTCAATTTGTATTTTTAGATAATGTTAAATTTTAAATAATGTTAAATTTTATTTTTAATCATAATTAGTTATATAAATATATATAATTATTAAAAAAAATTATTTTTAAGTAATATCATGATCATTGTTGGTCTGAGCATGACTCCGCCACTGAGTGGGATGCATATATATATGAAGGATTAATATACATCAAAATTATTTTCCATTTTCATTATTTATTTTCTTACAATTTAATGATTAATATTAATATTTATTATAATATTAAAATTAAAAAAATTTAATGAAAATGAATAATAACTTTAATGTATATTAATTTCTCATCTTTATATATATATATATATATATATATATATATATATATAAAGGTGATGTAGAACTATGAGGTTAGATAAAAACAAACACACTTGTTTTCAATCTCATTACACTCCTTTTTTTTCATAGGAAATTCTAATTCCACTCCTTGCACACGTAACATGTGACACTGTTGAAGATCTTAAGCCAATTAGTAATGTGACTAAAATAGAGTAATAAATGAGATATCATTTTTTCTTATAAATCGATTTTATAAAGTTGAAATAAATAACTCGTCATTCTAAGATGAAAACCCACCTCAGAAGAATGGCCAGAAAGAATTAGTCAATCAATTGGCCAACAGCGACACATTTTTCTTCACGCACACAATTATTACCTCGCAACATGATGAAAAGAACAGTTAATCTTTTAATTTTACTATATGATTAATCGAATTAATTAGATTATCCAAAGAGTGAGATGCGAAGAATTTTTTCAAGACATCGGTGGAAAACGTAGTGGACTAAATAAGAAAACTAGAGCTGATTAGAAGTTCAATGAATGAGTTTGAAGTTTAATATTATATGAAAATGGACTAATTAGTGGCTGACGCACATACAATGTTATGGGGCAATTGCCCCCATAAGGGTTTATGTTTTACTTGAACATATTTAGCAATTTTTATCTCTGTATCCATAAAAAAATTTGTGTTGTCCCCATAAAACATTTTAAAAAATGTAAAAAGATGAAAAAAAGAGAGAATAATAAATTGATACTAGTTTTTTTTTAATTTGATAGTATTAAAAAAAATCATATAACAGTTTTAAAATATGAAAATATATAAAGTACAATTATCAATTTAAAAAGCTTAGTTATTTTAGATTTTTTTAAAACTATTTTTTTATAAAAGATTGTAATATTTTTTTATGAAAATATTATAAAATCATTTTTGTCCCATTGGAAAAAAATTCTGAATCCGTTGAATTTAATATAAGCAAACAAATTCATAAATTCAATGCATTGGGATTTTTAATATGATGATGTTATGTTGTCCTTTGTAACCTGGTTCAATAATACACCTCACTCTACTTTCAAACTCCCTCTAATCAGCATAATCAGCATAGAGCTAAATCGCATCTTAGTTGTCGAGAGGAAAAAATGGACTTCTCCATTGTATAGTTTATTTATTTATAACTATGTGATTGATAAAATTAAAAAAGATAAAAGAGATAGTATAAGAGAAGATCCATGTGTAATGTGATGAAGTGAGATAGAGTCAACAAAATATTGTAAAATTTGTTGTACGAATAATATAATAAAAAAAATTAAATTATTCATTGTTTCGGTACAAAAAGTACTTTAATTCTGTGATTCTAATTTCTAGGCATGCAATGATTTCTATCTTGTTTTTCATATTACCAATCAAGATACTTTACAGTTTTATTGGAAATTAACTAAATGGATTGATTTTGAAAAAAAAAAAGGTCATAATAACCGTGAGTTACGATTTCTAAAATGAAATTGTAACTATATATAATTCATCACTTATTATTTTTTATATAAAACTATCATTCTTGAAATAAAAATAATAATATAAATCAAAATCTTAACTGAATTTTTTTTTACTGAAGTCGTGATTCGTGAAGATCAACAATCACGACTTTTTTTTTAAAAAAAAAAAATCTTCAATTATTTTATTAAAATTTCAAATTTATATACATTTTTCTATTAAAGTTGTGTATGACATCGATCACTACTTTCTTTTCATGATTTTTTATTGAATATGTGAATTGAATCACTACAACTTTTTTCTTAATTATTTTCATTAAAATCGTGTGATGCATTACGATGTTTTTGTTTTTTTAAAAGAAGTTCTATTTATACACATTCACATTCACGTCTTCCGTAATGCAATTCTTTTTTTTTTTCACCACCGACGGCTTACTCTATTTTTATTTTTTATTGAGGGGTACTCTATTCAATTTTAGCTATAAGTTTATCGTAGTTATATAAAAAATAAGTACTACATAAACATCTTTCTTTCCAAAAATAAAATCTTTGGTTCATAAAATAACAGGGTATTTTTTTTTATCATGAACGACTTTAATAAAAATAATTTAAAAAAAAATCGTGATTAGATCCATAACGACATTCACAAAAAAAGAAAAAGATTCCTAACGTTGATTTTTTTAAAAAAAATTGTGCTATTATACAGAATCTTAATAAAATAAATAATAAATAAGTATGAAAAATAAGAAAATAAAAAAAACAAAAAGCTGCTTTGTATATACTCAAGATTTTAGTAAAGCGAATTTAAAAATATAATAACTAAATTCGTTATGTAACTACAACTTCTATTCTGCAAAAAAATTACAAGTATTTTTTAATGGAACATTTTTTTTATTTTGAAAAAATAATTTTATATATAAAACTAATAAGTCGTAACTTTGAATCATGACTTATCCTATTTTATTGGGAGCTAATTAAAATCTACCCCATTTCAGTAATTACCAAATAAAAAAAATAAAAAATGACCACTTCTTTTTTATCAGCCTATTTTTACCTAGACTCGTAATCCGTACTTTTCATAAACAAAAAAATTACTTCATATCCTAATTACAAAGATGAAATTATTCACTTAAAAAAATTATTAGAAGGGTAACGTGTGGGTCGATCTGTTTAGATTTAAGTTAAACCAGTTTTTTAGAAATTTTTTATTCGAAAAATATAAAACTTTTAGAGAAGCTTTCAAAATCTTTTTGTCTTTATATCCAATTGAACCAAGAATTCACAAAAAAATCCAATATATATATAAGAAAAGGACATGCTAACGAGGAGGTAGATATCAAAACGAAATATTTCCTCCTCTACCTACTGGTTCCACTCTCAATCTAAAGAGAGGCACAATACTTTCTAAGTTTCACAAATGGACCACGACGCATGAGAACAACCTATAGTTGTCAACACTTGGACCCACAATTTGCCTGGAGATGTATAAAAAAGCCCAAATAATTTTTTCTCCGTTTTTGCTTTGTTTACTACCTCCGTTTTTGTTATCCATCATTTTTAAAAAAAAATAATATTTCCACTTATCTATCATTTTAAAAATTTAAAATAATTTCTTAAAAAAAAACTTTGAAATAATGTTAATTATTATTTTTTCAATTATACCTGTCAGAAAAGCGATAGAAATAATAGTATATCAAATGTCATTAATCGTACTTCTTAATGTGTGTCTATAGCTTTATATAATAAATTGAAATTAGTAAATTTTTGTCGTCTGTGTATCAAAAATGCTCCTTGTGGTGGAAATATTAGGTGTTAACTTTCCTTTGATCATATTTTGGACAAAGCAATTGGAAAACCTTCTATTAGTGCAATGACACTTTTAAGTGCTGATATTAATGTCACTGTTATAAAGCCAGTACATAATTTCCAAAAAAAAAATTGTGCTCTGATTTAATATTACAAGTTGTGCCAATGTCGGTTGAATGGGTGTTGGGCAATGCAGAGAACAGTACTGAACCAGCACTAAAATGTCTAATGTCATTCGGTATTGGTAATACAAATATATAAATGTTTTCCAGAAAAATATAGTCAAATTGTGCTCTGATTTGATTAGATTGTATAAGCTTTGCTAGTGTGTGAGGAGCCTGTGCTGAGCAACGTGCAACACATTAGCCGCAACGGTGGTCAACAGGTATAAGTAATAAATGTTACATTACAAAATAAATCTTGTCAAAAAAGTTGTCAAAATATGCCTTTTCATCTCTAATGTGACACTGAAAATGTCATTGCATTATTAATGATTTTCATGAATTTGAACTTGTGTACTAATTCAACATTAAGTTTGATTTATATCAAGTTGAATATCTGAAAGCAAATTTGAAATTATGTTCCAATTTTATAGGTTGTGCAAATGTGTGTGAAGTGGGAGAATATTGGTGTCAGCCGAAAAGGGAGAACATGCTCTTAGGTAAGAAATAATAACATACACAGTCAAAGAACATCTATTGAAGGATGATACCCTATACTATAGGTAGATTCCCAACATATCTTTACACTTGCTCAGAACAAAGGTGAAAGACGAAGTGCCAAAACAATAGTATCGCTTTTTTTTTCTGCCTAACAATGCTATTTCTATCTTTTACCACGCAACAGAAAGTGGGGGCAATCATTGATCATTTTTGCGTGTGGACTAGAGAATTGCAGTGACCAAAGAATCACAAACACATGTCATGGATTTTAAGGACATTGGACCAGACCATCATGAAATGTAAGGTTCCACCATGCCACAAAGGACAATGGCATTATTTTAAAATGTTTAAGCTTGGTCCTAATGATTCTGATCTGAAAGTGACCCAACTAAACCTAACTATTTTCCTGCTGAACTTGTTCAGTTGTCCTGCCTAAGTGCTCTGTAAATTGCTATAATAAGCTTGATTGGGTTTAAAATTTAAGTTGCTTTGAGAAGAAAACTGGAAATAAAACATAGCTTGTCGAGTACTTGTTTCCAGTGTATGGTTATAATTTTTTTAGAGCCTTTTGAGCAACGTTACAGTGAACAGCTACAAACAAAATTGTAAAGGACAAGGTAGAATAATGTGGTTCCAATTCATTCGCAAGATTCTCAAACTTTATTCTCCTGTAAAGGCTAAAAGCAACTCAATTATGCCAACCAAGATCTCATTTTCCCTTTAGCAAATCTTCACTGATATTCATGTCTTAATCCCAAAACTCTTTTCGATTCTCTGTCCTGAAAATAAATTAAATTGAAGAAACCTTCTAACCCATTTGTACTAAATTTTTTTTTCTCTATCTTTGGTAGAATCCGGTACTAGACACTACTCAAGGAACGCACAGTCAAACAAAGTATCAGTACCATTCAGGTCCCAAGGAAGAATACAGAGAAACAAAGGTCACATGCTCAACCAACTATTCTGATAATATCACTCAAATTTATTTTCTTTCAGTTTCCTATCATAAAAAATAATTAGTATGTATCCTTTCAAGAAGAAAGGGGAAACAAAAAACAAAGAGTTAAAACAAGAATTAAAAAAAATACACAAGAAAAAAAAAGGTATTAAAAAAAATCAAACATGAACAAGTTCCCTTTTCTTAACAAGTAGTCTTGATTTGAGTCTTAATATACACTTGCGTTAAATACTTCAGCACAATTGTTGCGATGAAAGATACCTGTGATCTGATAGGAAGAATGAGTCCCCTCATGTGTTCTTACAGGCATAGATCAACAAGGAGAATTCAACTCTATCTTTATCTTTCTGTGCAATCTTCTCCTCTAACCACAATCTGCTATCCAAGCCACTTCTGGTCCTGAACATGAACACAGCATACCCAGAAGCAGGGTTGAAAAACCAGTTATGAACATCCCAAAGCAAATCCACAAGCAACCCATCGACGAAAATCGTCTGGTTTCCTCTGAAATTCCACTGCAGCCTCTTCACACGAATCACCGTCTTCTTATCGATGCAGACAGACAAAACAGGAGCCTTGAGTCCTTCATTCTCGCCACTGCATCTGATCAAAATGTCATGCCGTGTTCCAGTGTCACAAAACTGAGCCTTGGTGGCGTAGACCGCGTTACCGGAGCAATGCTCACGCCGAGATAACAGCGAAACATTTCCCAAAAGGGTCTTTGTTTTGAATTTCTTGGCCACATCTTCACCAAGAACAAGGCCTATTTCTGCATCAACGAGAATCGCCACGTAAAACCCTTCAACAGGTTCAGGGCCAGTGTCATACTTGGCCTTTGAAAGATCCCAGAAGACTTCAACTTTTGAGTCTTCGGATTCCAACACTTTGCTTCCTTTCTTTTTCCTGAAAATGCGTGAATTGGTGTTGAGTCTGAAAGATGGTGCCAAAGGGTTGTTGTTCTCTTCGCCGAAGGTTATGGTGAGTCCTTGGTTGGAGTGGCTCTTGCACCACGTGACTGTGATCAGAAGCTGTTTTTGGTTTGACAGGGTGGTTTTGTAGACAGAAGACACTGAATTTTGAGATGAAGGTGTAACACTAGCTGGAGATATGCAGGCGTTGTTTGAGTAGCTAGAACATGAGGAGTGTGACACATTCACTGCGTTCTCGTTGAAACAAGATATTATATCTGACATGTTCATTTTGCATAGAGATAATATATAAGAGGAACTATAGGTTTGAGATCTGAAGTTTTGGAACAGAAGCGTAATGAAGGGTAATAGTGATTCTTGTTTTTCAGTGAGAAATTGTGAGCTCTAAGAATGGATTTGAAATGTGTTGGTTTTTTTTCTGAAGGGGAAGAGAAGTGGAAGAAGGAACTTCAATGAGAGGGGAAAGAGAAGAGAAAGACAATGTTGTTCTTGTTCCCCAACAGGACTAATACCATTTAATTTTCATTAACATTACCCTCTCTTCTCTCTTACCTTAAAATATATATCTATACCAATAATAATAATGATAGTAACAATATAGTATTAATTAATGGACATGAAAAAAGGAATAGAAGACTTCTGCACAAACCTAGGTGATGTGCTTTTTTAATCTGTTTTGCCAGTTAATAACTACAATTATTTTAGGGTAGTTAAACATTATAATTTGAGAGTTTGGAAAAGATGGAAAAAAAAAAAAGGCTTACCAAAAAGTTTATCCTTCTCTGCCCTCTGTTTCTTTTCAGTACTTTCTTTGACATCATCATGTTATGCTTTAGAAAATAATGTATGAACACCTATATTTTATTGGAGACTTAGAAAGAGATAAAAAAAAAGTAAAAAATACAAATAATATAGTGCGGCAAGAAAAGAAAAAAAGTACAAATGAACTAATGAAGAATATATGAACTAAGTGTATTCAATGTGCGTGTGTTCATCAATTATTACTCTACGCTGTAATTTAATTTTGCACCTCGGGTTTGACATTTAATTAAGCATCGAAGTTGCAAGTGTACAAGACATCTCTACGAGGGACCAATATCATTGATGGATTATGATATTTTTTTGGATAATTGTTTTTTGTAAAATATTTTAATATATTATACTCCAATTTTACCATGGAGTAATAGTTGATAACTGCCAACGGTAAAAAATGAATGAATCAACCGCTTTGGTTCTAGTTCCTCTCATTCTTTTGTTTCTTTTTTCCAATTTTGACAAGTTGTCTAACTATGTATTGCATTAGTGTTTGGATAGTTTAAAGGTGGGAAGAATTGATTTTGATAAAATTAATTTCAAATTATTGAACATAATTGAATATAAATTAATTTAAACTATATATTTTCATTAAAAATATGTTTTTCATCAAAAAATGAAAAAAAAATGATTTTACATGAATAAAACTAACGCCCTGCTTGTTGTATTTGTCAAATACGGGTACGATTAGCTAACTTCAGCACATTGTTGATTCTACTAATCTAAGTATTAACTATCAACGTTATTGCTAACCACTTGCTAAATAAAAACAATCAGGTTTCAGAATCCTATTCTACGTGTTGGACAGTGACTCAAACTCACCATCCTTCTAAATTTAAGTCTCACCATCAAGCCTAATTTTCTGCACGAGTTGGTAAAGCATCTTGAAAACGCTTGAAGGATGTCACGTATAGGTAAGCTAAATTTTTCCATGGACCCATTGTTAACGACAATCAAAACCCCAATATTTGGTAGGCAATAGGGATTTGAAGCTAACAAAGTTGTGTGATACAAGATAATTTTGTGGTTCTTTTACCTTTTTTTTTCTGGGTCCAACTTTTTACCCTTTTTTGTGATAACCAAAAACATGAAAATGCCAGTGGGGAAACCATGAATAAATGTTGGCCCACAAAATACATTTGGCCTGTAGACCCACCAACTCCTACTCCCTATACATCTATGATTAAAAGCACTATACTAGCTTGACAAGGAATTTCCCTAATTTTTCTCCTCTATATTACTCTCATAGATAATAAAATCTAGAATAAAATACTACTTTTAATATCATTAGAATGGAGTGGGACTACTTTTTTTTAATTAGTGGTCCTCCTCTACTTGTTTACAGCCTTTAATCACAAAATATCATGTGGCTGCAGTTGGGAAAGAAAGGCAATTGAATATGTATCATTACAAGTCAATTATTATTAAAGAATAATTCTAAATCATCTTATAATGCTTTCTTAAAAATCTCCCTAATTATTAAATGAAGAAAATTTTGAATGTTTCTTATGTTTTTAAAATATTAAGAGAATTCTTAAGATAATATAAAAGGATATAGAGCATTACTCTTTTTTAAAGCTTTGGTCAACAGTTCCAAATTCCATCCTCTCTCTCTGACCTCCCTTTCTTTCTTTTTTTATTTGCCCCCACCAAATTTAAATGGTGAATTTGTGAAACCGGAGCTCTACAGTCACATAAAGGTTGTGAACTTACACACGAGTGAGAATTAAAATTAATTAATTTTAACCATACAATTATTTATAAATGGTCAAAATTTGACATTCTAATATTATCTCATTAAAACTATATAAATAAATAAAAACCGCCGGGTGTGTAGAACAACTTGGCATGACGACTTGTAGAATAACTTGAATGAACCTCAATTGAAAAGGGCACAAACAATTTTCAAAGAAAAATGAAAGATCATATAGATGTGTATTTGGAAACAACTCTTTTTAAATACTCATAAGATTAATAGAAAAAACGTTAAAATACTTATGTTGGAATTAAGGTGTTAGTGGCATAATATATAAGAATGTGATGAGATAAGAGTGGAAATAAATTAGGAATGGACAGAATGGGGAATCTGTCATACACAATATGAAACAGCGCAACAGGGACATCATTACCTTCGTTTCTCTATTGAGGTACAAGTGTGAAGACATAAGTATTGGGTTTTTATGGACCCCATAAGGTCTGGTCCTCCTGGAGCATGCCCAGTTGCCTTGTTAAAGAGTAAATATCAAGTATATACATAGCCTCATTATGAATCACAAATTATAGGTTGCTTATCATAAACGTAAGGACTCTATGTATAACCCAATCTACACAAATCGAACTAACTGTAAAGTGTAGTTTTAATTTATAATTTGAATCTAGATTCAATTTTCGTTGTGGTCATTTTACAACAAAAAAATTGTAATTTTGTTGTCCAGTTATCAAAAGTAACTAGAAAGTCGAAACTAAAATTGGTAAAAGGAAAAAGTTGGACGAACATAACTCTTTAAAATTTAAAAAGAGAAGAAAATACATATAAGTATAATAAGTAATGTGACGTGATAAGAAAAAAAAAGATAAAGAGAAGTAATAAGAGTTAACAAAGTATATAATATATAAAAGTGTCCTTATATCATTATTTTTAGTGAAATTGGTGCACATAGGTACATGAGTTTTAGTTTATAATTTAGAGAAAAAGATTTTTACAAAAACTAAACATAAATGGTGAATATGCATCACCAATTTTAATTCCATGGGCTAGAGGAAGAAGGCAAGCTGACTTTGCATCAACAATTTTTGCTCTTCAACTTTCCTTTAATATAGATATTCCATTGCTTAGTTAATTAGGAGGATCCTATATCACATGTTCAAAACACAAGTTAACTTATAAAGATTTTGAGAATTTTAATGACAAGTAATGTGAAACTGAAATTTTGAAATAGCTAACAAAATAATACAATAATCCCTATACTATGAATTGAATTGAAGACGAGTTGGATGACTTGGATCCCACTGTGTTTTTCTTTCTCTTTTTTCATGCTAATTTAGCATTAGTTGAACGAAGATTCCAAAAAAAGGGCGATATACAACTAAACGTGAGTGTGACAATTCAAAAGGGATAAAGAATCAACCTGAAAATGAAATTCTTGTGTCTTGGCCTTATGTAATACCGAAAAATTCTCTTCAGCATCTTTTACCGGGAAACATTGCATGATTCCATTTAAACTTCTCTTGATGTATACTAATAATTCTTATACACGAGCATTTTATTACAGACACTCTAATAAATGAAGATATTTTTAAACGTACATTTGCTAACGTGACAAACGATCTCAATTACACACATATTAATCATTAATTATATTCCATTTTGTCTACCTAATTTTTTATTATAAAATATAGTATACTCGGTAGCAATGAAGTTAAAAGCTTAGACCCCGTTCCCTTCATTTCTTAATGAAACATGAAAAGCTGTATCTATATGAGCGGGAATATTGGTAATTAATGAATTGATAGACAAATTAGGTCAGCCGGCCAAGAATTGTCTTTCTTGGCTACCCTTCATCAATGTCCACTGGGGAATTAAAAGTTCAAAAAAAAAAATGTTAAACTTGTTCCAAAGGCAACATTAAATACTGCATCTGCATGTTAACAAGTTTCAACTGGTGAGAATGATACAGAGTAAAGACAAACTATCATAGCTGATTCATTCTCTTGAGTGAATACAAGGTGCAAAACGAATGACAGAGTGGCCCCTTTGGTTTTAGACGTCAAGTTTTAATTATCTTAATCTAGAAAAATTTCAACTTAATTAGAGCAACTTTAGTGTAAGATCTTGAGTTCAAGATCTGGTTTTCACTAGATCTCTCACTAAAAGAGGTAAAGAGATCTCCAACATGGAGAATGAGTTCTTGTAGAATAATCTTTAAAATCTGCACATTGTTCAAAAAAGAATAAATTTTTTTCCTTTTTTTCTCTCCTTAAGATCTCAAAATGAGATTTACCATTAAGGAACAAAATAAAAGAGATATTGAGAGATCTTAAATCCTACTTGACACTATGGAGTATACTAAAAAGTTATCTAAAATCTCAATTTAGAATCTACCACTAAAGATGCTCTAAAGCTTCTATCTTTTTACAAACTCACAATTTTTTCCTCTTCTACGTTGTTTGTCCGAAGTTCTGGCTAATTATCTCTTTTATCTTGGTCATTTAGTATCTATTTCCTTTATGCAAATTTGTATGCACTGTAGAAAATGGTTTGGCATTAATTAGATTAATCTTGTTGGCATAAACCTAACAAAAATTAAACTGTTAATAAAAATATTGTGAGTTTACCTTAACAGAATGATCTATATATATTATTAACAAATAGTTCTGTTGGTATACGTAACTGATATAAACCATCACAATATCAAATATTAGTATAATGCATATTCCAGAATGATATATTGTATTAGTCTTGACCTTAATAGTTTAATTTATATTAATACCATTGGAGAAAGAGAGACATATATACCCCCAAAAAAGTAATTGATGAAAATTAAGGAAAGAGGAAACAAAATAAGATATAATATAAATGAAACAATTGAGTAAAAATAATCTAAAATTATATTGTTGAGAAGAGTGTAGATCATTTAATATGAGATTAGTTTAATTTAATCAAAGATTTTATATTGAAGTCTTAAATACGTAATTATATTAAAGTTTGGAAGGAGAATATTATGATCACGGTAATACTTTGCTTGAATTATCTTTAATGAAAGATATGATTGGTGTATACAAAAGAAAAATTGAATAATTGAAAGAAGAAAACAAAACAAAAAAACTAGTACATGGGACGAGGGGTGGGAAAGATACGGAGCGTAAATGAGAAATTTGTCTCTCACAGATGGAACTTAGGTTGGCAGTTGGGTCTCTTAAAAGAACTGGTGCTCTTTCCATGTGAGCCTGGGCTCATGTGCTAGTAGCCATAATTGCGCACAATTTTAAGTAGTACAAGAATCATTCATAAGTTTAAAAATCTTGTATCGTGTTTTAATATTCAAAAATAAAAATAGTCATCCTAATAAAAGAAACACTCACACTAGTAGTAGCTTTTAAATTTATGCTTGTCCGAATATCTAGAACAATCTGTCTTATAAAAATCATTAGAGCAAAAAGCTGTTTCGTTGACTGTACTATAAAATGCTCTGAATAAGATGCAATTTTGGGTACTGTGAGTCTGTGTTAACACCAGGATGCTAAAAAAAATAATTTTAAAAAATACTTAAAATTATAACTATAACCAGTTATATCAAAACTGTAACTAGTTTTATATAACTAATTATATAAAAGTAGTTATAAAATAATAAACAAATTTATAGTTATAAATATTTTAAATAATTTATTTTTATTTAAAAATTAGTTGTAGTTATAAAATTATAACTATTTTTATGGAAAGGAATATTTTAAATGACTTATTTTTATTCATTCATAATTAATTATATAATTAGTTTTAATATAACTTGTTATATAATTGATTATATAACCAATTTATTTATAACTAGTTATAAAAAAAACTAATTATATCAAATTATACCTATATTTTAAAAATTAGTTATAATTATAGTTATAATATTCACTTATTATTTAATTATTTATTAAATATGATTGTAGTTATGTAAATAACCAATGAGTACCCCTAATTAACACACATGCACTATGGTTGTTGAAGTACTAAACAATCTTTGATTATTAATGTTACATCACGTGGTCTTTATGGTGGACATATTAATATGAACTTCATATTCAATGCGTTACTGAGGGCCACAATCTTTTACGAGGGAGGTTTCAGCTGCTGGTAGTATCAAACAAAACAGTTTAATGTGCCCAGGATGTTAACTTAGAAAACTAGCTACTACGTTAAATAAAAATGCCAGTGTATGCATCATACTGTATGGAATTTTTCAGCAGAAGAAATGGAACTTTTCCACTTTTAGCAATAATTCAAAGCGTTTTCTTCAAACAGTAAACATGACTAGCTTAAGATATACGTTTGTCAGAAGCATATTACCAACATGGTTTGGGAACTAACTATGATTTATGATAGTGTAACTAGAATTGAAAAAAAATGTAAAAGGGAAATAAAACCAATACAATCCGTTGCTGTGTGAACCAATAAAGTGGATTAAACAATGTGTTATTTTTTTCTCCTCTTAATTAGATCTATTGCGTTTGTTTATTTATTTGGCAATTCGTTTTATTAAGTATTTTTATGCTACTTGCATTCTTGGTGATCATGGCAAGATATCAGTCTGAATAAAGTTATTCTCGCTATGGTGTCATCCTACAGCTAGCTAACTATGGAATAAATAAGTTTTCTCATTGCCATTCTTTTGCTGCATTATTCAGATATTGAAACTGATAGATGAAACAAAATTGATAATAAAAGAGATCATAGACAAAGGGACCTAAATTCTCGACCAAATTTTCTATTACTTTTTTTCCTTTTTTCACCCTTGAAGTTTATATAACTTCATAGCCAATTAAGATCTGTAAATAATGGTGGGTCCTGAAGGGTTCTTTAATATATATATATATATATATATATATATATATATATATATATATATTGCCTACTATAATTAGTAATCAAGGCTAAATCGACATCTGATCTCCTTGAACATGTGCAATTTTTAGTCTTCCAAGCTAATCTCCTCCAAAGATGAGTGAAAAATGCAACGCACGATCAAAATAATAAATGTCTTGTTTTGAAAAACAATTTAAAAACAACTTGTTATATATACTTTGTTATTAGGATTTTGTTGCTTCTTCGAAGTTTGGTGAAGAGTCTTTTTTCTTGTTAACGGAGAGTTACATTTAATTTAATTGATGAAAATGACACAATTAAAAAAATTCCTATGCATCCCTTCAGAGACATTGGCCACTGTGCCACAAAAAAAAAAAAAAATTACCGAAATACCACGTGGTCCAAACTATATACCAGAATGCCACGCGGATAATTCGCTGGTCAGTCCAGCGAATTACATGGTGGACACGTGGCAGCCAGGGGGTAATTCGCTAAGGGGTCCAGCGAATTAGGTGGACACGTGGCAGACAGGCAGTAATTCGCTGGGGGGCCCAGCGAATTACGTGGCATGAGGCTCAAAACTTCGGAAGGCCATAACTTTTGACTGGGATGTCCGATTGAGGCGTATGATATGTCAAAATGATCGTAATTCAGAGGAGATGTCGTAGGCAAGTTCCCGAAGGGGACTTGGCCAAAATTTTTTCCCAAAAGGGCCTCTAAGTGCTTCAAAATTAAGATTTAAGATTCAATTAGGTAAAAATTTACTTTTTGTCTATTTTTTTACTTATTTAATTAGTTAATTTAATATTATTTTTTATTTTTTCAATTAATTCTCTGAATTACGATCGTTTTGACATATAGTACGCCTCAATC
>CM023953.1:23285136-23296740 GCA_013407115.1 Glycine latifolia
TAGCGAATTACCCCCTGGCTGCCACGTGTCCACCATGTAATTCGCTGGACTGACCAGCGAATTACCCGCGTGGCATTCTGGTATATAGTTTGGACCACGTGGCATTTCGGTAATTTTTTTTTTTTTTTTGGGGCACAGTGGCCAATGTCTCCATCCCTTCAACCCCCAAAATTTTCCGTCAGGATAAAAGAAAATCTATGTATTACACGTCATAATGTCGGCAACAAATGACAATCAACATCATCGACAACCAGTTTCGAGTGATTAGATTAGACAGATTAAATGATACATTGCAACATTGAATTCAATGTGTGTACTCTTAATATAGATCGAGCAGCCAATCCATTACTTTGAGTTATCAAATCAAAAGTAGTACAAGAGCAAATCAACATCAACCCAACGAAAGAAAAATTAGAACATGACAGCAAATTAATATCCTGATAGAATCCATAGTTCAATTGATTAAAACTGGAGTAAAATTGAATAACGACCAAGGATTCCGAGTAGTGTTTAGCATTTTTGTCTTTTTTGCTAATGTCCTAGTCAATTTTAGCTACAAACACAAAAATCAACCTGTACTACTAAAAAAATATAACACAATTCTTATATAAGATTGTGTGTGAGTGAGAGAGATTACATGTTGAATACAGGCATTTATATTGAGCATAACATGTATATATCCTAAAAGAATGTAAAAGCTAGTTATTTTTATTCAGCATAACATGCATCCACTATTAACTAATCGAGGAAAAACTTATCAATGTTTTAACTACAAGAAAGGGCTTCATAATAGTCAATATGAACCTTCACCATCTATCAATGCATGTTGTTCTTTGACTTATTATGGAGTATTATTTTAGATTGTGAAAATGTTATTGATTGTGAACTAATATTAGGTTATTCACATAAAAGGGTGAAGATTAGTGGAAAATCAAACAATTAATTATACAATATCTATCTTATGTAACTTGTTGAAATTATTTAACTTCAAAGTTCACAAAAGCAATAACAGTAAACAGATTAGATATCAAGTTAGATAAACTTCTTTAAAATCATTTGTAGGAGAAGAAAATAAAAAAAAAATGAAAAAACATAAATAAAATTAATATATGCATAAGTTAATTTGTAGGAAAAAGTTATATTTTAATTTTTCCAAAAACTTATTTTTAATTTAAGGAGATTTTTTTTCATTTTATTTATTTTTTTCCTTCTAAATGTACTTTTGAAAAAACTTATCTAAATAAACTCTAGAACAATTGGGAAATATTTAAATGCCTAAAAGAGCTTCCTTAAAAGCCTGGCTCTAGTATTTATGCTTTTATAACAATTTCACTAATTATAAAAAAAATGGTGGAATTCTCATATTTCAAGTGAATCAAACACTAAGGCGCAATATTAAAATAATACCTAGTATTTATTTGAAAAAGCATATGTAAACATAAATTTAAATTATCCTGATTTCCTGTGAAACTACTTTTGATTACAATTGAGTTTGAAGTAAAAATTTATTTACTTAAAAAATAGTTGTAATAAAATAAATTATGAAATCGTCAACAATTGGTAAAAATAATGTTGATTTTAAACACCAAACTTTATACCACCCAAAATAATAAAAAAGTAATATCTTCTCCAAAATCACATATCCTTTCCTCAAAAGTGGGTATGAAGTCTTCCACGACTTTTACAGACAAGCTATTACAATAGTATGAACTCAACAGGACAGTTTAAGAAAGAAATCAATGCTACATGAAGACGCGATAAATCCATTCACTAATAAAGTATTTTCGTCATGAGATTACTAATTTTGAGATAAGAACAAAACTTAAGATTTTTAATGAACATGATTGAACGTAAAGGGTCTTATTAGTGTTCTAAAAATATTATTGATTAAGAAATTAAAAAATATATATTTAGTATAAAATTATTAAATAATACCAAAAAAAAACTTAAACAACATAATTTTTCATCTCAATAATTTTATTTTTTTAACTTTAAGTCATTTGCCTTAAATGAAACCTATAAATCTTTTAAAAACATAGTATTATATAATACTGACCTTACAAGTGATTCTACTCATCATCAAAACAAAATCAATTCTTTTATGTTTACTTTTAAAATATCATTTGTAGATACAAATTAATTTTCTGATATCAATTCTTTCACCAGGTCGCACATGAAGGACCTCTGATTTCCACTTCACGTAATTCTTCCGTCTAGAACACTTCCATTATACCCCAGTCATATTACAGAAGGAGCAGAAAGAGAATAATTGAACTGATGCATTACCACAAAATACAATAAATTAATGTTGTCTTTACTTTCTCGTGGGTCCAGAGAAAGCGACACAATTAATAATTCTACTGTTTCATATGCAATTCTCAAATGGTTTGCGCCACTCGAACCTCTTCTCCAAATGAGCCGAGCCCAGGTGATACGACTAAAGCTAAAGCCCAGAATTAAGATCTGGGTATCTGTATTCTGTTAATATAATGGGTATTATTATTGGTCGTAAACAAATTGTTATCCGTCCCTATTAAATATCAAAATATTCTTTTCCACTCCACCCACAATATCCCCTTCTTCCCTTTTTTCATTCTTTTTATCTTTTTTCTCTTTTCCTTTCTTCTTTGATTTCCTCTTTCTCTCTCTTCACTCAGGTCTATGCTATTGAGGTATTTTTTTTGTTTTTTTGAACATGATAAAATCTCGATTCCATTTTTTTCCAAGTTTTTTTTATACACATTATCATAACTTCATTGTGAATATATCTTTTTATTACAAAAAATGTAAAACAAAAGTTGGTTTCTACTGCACAGTATATAACATAATATCATTTTCATTGTACATTTTCTTTTAGGAAAAAATACATAATTAAAATGTAATTCCATTTTAGATGTTCTATTTATCCACCCTCTACCCATAACAAAATTGTAATTATGTTATGCACTTTTTCCACAAAACTATATGTACAACAAAATCATAATTTTGTTAATTTTGTTGCACTAGATGAGGTGCATAAAACGTTGTACATTAGAATTATGATTCTATTATATATTTTTTTTCTAGCAAAATCGCAATTCTGTTGTGCATTTTGAAAAAAGAAAATGTTGGCATTTTTAAACCATAGTAGGGGTCAATAGCAAAGTGATTGGGGCCAATAACAACTCCTTAATATAATTCATATTGTTTAATTCATTTGATCCCTAATGTTATACAACGTTCTTAGTTTAGTTCTTATAATTAAAAATCATGATTTTAATCTCTTTTAATCCCTGTAAGTTTGAACAGTGGGAAATAAAAAGAATACAAAAAAAAATATTCATAGATTCATAGGGATTAAAATCGTATAAAAAGGTTACAAGGAGACTATGATAAAAAAAAAAAAATCTATTTCTAACCGTGATTGCAAAGGATTGAAATTTCATGTTCGTTTTCCTATCGCTTTAATTGAAAAATAGGCATTACTAAAAAATGAGTTTTTTTTGTGCAACTAAAAAAAATACTCTTAATTCGTTTAAAATAATAAGAAATTAAACAAACAAATGGAGTAATTAATTTCATTCCAAATTACAATTAATTTGGGATAAATTTGAGCACGTGTAAGTCAAATGCCTTCGCACCATAGTCAATCTAATGTAAGCTCCAACCCCAAGTATACGATAATTAAATTTATGATTGTATTAGACCAATTTATTTAAACTTATTTGTAAAAAAATGTTTATCTTAATAAAATAAGCAGTCAAAATTGCTTATTTAAAAAAAATACTTATTTTAAGTTTAAACAAACGTCTGTATTTTAGAAAGGAAAAAAACTTTTTACCTAAAATGTTTTGGTATATTTTTCAATTTTCATTTGCTTCTCGCATTTAGTTTTACCATTAAAAAAGAGAGATTAGAAACAGGTATATCTCCAATAATTTTTAGTGCACAATTAATTCAACTTGTTTTTAAAGAAGAAGAAAAATACTTATTTTCATCAACCTCTTTAGAAGATTTTATAAAAATAAGGTGGCCCTTAGTTTGCCCATATTCTGTTTTCATTTTCGGTGAAAATAGAAAATGAGGTTAGAAATGCGTTTGTTTCAATTTTTGAAATCATTTTCAATGGAAATATTTTCTAAAAGAAGTGAAAACTTGAAAACAAAAAATAGTCGTTTCCAACGTTTTCGAACAGAATGAAAACGAGGTGGCACTTGCTGTAAATATAACAACTTTTGCTCTTTTGTTTCTTGTTTTTTTCTTCGAGCTTCTCTTTGATCTCATCATCTCCAGAAGACTATAGCTTTTTCATCTCCTTTCTCTCCCGTGACCTCTCCATCACTGGTAAGTGCATCCTATTCGCCGCTGCCATTCACAACTGCTCACGAGGAAAAGCAAGGCCAAAGACTCCGACGGCAAGGTCTTGCACATGGGTCGACAACATTGTCAAGGTTCCTTTACATTTTCGACATGAACGTCAGCACCCCAAGATTGTGGTTACTGTCAGATATAACAGATTGGTTTGGAAGGTGGATGCCATGGAAAGATGTAGAGAAGGAATTGAGCCACGCATGTCTTGACTGACATGGAAAGATGTTGATTCAAGTATAATGCTATCACCTATTATGAGCGTCTAACGTGTTTCTTTTCTCGTCTCATAGTTGTAACCTTCTCGTAGGAAACGGGGTGTACCACCCCAAAACATTTTTGACCATTTGCTCTTATCAATTTGCATGTCAAATTGAACCTCTTGGAAGAAGCACGAATACTGTTTGATAAAATGTCTGAACGAAACTTCTTGCCATATGATTTTTCTATATTGTAATTTTAGCTAATTTTTTCAGTATAGAATAAGTTCATGTCGTATAAAAATTCAGAATTTAACAGTAAATATTTCAGAAACTTATATTAAAAATAGTTAAAAATTTATTATTTTTGAAAACAGAAAAATAAAGTCAAAACAAACATTTTCTAAATCTTGAAAATTTGAAAATAAAAATTATTTTCAGAAAATGAAAATAGAAAACGCTTCCTCAAATCAAGCGCCACATAAGATAGTAATAAACAGCTATTACTTCAATTATGACTCCGTCACCCAGCAAGCCCACCAATTCCAGACCAAGATTTTATATAGGCTATAACAACAACTTTCCGGTTTCCTTTATAATAGTTGACTATCTCAGAGAACCATAGTATTAAGAGACAAATACATCAAATGTTTGAAAAACACATCAGTCACATTAATGATCACAAGGAAACTGGTAAACTGGACCTTACAGGCAACTGATTTAGCAACAAATATTAAAACGGCAAAAATTAAATGCAGCATTGTTAGAATTACTCTTCCATGGCATGATTCTCCTCTGATTGCTGTTGGGAAACCTTGACTTTGATCTTTGGTAAAGTGAGAGATGGATCCTGTTGAAGCACAGAAGGAGCTTTGACCAAACTGATGCCCTGCTCCAACTCCTTCACTGCCTCCTTCAGCAGCTTTTCCTTTTTTCCTTTCATCCTATTGAAGTTTTTACAAAATGTCAGCAAAAGGCCAAAAGAAAAAACCAAGTAAACATTTCCAATATACATAATTATATACAAGTTGAGTCAAAGAGGACCTGTTCTTATGGTGTCTCTCCTCCCTGGTGACTCTGATCTTATCAATCTTAGGAATGGCCTTGAGAACATTCTCCGCAAGATTCCTGTCATATCTTTCAGGCCTGTTTCGCTTTCTCTCAAACTCAAAGGTCGAGTCCTAAAACAAAAATATAACAGCTGTGAAGTTTGTCCAAATCAAGGAAATTAAATTAACCAGGTATCGAATATCCAGTCATTACCTGTGTCATATCCTTTCCATGCACTCGACGATATGCCTTGGTCCATTTTACCTTACGAGGATTTCTCTTCATCTTAAAGTTCTTGTGGCATTTTGATCTACAAAACCGAAAAATCTGCAAAACAAAACATAAAGAATCATGAGGAATCTGAGCCACCACTTTACAACAGTTAATCTCATCTGATCCAATAAGAACAATCAATTACATAACTACTAATTATGAGGTAGCATTTACAGAAAAGGCCCAGGGAAAAGTATGACTATCTTTTTAAATATTTCAATCTTTCATAAATGAAGAAATTCTTTAGGATGAAGTGAAGATTATTCCAAGGAGTTAGGAAGGAGTGAAATTCATTTTTACCTTTGCATCATTACGAACAAACTGGATTCCATGTCCAGGGTATACGGTTGAAGAGCAAAACCAGCATTTCTCCAATCTCATTGCACCTCAAACTAGAGCAGCACTTTACTAGAAACGAAAAGAAAAAAAGGTCCAAAAAAGAAAACAATAATAAGGTACGCATCCAATATCATTGAAGAAAACCCCCAGATGATAAATTGAGATACATATTGTTAGGTCCTACTTATATCATCAAATTAAACTACCGCAAGCAGAAATCTCATCAGTTAAATAACCTAAGGAATCAAAGAATACAACAGAATCAGCATGTATTAAATCACTATCATATGCAATAGAAACTATAAATAAGTGAACAATTAGTCTCCAATAGAACCAATTCCTTCAACTTCCAAAAAATAAAAATTGCTTAAAAGAACCTTAAAAAAGCACAGAAAATTGACAACAATAAAGGGTGCATCTTCATGAAGCTTCTACTGCTATTATCCAACTGTATACTCCTACTATCCTACTTAGCATCAACCCGATCGCAAATATAACATTCGAAAACGTTAAAACATACAATACAATGATTAAACCATCTAAGAAAATCGATATAACATTGTTTGTTCTAAATATTAACCCTAACTATAATATCGGCGCAATTGGAAGGTGTTGCTTCGCACTTACATAACTGCTGCTGCTGCTGCTGCTATGGCTGCACTCTGATTCCGTCCACGCTGCGGTGGTGGTGGATTCAGAAGAGGAAAACTGAAAAAGCCCTAATTCTAAAACCCATTATTTTGTTTTTATTATTCTTAAAGGGTTTATTGCGGGTTAACCCGAATAAATTCAACAAGTCTCACTTAATAACCCAACCGAGAATGGGCATTCCCAAGCCCAATAATAAGGCCCAAAGTAAATACTTCGCGTTCTTTACCTGAGCATTATTTTAGTTTTTCGATAATTTGAGTACTATTAATTTTAATATATCAAAATTAAAATTATATATTTCTGTATGATATGTTTTATTGATTTAAATATTTGTAAATTTTGAATAGATATAAAAAAAATTATTTATTTTAAGTATAAGTAGCACTTTATAACATTTTTTTAACGAAAATTTTCATTTTTAATTTAGTATATGCACTCAAGACACTAGTTATCACTGGTCTTATTTAAAAATTAAGTATTATATTTGTTTTTATTTTCAATATAATCAATATTATTTTCAATAGCAAATAAATTCTATTTGTAATTGTTTTCTAATGATTAGTTTGGTTAAAGAGAAATAAAAAAGGGGGAAAACACAAAGGTAATTATAGAAATTATTTTATTTGGTTAAAGATAAAATAAAGAAAAAATAGAGAGAAAACTTATTTTGAGAGATTATATTTCAATTTTGAATTTAAATTTTCCTTTCTTGATTCAAACAAACAAAGATAAAATAACATTAGAAAAATATGTGCACAATACTTTATTATAAATTGAAAATTTACCGCAATCTGTTTCACACTAAAACCAATTTTTTTCATTTAAAAAAACTAAATACAAAGTAAAAAACTATAAATTCCTTTCAAAAGAAAAAAAATCTGAAAACTGTATATAATTTAAGTTCAATTTTTTTCCTAAAAATATTAACCAGTAATATTAAGGCATTGGTTAAGATATCAAAAATTATAAATAAATAAAAAATAAAAAAACTTAACATGGTTCTTCTTGATCTCAATATAAATTTTTATTTATTAATTTTTTATTAGTGTCTTGAAATTACTTATTAGTTGAATTCAAAAAATTGTAATTTTTATCAATAATTATGAATAAAAAAATATTGTACTAATAGTGACTTTATTGTCAAGCTTTGTAATAAATTTATTGAGATTAAGTTAAAATTTAGTAGCAATATTATAAATATTTATATACTATTTTTTAATATTAAAATTAAAATTTTATTCCTATACGGCTACAACCAATCCAATTAAGCAAGTTATTGGTTCTAGTAATATTATATTTAATTTTTTTAAGTAAGATCTCAAATTTAAAAATATAATTAAGAGAATAAATTTCACTAAAGATTCACAGCCAAAAATTTTAAATTGAGATTAATTATCAATAATAAAATGAATGATACTTAAGTATTAATAATATTGTTAAAAAAACAATCCTATCTTCAATATTATTTTTTCTTACATTAATTAAAAAAACAAAACTAGTTTTAATTAGGAACGTAAGAGCCTACGAGGCTATACCATAGGTTTGTTCAAGTTCCTTAGCACGCATGGTTGAATTTATAATTACTAATGTAATGACTCGTGTTTTCGATAGCTCTTAAATTTATAATTTACAAATTTTATATTATTGTGATTTTAATAAATATGTATTGCTTTTTAATTTAAATATATATTTTTACGTCCATGCATGTGTATATATGCGTGTGCATATGTTTGTAAGTATCCTCATTCATATATATATATATATATATATAATACAAAAAATAAAATAAGTTAAATTAAAAACAAACAAATTTGAAACATGTTAGTATAGTAAAAAAATACTTTTAAAACATATATTTATATTAAAAATATTTTTAAATTTTTATTTTTATATTAAAATTATATTAGAGCAACTCAACTTATATATAATTAAATTTATTTAAGTAATTTCAAATTATAGTTATTTGTAAGTTTAGGTTATTATCTACTCATGTCCTGTTAATAAGTAAAGTTTGATTTATGATTTAAATTAAAAGATAAATCAAGCAAAATTGAAGATTTACAAACAAAATAATATTTTTATATTCTATAATAGAAAAATAATATATATCATTCATTTAAAATCATTATCAACTTCATTCATAATCATAATCATCACTTTTGTTTCGTACATACACATTCATCACATTATTTCTACCATATTCAAAACACCAACACCATCAACAAAGAAATCAGTTTTAACATTATCGAAGAAGATGCATGAAACATTTTTCTTTGAAATAGCATGTGACAAATGGAAAGAAAGAGAAGTATTTATGGATAAAATCATCATTTGCCACAGCTATGAAATTGGGAAAAAAACATTAAAAAATAAAAAAAAATGCAAACCGAAATAGACAAAATAAAAAGAGGCAGGACAATAAAAGCTAAACACTAGAAAGAAGAAAAAACACAAAGCACATAAAGAGATGAATAATGAATACATTTGAATTTTAAAATGAAAATTAAATTAAATTCAAATAATTAATAAATAATCAAACTGAAAGATGAACAATCGTAATTACATATGATTGATTTAAAATAATTATAACTGAATATTTATTTGTTGGATTACTTATAATGGACTAATGACAGACAAAATCCATAATATTAATCAATTTTTCATTAATTAATTATAATATATTTTTAAATAAATTATTTCATATTAATAAATATATTAAAAATTATTAGGAAAGTAATTATTACAAATTTATTTATGAAAAAATGTAGTTAAAAATTTCTTATTATAAGTTTAATCATAACATAATTAATATAAAAATATAAGTTAAAACATTCTTTTCATATTTTAGAATAAATTAAATTACAAACATATTTTTAAATACATTCTAAATCATAAAAATGATTTAAAGTATGAGAAAGTACATTTATAAAAGCTTGAGTTTTAAAATATCTGAAATGTCTGATTTGAATATTCACACGACTTAATTAAATTGTATTATTTAATGGCCAATAAATGTATAATATTTAAATTCGCTTTACAATCGAATTAAATTATTATAAACCACTATAATGATAAGTTTCATCCAAATCTTTAGAAGATACCTAGTTTCAACATGTCATTTAAACCTATTTTAGGATTCTCAAATTTAATATTGTATATTCAAAATTGGGATAAGCCTTCCACCCAAAAAAATAGGATAAGTCTTTTTCTAGTCTTTTAAATTAAAATTTGTACTTGACACAATTATTATTTTTTTGTAATTTTTTAGTTGTTAAAATTTGTGAAATGTTTTTCGTCAAATAATATAGTGATGTTGGTTCATGCTTTTGTGATGACTTGGAGTTTCTTTTTTGTTTTTCATGTTTTTACTTTTGATAGTATAATAATCCATATGCAAAAATCTTAGGTTTACAATTTACAAATTATTATATTATTATAATTTTAATATACATGTAATCTCTTTTTATGCAAATATCTATGTGTATGTGTGTGTTTATGCGTGTATACTTGCAAGTATATTTACAGGTATTTGTTAAAAAAATAAATTAAAAAAATTAAAATATACTATTATACTAAAACAAATACTTTAAAAATATATATTAATATTATTTTTTGAATTTTTATATTTATACTAAAATTATATTAGAAGAACTTGACTTATGTATAATTATTGTTATTTAAGTAATTTCAAGTTACAGGTATCATTAAGTTTGGATTATTACCTACTGTTCCGTTAATAAGCAAGTTGATTAAAATCTGATTTATTTTATTCTTAGATGCATATATCCATTAAATCATCTATTTTTAGTCCATAATAAATTATAGGACATATTTTTTGTCATATATAATCGTCATACTTATCACAAAATTAAAAGAAGATGAATCAAGCAAAAGTTGAAAATTCAGAAACTAAATAATATTTTTATATTATATAACAGATAAATATATATAATATTTTTATATTATATGTCAGTTATTCAAAACCATAATAAACGTCATTTGTAAAATTATAATCATTAGTTTTGTTCCATACATGCACACTCATCTCATTATACCCACTATCTTTGAAAAAACAACAATTTTAACATTACTTTACAGGAAGATGCATAAATAATTTTGTTTGAAGTAACATGTGACAAATTGCAAGGGAGAGAAATCGGTAGCGGAGGAGAACAATGTAAAATGAAAGAGAAGGAACAAAAGAAACGACAACAATAAAAGGAAAAAAAAAACAAATAATGTAAAGGGATGGATAAAAAATATATTTAGAATTTAAAATATAAACTAAATTAAATTCAAATAATTATTAAAATGAGACTATTGGGGTGTTTGATAAAGATAAATTTTAAGTTTTCTGAAAATTCTAAGTCATTTGTAAAAATCATGATTACTAAATATGAAAAAAAATTATTTGCACCAAATCCTCCTTATAGGTTAAAATGCCTATTATGTTTATAACATTGACCAAGTATAGTTGGCTTGTGTAAAAAGATATAATAAAACTGTTAACCTCTTTGAAAATCCTCGGTTTTCATTTTTTTAATTCATCTTTTAATTTAAGTAGCAAGTATAGTAATTTATTCCACGGTATACGATATCAAATCATGTTTATAAAAACTAAATTAAGAGTTATAACACTATGACATTTTTTTAAAGGAATACTGTGAAATATTAATATTAATGTGTGTGTGTGTGTATATATATATATATATATATATATATATATATATATATATATATATAT
>CM023953.1:23296750-23367965 GCA_013407115.1 Glycine latifolia
TAAGTATACAAATATCACTATAATATTAACTTTAAAAAAACATCATTAAAAAAAATTACCAATAGTATTAAAACTTAGTTTGTTTGTTTTTAATAAATACATTAAAAAATGTACATATTAAAAAATATATAATCAAGTCTTAATGTCCTATGTGTCTCACGGATCCATACACTTTTTTACTAACATAAAAAATTATTTTTATGAAAATGATTTTGTATCAATATCATAATTATATTAAAAAAAAAACATAACATGATTTAAATTTGTAAAAGTACTACTTATTTTAAATAAAGAAATTAAATTTTCTGTGAAACACATATAAAAAAGTGCGTATGTTGCAAGCAATCACAATGTCCTTTCCGAAACCAAGTAAGAAGCAATACGAAGATGAAGAGAAAGGATGGGTTCTGGGTTGAGTCGTTGTTAGAACAGCTCACGAACAAAGCAGTCACTTTCATCCTCAAACGGCTAGTTGGCGTTTGGGCATTATACTGTCTCTCTCTCTCTCTCTATCCTAACAAGCACGCTCTTCCAACACTTCCAAATTTTAGCCGTTGCTTTCTTCGCACCATGCCTCTCCAGCTAGCATTTTGTATTTTCTTTTTTAATAATTACACCTCATAATAACCATTCAGCTCAACCCCACCACCATGACTTCATTTTGTAAATGTCCTACTTGTCACAATTCTGGCCCCCATTTGCAAAAATATATTTTTACAATTTCTTCGTATTCATATGTAAGTAGTCCCCTCCTAAAAGTGTACAATGTTGTTACACTAATCCTTAAAATTAAAGAAATTTCAAATAAGTCTCTAAAGATAAATTCTTCAATCACATTAGTCCAATTATTTTTTTCAAGAACATATGTCTAAAGACAAAAATAACAATAATCAGTTAAGTTTAAGGACTTAGATAAAATAATTAAAATTTTCGTAGCTTCAGCTACTAAAATTATTAATAAGAAAATTCCTGAATTAAGTAACTATTTTTTTATACAAGACAACTACAAGTATCTTCTACTATACTCAAGTTGAATATATAACATCATTATGAATGATACAATTCTCCCTTTAAATATGATGTTATTGTGTGATTAAGACTTGAAAATAAAACTACTAATTAAACTATAACAATTTGATAACAGTTTATCTATGTATTAGTTGAGTGGTAAGTAACCGATTTTAAATATATTTCATTTTTTTAGAAATTTAATTTAATTTCAATAAACTCTTGAAGGTTGTTATATTATCAACAGATATAAATTATTTTAGATTTAACTTTAAAAATATAATGAAAAAATATTATATTACAAGCATGCTAACCTGTTGCATAATATAATTATTGAAGACAAATGATACACGTGTGTAACAAACTTAACCGTTGCAACATAACGGTAAAAGAATAACATATTTTTGTGATCAACAAAACCACCACCAATTTTAAGCAAATTTTGTAGAATATATTTGAAAACATTTTAGATATAAGAATAATGAAAAATAATTTTTAATGTGTAATGTTATGTAATACTCCTACTTATGCATTTCTCAACATATCTATCCAGTGTTATGCCATTGATTTTAATTACATGTTATGTGTTTCTTACCGTTTTAACTTATTATGGTAAAAATGATTTAAAACAAATATCCTATATATGTTAATATTCGATATGTTTGTATATATTAATTAAATAATTGAATTAATATTTTAATTTAAAACAAAATTATATACAAGTAAGAAAGTATAAAAATGTGAATTGCTTAAGTGTTACTTAAAAATTCACTATTAAAATAAAATAAAATGTATCCGAGCAACTAAAATATGATGTAAAATTAAGTAAGACACTTAATAAATAGTAGGAGATAAAAAAAATCTAAAAACAATAACTTAAATTACATAATCGAAAAGACTCTAATAATGCTACAACTTTTTTTTTTATAAGGACTCGGATCTATTATGTATTCACATACATATATTTATATATTTTTGGAGACTTTGTATATTTTTTCCTTTATCGATAAATATTAGTTTTAAAATGTTAATTTTATTAATAAAAGAGATTAAATCTGTGATATTATTTTTTTTCATCCTTAACTATTCAACTCTCTTAATAACTCTTGTGATAACTTTCTTACAAAGGTTACAACTTACTAGTCCCTTGGAGTCATGATATCCTTGCAATTAAAACCAGCTTAGTGCATTTTTAATGGAGTTATTTTCGAGTTTAAGAACTTTATCCCACAAAATTGATCATTCTTTTTGTTTAAAAGTTTTTTATGTTTGAGGTTCAGTTTTAGGAGAAAAACTCTCAAGAATTTTTCTTTTTTCAAAAAATTATTTTTGAACATAAATAAAAAAAAAGAGATTATATTTTTTTAAGAAAAATCCAAGAATTTAAATTGAATTCTAGGACTAAAATAAAAAATGACAACAAAATTTATATCCCATGTCACATGTCACTCAAAAAAATAATCTAAAAATCTAAATTGAGTTCTTCCACTCTCATAAATCAACAAGGCATTGGATCCCCAATGATCCGACGAAACAAATTCTGATCCCCAATGACTGCACGATGGCTTATGCAATTTTGGAATCTTTTGTTTCATCTTTTTGATTTGACTACAAACAAACTAAAGTTGAACCCCTGTTTTACTCACTCGTTACACGAGCCTTCATTTTCCAGAATTGTGAAATTTCATGTGAGCATTTCCAATGGAGGTGTTTATTGGATTTCTTAGTTTAAGAAATGATTTCTTCTAAGTTATTCGGTGTTGGAGTAAAGTGACATGGTTGAATCAATTTCTTTAATGGACGATGCATTTCTTATATAAGAAACTGTTTATTACCAATAAAAAATTATTATTTTCATAAAATCTTTGCTTCCCAATCATATGAAAAACAAAGTGATGAAGTAAAAGAAAAAGATGAAGTTCCAACAGACTAGATTAAACAGATGAACAAACACAAAGATGAAATTTCACAAAAAAATTTACATTTTTCCCAAACAAATCAAATCACTAAATGCAATTTCAACTCATAATAAAATACAAACCAAATTAAATAGTACCAATACTGACCGTGAACAAAGTATTAATAGCGATCGTTACTCCAACGACATCATTTCGATCAACTTCGAACATCGTAGGTTGTACATGTCGGGATCATGGATTGGGTGGCGGGACGGTGGGTGGTATTGCACGTGACTGGCATTGGGGTTTGGGTTAGGTGATAGCGTGATGAGGGGATGCGACGCTATCGGAGAAAGTGAAGAGATGGTGGGGTGGGGTGGCACGGGAAGTTTGAGGACAAGGTGGGCGGAGAAGATTATGGAGAAAAAAAAATTTGAAGAAAGAAAAGAGAACAAGTAATGAGAAAGGATATGGAATGTTTATCACAATCTTTTTTCAAATAATTGTGAATAGAGATATTATCATTTTAAGTGGTGATATTATCTATCATTGTGAAATAATTTTTTATTTACCATTACATAATGTTCACTATAAATTTGGGTCTTGTTGATGGAATTTTGCACAGAATATTTCTACTCTAATCTTTTTTTCATGTTTCGATCAAACTTTAATATTTTTTATTCTCTCTAAAATGAATCTCAATCAATATTTATTAATTGATATTTAAAATTTTCTTCAATTATTCATATTTATTATTTGTATACATAAAAACTTAAAAAATGAATCAATTATTTTATTTGAATAATAATTAAATTATAATAAAAAAATTATAAATGTGTGGATTTTTTAAGTTTCTTGTAATTTTTTAGTATTGGAGTAAAATTCTGTATGAATTTTTTAGGAATGACACGATACCGTGAAGATTATAAAAAATATTACCAGATTAAAAAATTTATATAAGAAATCATGATTAAAAAATCTCTTAAGTTACTTGACTAATAGATCAATTTAATGACATTCTTCGTTACTAAGTCTTCACTAAATTAATATTTTTATTGAGCTTCTTCTTGAATTTGTTGTTAAATAGCCCACTCAAGAGCACTTGTTTACCATGCACGTTGCCTTGGGCGTTTCTTGTTGGAAGATATTTAAAGACTAGTTTGCATGAAAGCTCGTGGAATTGGCTATGAGTATTTTTCCGAGCTGGCATTTTGTTTGAACTTTGAAGCCACCTCAGTCCTCATCCATTCAATGAAGAAATTAAACTACCCCCCATAATTTGGATCCCACGACATTTCTTAATTTAAACCCCATTAAACGTTAAGAAACAAACATGCGTATGTGTTCGAGAAAAAAAAAATTAAAGAACAGTCATCATAAAAAAAATTAAAAGAACAGTTCAATAATTAGACATAAAAAATATTAAAGTGTTTTTATTATCATATATTAAAGTGTGTTTAACTATACCAATGGATAGAATAATTAAAAGTTAATTGAAAGCTAAAAGACGATAAATTAAAATTCAATTAGAAGTCTATAATAAATTATCATCCTTTAGTTTTGCAGCTAATTAGAAGTGTGTTTAACACTTTAAATATACTAATGGATAAACTAATGATAAATTAATTGTTAAACTAAAAGTGTAAGGTTAGACTTGACAAAACAAACCAATAACTTATTTGAAAGCTACAAAATTAGCTAAAATTGAAAAATTAATCTTTAGTGTCAAATTATTAAACTTATTTATTGAATTAAATATAATTTGTAAAATTAGATGTTGAATTAACAAATAAAATTAAATATTCGTATGATATATATATATATATGTGTGTGTGTGTGTGTGTGTGTGTGATAATTGCTAAGCATACGTAAAGTTACATGTAAATTATTTAATAATTATCTCATATTTTCCTCTTTTAATGTTTCTTTTTGTGATTAAAACATAATAATTAACTTCTTCTGAACTTTTATCCAATGGATGATAAAACTAGTTGATTTATGAGATGTTGGTTACATTTTTTGTAGAAATTCATTGCAAGGGCATGGAAGGTGGATTCGAGGTCCGAAAGTTACTCGTTCAACGTGACAAGCTCGCTCAGCGTGATAGGAGACTCTTGCTCAGCGCAACAAACTCGCACAACGCGAAGGCCTGTTTAGCGCGACCAACTCGTCTAGCACGTAGTCACTTATCCATTTGGACATTGAAGGCACATTCTGTGTGACATTTTGTGCTAAGCGCCCAACCATGATACTAAGCTACGTTTTGAGGCAAAAATGAGAAAAAAGGAGGGGATTTTTTACCAACTTGAAGAGACAGAAACCTCAACTAGCTAGGTCACGAAGGAAGCTCCTTCCACACCATTTTGGGTTGCTCTCCATCATTTTATTCATCATTTCCTTCCTTCAATTCCATTTCCTTGCCCTAACTTCCATTGTATAGGTTTCTTATGAAAATGAGAGGCTAAAACCCTCATTATTGGGAGTCTAACAACCAAACGCTTTGATGTAATGATTTTAACTATCTATTCAATGTTATTGGCACATTATTGTTATTTTTTTAGCTATATTCATGTTAGGGATTTGATCATCCATTTGCATGCTTGTTATAAGATTTAATGCATTGGAAAATGATTATTTCTTTAGAACCTAAAAATGCTTCTAAATATATCATCTTTAGGGATATAGTGGTTTTATTTAGCCTAGGTTATCATCTTTAATCTTAACGCAAATCGATTAATGTAACTCTTAAGGGATTAGGAGCGAAATTAAGTGATTTAGGGTCTTGCACTTGATGAATCAATGTTAGAATATATTAGTAGATGAAGGTGAGAGGAAATAATATTGAATAATGAAAAACCCTGAATATTGCATCAAAGTTAGTTTCTATTAGTTGAGCACCCAACATTCTTCACATTGTATTTCAACCATCACTGCATCATTCCGAGTGTTTGTGTCTATTTCTTTGTATTTATTATGCTTAGTAGTTTTAATTAAGCCAAATTTAGTTATATGTTTTTTACTCTACAAACTAAATCAATTTATTAATTATTTAGAAACAAACATATATTAATTATGAGTACAAGCAAAATCTCCGTGGAATCGACATTCGATTTTACCGTTTCTTTATTACTTAGATAAATTTGTATGTTTCTCAAAGTGTTAACAATATATATATATTATAAATTACATTTTAATACCATTTACTGTAGATACAAGTGATAGTAGTATTTCTAAATCAAGTGATTTAAAGTTCGAATTTTGATTAATCATTAAATTTAAAATAAATCATATTACATTGTGTTTGCTCAAGGTCCTTAATGAAAATTTGTTAATACTTTTAGCAAGGACAATTTCGTATTAATATTATGATTTTTTTTTTACATTTTTAGATAATAAATAATGTAAATTAAGAATTTATTTAAGATTACATGTGTGAAAGAAAGAAAGTTAAAGCAATTAATTCTAATTATATATAATTGATATAAACAGTAAACATTAAACTTAAATTAAATAGTTTAACTATTTATGTATAATAAGTTCTCACTAAGTATGTTTATGATATATGTGTCATTTCTCCAATTTATTAATCATGAGACTTTATCCCGCCTCTTCATTTACCCTCATGATAATATAGCAATCAATTCAACGTCTATTTATTTTCATTGACGTAGGGTTTTCTTCTTCATTTTTGAAAAACAGAGAAAGACATCGTACGAGTTTAGTTTAATTTACTTTAAAAATAAAAAATGTATTTTCCTAAATTATTTTTTTAAAATAGTTATCTTAATACTCTTTTACCAATTAAGCTTTACAAAGTGATACCATTTAGAATATGTTTGGAAAATGGTTCAACCCCTTTAACCGCCAATGACCCGTGAAAGTGGCATTGGTGTTCAATGTGTCTCCGAAAGCGAAAAACACTAAAAACCAAACACACTTATAATATTTACGGTCAAAATGTGCATGGCTTAAAGTTATTATTATGAGACTCAAAAGCAAAAGAACATTACATAAATTAAACACTCGTAATATCAAAAAGATGATATAGTATCGTTTTCAAGGCATTTTCCCATGTTCATGTTGTTCAAAGCTTTAAATAAAACTTTTTGTCTTGTGTTGGCTTTATCAAACAGAAAACTAGGCCGCACTTTCAAACATTATCGTGAAGTTTCCATTGAATACATAAAGTAGTCTAAGTTATCTTTTCATCTGGGCATATTCTCTCAATTTCTTTTCCAAATTAAAGAGGGTAAATAATCTTCATTCATTTTTTTTTGCTTTACGAGTATGCTATTATTATATGTTCCATCTTCTTCTTCTCGGCTCTATAATAATTTTTAAAATGTTCAAGTACGGAAATTCATTTAATTAATTTCATAAAACTAGGAACAATTTAATTAAACTGATATTGTGCAAACGACAGTTTAACTAGTATATAAAGCAAAACACGAAAATGATTAAAGAGTAGGGGAAGCTAATGATAGCAGAAACTTAAAATACACATCTTTCTTTCTTAACAAGGTCAAATATATACAATTTTAGCTGAATTAGTAGGCAATTCAATTGTTGAGCTGCATATGTCAGAATGAAAATATTGACGTGGGAAAGAGACCAGTCATCTAATATCCGTGCCTAACAACATATGTTACCAACAAGAGCTGCATATGCATAGTTTTTTTTTGTCTTCCTCTCAACGTAAAATAATCAAAACATATACAATGTACAACTTTAGATGTTTTCCTCTTATAACTAATGCTATTGTAATTGCTAGAAGTTAAAAATGTAACTCGAAGAACAAGTTATAACAAGTGTTTGGACTTGTACTGAATATTTATTTATCTGAATTAAATAGAATGCATGTTTAAGAAATAGTAAAATTAAATTCTATAAAAATACTTTAATTAATTAAATATTTGTTATTCAATGACCGTTTGAGATAAAATATACTTATTACTAATGATTCTTCCAAATTTATTATTTTTTCCTTATTTAGACTAATAGGTTCACTTTCAATCAAAATAATAAATGTTTCTCTCATGTAATAGTTTTCAACTTTTAATTAACTAATCGATTTTGACACTAATTAGTCTTTATCTTTGTAAATTTCTACCAACAAAAATGTTGTGTTATTTTATGACTCTAAAAAAGGGGACAAAATTCGATCTAACATTATTATAAACAAAGATAAGGGAATTTAATTAGGACATTTGAAGCTCGATAAATACCAGTACTCGATACGTACACCATTTATGAGAATTTCAAAACAAAATAAATGGTTGGAAAAATTCATTGAAGAAAAAGGAAGAAAAGACACATTAAATTAAAAAAAACCTAAATTAATCTTTCCACATTTTTTTCCCCATTATGTCACTCCGGCGATGTAGGCATTTCAAGATCTTTGTGTTTTGTTTTGTTGCCATTGAATTTTTCCAAAGCACAATCTTTCAAACGCGAGTGACGTCAGCAAGCACCGGTTATTTCGGGAGAGAAGAAGAGAAGCGAGGGAAAGAAGGAAAGACAAAATCAGAAAGAAAAGGAGCAACAAAACAAAACTACTATTACCAAAGTAAATAAATAATAAATAAATTTAATGACGCGGTTTTAGTTTAGTAGCTTCTTCACTTCACCCTCACACCATTTGTGTTTTTCTTTGTTTCTCTTCTCACTTCACTGCACGTTTTTCTTCGCTCTTTCTCTCTCTTACATGCCGGAGTTTCCTTTCTCTTTCTCTCCGGAGAATAATATAAAAACCCTAAACCTTCGCTTTGGTGCTACACTCATCAGATCTACACTACAACTTCCAAGTTCAAGCATGATGTGTCACTAGCGATGTCCAATTCCGATCCAAAAACGAGACCCCGTCCGGGACCCTGGCCGCAGGCGCCGGCGCCGGAAGCCAAGGCAATGCCGCCTGCTTCCTGGGCCAAGAAAACAGGCTTCAAGCCCAAGTTCTCCGGCGAGGCCAATGCCAGCGACTCGGGCCAGATAAGCCTGCAGCCCAAGCCCAGGGAGCCCGACACTAACGTGGATCTCGAAGCGGGCCGGGCCCGGGCTCCGGCGAATGGTGTGTCCCACCAGAACAAGGTTCCGCCGCTTCCACCTTCCAAGGATCAGCTCGTGAAGAAGCGAAGGGACTCCGACGGACTCCCCAAGAGCTCCGTTCCTAGTACCAATGGCCAAGCCACTGCGGAGCCTCCGCCGCCGCCGCCGCGGAGGATGGCGAGGCACGAGGAAGTTGTCGACGCGCCGCCTCAGGACGACGACGATTTCGTGTCGAGGCATTCGCATATGAAGTATGAGCTCAGAGATTCACCTGGTTTAGGTGAGAATATGAATAAAGATATATGCTTTCTTTGAAGTTGAAAATTTTGATGAAAAGTTTAATTTATGAGCTAATTTTTTTTTTTGTATGGATGATTTAGTTCCCATTGGTGTGTACGGTATTCAACATTACTTTTCGATATTGGGTTCGTTGATTCTCATTCCGCTCGTTATAGTTCCGGCAATGGGAGGCTCTCATGTGAGTGACTATGTTTGGATTAATAAACTTCTCTATAAGCACTAAAAGGAGAAGAAAATAAGAATGTAAAATGAATATTGTTTTTTTACCTTTCATCTCAGCTTTTGGAGAAGTTAGATGAGAGAACTGCAAAAGTTAAGGGTACAAGTTGATTTTTAAGTTATGAGAAAATACTTTCTTATTTTCTTCTCTTATAAGTATTTAAAAAGTTTATACAAACGGGACCTAACTGAATTTTTATTTATTTATTTTGGTGAATTTATTAAGTGGGTATTGTTATCTGATGTGTGTGGGTGTAGGAGGATACTTCTGCGGTGGTTTCGACTGTGCTCTTTGTATCTGGAGTGACTACACTGTTGCATACAAGTTTTGGGTCGAGGTTGCCCTTGATACAAGGGCCTTCTTTTGTTTATCTGGCTCCGGTGTTGGCGATCATCAACTCCCCCGAGTTTCAAGGACTAAATGGAAATGTGTGTTTTTCTTCTCATTTCTTTTTGTTTCGGATGATGCTTCTGTTGTTAGTTATTTGTGATATGTCATGGGCTTTTGTATTATGTATATTGTCAGGTTTTTTGATGGGGTAATTGATACTAAGACTGATGATGAATTTTTTTTTTTTTTTGTATCAACTTTCAGAAATTCAAACATATAATGAAGGAGCTGCAAGGGGCTATAATTATTGGATCGGCTTTTCAAACTTTTCTTGGATATTCTGGACTTATGTCACTGTTAGTAAGGTATGATTGTGGGATTTTTTATACCCGTTTATTTGTCTTGTTTTTTAGTACACATTTCACTGTTTCATCACAATCACACAGCATTTATTCTTGTGCATTGATCGAGGCAATTTATAATGTAGTGCTAATTGCTATAGTTTGAGAGATACTACTAGAATATTTGTAGGAGACAATGCTGGGAAGAAGAATAATGAGAATAGGAACAACAGCGAAATTTAATATTGCATAAACGCTATTACTTTAAAATATTGCATATGTTGGTGTTGTTTATTTTAATTTGACTTTTTGAATGGAAATGGTGTTTCTCTTTCACTAATAATTAAAGTTGTTCTCTAGTAATTAATACCCATAATCATTGGTTGGATTAATGTATATATGAATAACTTTATGTTACCCTCTAGGAATTCAATTTAAAGAACCTGAACTTATTCATACATGAAAATGTACTGTTTTAAATGGTTAAACATAGTGTGTTCGATATAATTTTTCTACATCATTTCTCATGGTTCCTTCCCACTTGTTATGTCTATAATTTCTCATGATTTATTTTTCTACATCATTTCTCATCATTCTAATTTGTGTGCAGTGGGCATTATTTTTTTCCTATTTCTTTCACTATGTAATAATAGTAAAAACTGTTGATGAATCATTGCTTAGACTGAGGATTTATATGGGTTATATTGAAAACTTGTGCAAAATTAATTACATATGAAACTGGCTATTTGTGGAAGGATTGGAGTCCACTCCACACACCTAAAAGTTTCTTCCTAACACAGTTAGTAGATCTCCATCCTCTCACTCAAGTATTCAGAATACATAGGTGTCATAGGTTAGAATAAAATTTTGCAATGAAATAAGCTGTATTTTCCCCCTATTTGGGCAAGTGTCAACTCATGCTTTAGCCTGCTGTAATGAGTGTCTTTAACGGTGGCATGCGGCGGGTTGAGATCATATTTTTTTAACTTCACTGGGTACTTTTGCTTGTGGATTGCGCTATGATGGTATTAACCTTTCAACACCCCAGACGTACCAACTTTACCTTTCCTCTTGATTAAATGACTATATATAGCATAGTGTTTGAGTTGACTGAAATAAAAATATTGCATGTCTTATCTGAATTTTCAGGTTGATCAATCCTGTGGTTGTATCCCCAACTATTGCTGCAGTAGGACTTTCATTTTACAGTTATGGTTTTCCGCTAGTTGGTACATGTCTGGAGATTGGTGCAGTGCAGATCTTAGTGGTTATTGTTTTTTCTCTTGTAAGTTTGTTGAATTCAAGTTCCCACTGTTTATGGATAGATCATTGCACTGTACTAACATGCTTAATCTTTTCTTTCTTGCTTTCTGCAGTATCTTCGTAAAATATCTGTTCTTGGACACCGCATATTTCTAATATATGCAGTAAGTTAAATGTTACAATATTCTTCTGAGTTACTCTTCAGAATTGAACATAATTGATTTTCTGTTGAGTGATTTTTTTTTCTTCGCCTAACTGCCAGGTTCCTTTGGGTCTGGCAATTACATGGGCAGTTGCTTTCTTGCTGACTGAAGCTGGAGCCTACAACTACAAAGGGTGTGACATAAATATACCTTCCTCAAATATGGTTTCTGAGCACTGCCGAAAGCATGTCTCAAGGATGAAGTATTGTCGAGTTGATACTTCTAATGCATTGAAATCATCCCCGTGGTTTAGATTTCCTTATCCATTACAATGGGGTACTCCTGTCTTTCACTGGAAAATGGCTCTTGTGATGTGCGTGGTTTCCTTGATCTCATCTGTGGATTCGGTTAGCTTCTTGCCTTTTTTTTAAAAAACTGTTCCCTGGACTGTTTTTTTTTTTTTTTATTTGTTAATCTTCACTCCAATATATGTTGATAATTTAACTTCATTGTATTCAGTCAGAAAATGTGACGATCTATTTGGTTTCTTGCCATCTTTTTAATGTGCTAGCAAATATTATATGTGAAAAGCTGTTCTCTTTCTTGCATGATACTAACTCTTAAGTGAAATAATGATTTGTACCTAACAAAACTAAATATGCTTAATATATGATGTCTTGACTTATATGCTGAAGTAAGAAACTTGAATATGATATTCACTTGATTTTGATTGCAACCTATGACATTGAAAGGTAAAAACTTAACAGACTGGAGGTATAGGCATATATAGTCTATCAGATCCCAAGTTAAAAATAACAGTTGTCGTCTTGTCTTGTTGTTTTCACCTGATGACATTCCTAATTCTTTTTCCTATTTTCTGCTTCCGTTGTAATTTGTAAGTAAATAACATCTGTAATGGTAATGCAGTATGGGTTCTACCTTAGTTAGGAAATCAAAGCATTGATGGCACTGATTGTGTAATCACTTAAGTAAAATTTCAACACTACAAAAATCCGTTATGTGATTTTATTTTTTGAAGATATTGTCCAGACAAGTAAGAAAAACAGCATTTATCTGAGATTAACAATATAATATATCAAAATTGAAATCATATTTTCATGTTTTTTTTCTTTTACACAGGATTATATAATCACTGTGTTGTTGATATTCATTTTGCTTTAAACTTTGTAGGTTGGTTCGTATCATGCATCTTCATTATTGGTAGCATCCAGACCTCCGACTCCTGGAGTTCTTAGTCGAGGAATTGGTTTGGAAGGTCTTTCTAGTGTCTTGGCTGGTCTCTGGGGAACTGGAACAGGTTCTACTACCTTAACTGAAAATGTTCATACAATTGCTGTCACTAAAATGGGAAGCCGCAGAGCAGTTCAATTGGGTGCATGCTTTCTGATTGTGTTGTCTCTCGTGGGTAAGTGTCTTTCTTTTCTTGCATATACCTTTATCAGTCTATCTTGTGATGAATAGCCACTGGACAGAAGTACATTTATTATGAGACTATTTAGATGAAAAAAGATTCGTCTAATATATCCTGTTTTTTCCCCTTTTGGAAGTATAGAACAATTAGCAAATATGACATAATCTCTAACACCAGGCCTTTCTGAAGAATTGGAGTCAGTAGACCAAATTCTTTTCATCAAGTGGCATCCAAGTGAATCCTTAGTTTTAATTATTGTCCATAGTGATTTGAAATTTTGATCATGGGTTTGAATCCGGAAATAGCCTTTTTGCATATGCAAGGGTAAGACTGTGTACAATATCCCTCCCCCTTACCTTCGCATAGCGAAGAGTCTCTGGACAATGGAGTACGTAGTGATTTGAAATGTTGAACTGTAATGGTTACATCACTTTGTACTCATCAGGTTTTGGAAGAATATTTTGGTGGGGAATGGTCGGATTTTAGAGTCTTTCTCGTGTCTCTATTGCAATTTGTACTCAACTGTAGAATATTTCATGCAAATAAAAACATGTTTAATTTTACTTGTGCTGGACAGGTAAGGTTGGAGGGTTCATTGCTTCGATTCCCGAAGTAATGGTTGCCGGTCTCCTATGCTTTATGTGGGCAATGCTTGCAGCATTGGGCTTGTCTAATCTACGTTATAGTGAGGCCGGAAGCTCTCGCAACATTATCATAATTGGGTTATCATTGTTTTTCTCTCTTTCCATACCTGCCTACTTTCAACAATACGACATCTCTCCAAATTCCCACTTGTCGGTTCCAAGTTATTTCCAACCCTACATTGTGGCTTCTCATGGGCCTTTCCGCAGCGAATATGGAGGGGTATGCCTTTTACTATTGTGAATCTTATGCTGGATTTTGATGGCATCATTTTGTGTGATTGAAATTTGTTCATTACTATATGACTTAAAATGGAAATTTTGAAAAAAGAAAAAGAAAAAGAACCCACTTTCGTGTGTTAGTGTGGTGTGGCTATGAATAGCAGGTCATGGCATATTTATCTCCATTATTTTGTAAATGAATAGAAACTACCTTTATATTCAATGTGGCATAGGTAGTTGCTTGCATATGTAAGTTTTTAAGATCATTTGTTTACCAAGTTTTCATGAATATATACACTTGTGTAAGCAGCATATTTTGTGATAGAATCCTGCATGTTATTTCATGGTTGCTAAATTGTAAGTTCTGCATAGTGCTCCTCACTAACTACTATATATATATATGACATAATAACTTCATGATGCAGTGTACTAGCGCTAAGAATAATATACGAGTATTAGGGAGTCATCATAACCTCATAACGTGGTTTCCTTTTTAATTTATAGCACTTGAATGCTGGTTACTTCTATTTTAAAGAGAAAATTTAATACTGTTGGTTTACATGTCAGGCTTTTCTAAGCAACACTTATAAATCTGTTTCCTTTTGCAGTTAAACTATTTCCTGAACACAATCTTTTCACTACACATGGTGGTAGCTTTTCTTATTGCTGTTATCTTGGATAATACTGTGCCTGGTAGCAAGCAGGAACGTGGGGTTTACGTTTGGTCGGAACCTGAGGTTGCTAGAAGGGAGCCTGCTGTTGCTAATGACTATGAGTTGCCCTTGAGAGTTGGTAAGATTTTCAGATGGGTGAAGTGGGTTGGTCTGTGAATGACAAAAGAGTTTTATTGGCTGAATGGACATTTTCAGTTTATTGGATGTTATCAACCGCCAAGATAACATTCTAAGTCTGGATTCATATATTGGGCGTTCAATCATGAGTAGTATAGTTAGTTGGTCATGTTACAAAGATAATTTGTGTAAATTGAAAATCCGGAGGGAGGGGTCTATTTGTGTTATAATTTATTAGATTAGCATGTATTTAGTTTTGATTCATTCTAAATCTCTACATGGAGGTTTTTCTTTCTTGCTTTAAGGCGGCCTTTGACAAATCTTCGTGGTTATGTATATATATATACACATTATACCTGCTCAATCGGGACTAGAAAGTTTTTGGTTAATATATTTATTCCGATCCACCTACCATCTTTGGCACCTAGCTGTATTAGTTGTCTACCTTGAATCTAGTTTTTGTTTTGATTCCTATATTGACCATAAAAAAGCTAATCAATCATCAATGTTGTGGCTTATGCCATTGTACTTTATATGCAGTGAAAATCCTTGAATTATTATTAGAATCTTTTCACCCCCTTGAATCCTTGAAATAAAGCTGTTGTAGGTGTTAGTGCAAGATGGTTCCATTTCCCGCGAAGTAACAGCCCGGTAGAATTAGCAAACTGGATGCATAAGTATTAGTCTTGGCAATCCTTGTCAACCAATTATGATGAACATGTTTGGATACAACTTATAAACGTTTTTAACAGCTTCTTTATTGAAATTTTTTTTTTATATTTTCAGTAAAAAAAAATTCAAAAATACTTTGTGATTTGTATCTAAATAGGTCTTATGTCACGGAGAACCCTCTACTACAACAGTTTTTTTTTTCTTTTTTCGAAAACAGTTATTACAATTAATGTGTAGGGGAGATATAAGGTTTTGGGAAAGGGTGAACGGATTTGATACCAATTCCTTTGGATGCCTGAAGACTGAGGAGGACATGCCTTCGTACCAAAGGCTTGAAAATGACTTGACTTTGGCATAGTAGAAAAGGTGAAATGGTTACGGTTTGTCACTTGATTGATTTTAGATTATATATGTAGAAGCCGTACTGGATTGGTACCTACAAAATATGGGCATTGATATAAACACTAGACAGAATCAGAACATAGATATTACAATATAACGGAATTTAAATTGTTTTAGGAAAATGGTTAATGTACACTAATTTCTGGGGTGTATTATGGACTATGCATATAAAAAGAAAGAAAAATAGAGAAAAGTGGTAAATCTGATAAATGATGTAATGAAAAAGGAAGAAAAGTAAAGATAGCCACAAGTAATAAGTGATTTGACACTGTTTTACTAGTATTTAGTAATATATATTAATAATAATTCTTTCTTCTATTAGCATTTAAAGTATCAAGTGGTTCTACACAAGTATTTGATATGTACAAATACTGTACCAGTAATTCAATTCTCAAATCTTCAATGTCATTTAATTGGGATTCCATATAAATTTGTGTAGACTATGGATAATTTAAAGTTTACGTGCGACGATGATGGTCAATGCAACAGTACGTAACATCATTTAATTTTTTATTTAAATATTTTTGTAGTCTTGTAAATTTATATTTTTTATTTTTAATCCTTGCAAAAAAAAAAAATGTTTAGTCCTTGCATATTTGCGTCTTTTTGATTTACATCCTTCCGTCCATGTTCCATCCATATCCGTTAAATTAAAAAAACGTGGTATCATGAGGTTTCTGCCCATATATAACGCATATGTTGCATGTCCCAATATGAAATTTTAATAACAAAATACTAATGTTTCGTTTATTTTAAAAATTTAGAAAGTTAAAATGTTTTTCTTTTTAAAAAGGCATAGGAAGTTGATTTTAGAATATTAAATAACTTATTCGATTCTTTATCTTATTTTTTTTTCAATTTTGATCAATTCATTTTGATCCTTTATTTTTTTTTTAAAAGTTCAAAATAATCTTTAAGCTCATCTAATATTAAGGCCATTAATAGAAAAAAAGTGTCAATAGTTAAAAATTGCAACAAAATATAAGTTTTTTCTTTGACTACAACAATCATGGAAAGTCACCATTTTTTTCCCACCACGCTCTTTGGAAGCAACAATATTGGAATTGCTCTTAATGTCTTTCTCATCACAATGTTATTGTCGTTGTCATGGAATCTCACCATCCCTCACCCCTTGGAACTCCCCTCGTTGCTACTCACTTGCTGCAACGTTTTGGAGTTCGAAGGCCCTTCCCCAAAATCCCTAACTTTAAATTCCAAAACCCTTTTCCTCTCCCATCTTTTTATTCTCCTTCTTCAACGAAATCTCTTTCTCTTTCATTATTTTGTATTTTGTTTCGTCTTCTAATTTGGGGTTGCTTGCACTTGATCTGAACCGAGGTGACTAACTTGAGTAATCATTATCATTGGTTGTAAATTTGAGTTTTTTTTGCTGGATTTGGGTGGTGATGGTGTTTTTAGGGGTGGTTGGGTCACGATTGACAATGTTGGGTTTCTTGAAGGTGGCATGATGGCTTGAAGGTTGCAAATCTAAGTTGTTTTTGACAAATCTAAGCATATATGGATGGTGACATACTAGTTGATGATGGTGGCATCAGCGTTTTGGGAGGAGATAGTGACACCCTAGTTGATGGTGGTGATGTCTGGCTTGGTTGTATGGGTCAGAAGGTTGTGATGGTTGGGTGCATGATGGTTGTGGGTGGTGGTGATGGGTGCACATGGTTGTGGGTGATGGAGAGGGGGTGGGGGTGAGGGTGTAGAAGAAGAGAACGAAGAGAAAACTTATATTTTTTAACAATTTTTAGTCATAAATATCTTTATTCCATTAACATGTTAACATTATATAAATACCAGGGTTATTTTGAACTTTTTTAAATAGAAAAATAATCAAAATCCAACTTTTTAAAAGATAATAAATTTAAATACAACAAAAAAATTAAAAAAAAAAGATTAAATCTATGATTTGTACATTTTAAAATGAGACAAAATATGGGTTTTGGTGAAGTCCGGAGACTCTGAATACTCGAGGCACCATCAGAAACATAGTAAATTCCGGTTAATGAAGATGTAGTAGGCCAACTTCCTCAGAAACAGAGTAGGCATAGGTCCAACCACCTTTTTTTTAAGTAGAAGTCTGAGCTAGAGGCAGGAGCTACCCACTGGACGAAAGGTGGAGTATGGTCCACCGGAGCCAGCTGATATCAGTTTCAGTCTTCGCCTCTGGAATTGAGCCTTAGATTCGAATTGGCAAATGAATTTACCATTTCATTAACAAAAATAACACTAAATCCACTACTACATTTTACTCATTGCATAAACTCCAAAACCAATCCACGACATCAGCAACATCAGTAGACAATAGTAGCAGTAAATTTTGTTTCCTTCTCCATTTTCAACTTCAGGTTTTCAATTTTCTTTGACCACATTTCCATCATGAGATTTGAACACCCACAACTACCAACAACTCCATATCCAGGGGGAAGTATTGTTTTGTAACCTTTGCTGCTTAATGTTAGTATTGCATTTAGAAAATTTTAACACAGTCCGCAACCAGTAATTCCTTCTTGGAATCTCGTAAGGTGTGGAAAAATGTTTAACCATCTGAATATCAACAAGCTATCAAATGAGCATGAATAACATAGGCAGGATTTTAAAAATTTATTTTTCCTCTTCCAGATCATTTCTCACCATCACTATTGCTTGGTCTTCACTTCATGGTTAACACTTAACAGAACAACTCCTGGAAATCCCACATGATATATAGTATCCATTTCCCATCTCTTTTACACCTTGGCCACAGTCTCGGTCCTCCTCGAAGTTATATTTTGACTAGTATAGATTAAGAGGAATCCCATATAAAATTATGTTAACACAAGATTATATATCCGAATTTGATAAATAGATAAAATTTGTTTAAATTTATTTATTAAAATAAGTGTTTATTTTAATAAAATAAGTAATTTTTTTATGTTTAAGTGTGTTTGTCTAAATTATTTTAATTAAAAATAATAACTTTTTTATTTTAAGAAACAAATTATATATATATATATATATATTTTTTAAATTATATAAAAAATTTATTTAATTTTATAAAATTTTAAACAAACCCACTCAATATTCATAGAGGGCAAAAAGTGTGGTCGTCACTCGTCAACTAATTGCAATTACGCGCAGGTGCTACGCGGCAGCCACGCACGTGTTCCACCTATGACTTCACTATTAAAAATCATTGATTTTCAGCATGCCATCAACCGTGATGTTCATTATAAGATATTTTTTGGATGGATATTTATACATGCAAATTTCAAGATATGAATATAAATACTTGAGATCAGTTGAAGTGCTTTTGGATTCCATTTCGTATGCGACTTTCCAATTAGCATAGAGAAGGTCAATTTTATTTTATTTTTCACAAAAAAATAGTAAAAAAAAAAAAATTAAAACGGCTTATACTCTACGACTTCTAATTCTTGTTTGGTCATAATCATATAATTGGAGTTTAAAAACGAAATACGCACAATATGCACGTGGTATCTAAGTAGTAGTTGTCAAATGTCAATCAAGTAAGTTAAGGAGCCCGTCTATATTTGCTGCAAATTGTTTTATATTTTTTAAATAGCTTACAATTTTATTTTAATACAAATTATAATTATAATTAATTTAGATGTATTTTTAGTTGTTAGAAAATTATGAGGTTAATTTTTTCTAACTTTAAAACCAACAAACCCTTGCTTACATTCACATATATTTTAGAATATATATTATACAAATTAAATTTACTTAATGAAGTATCAAATAATTTTAAAAAATTATAAAAAGTTGTAGATATGATCTATTCAATAAAAACTTTTAATTTGACATTTGGATTAATAAATTTTATATATCTAGGGTTATTCAAAAGAGTAATGCAATCAAGAGTTTTTTTTTCTTCCCCCTTTAGTGACTTCATCTTTTTTCTTTCTCTCTCTCTAGATATAACTCTTACTTTTTTTTTACTGGAAAATATAACTCTATCTTAATATATTCAATATATATGTTGTCTTGACATTGCGTCACTGCTTGTCAAAAAAATAAAAATAATTGACATTGCGTCATTAAGTTGGCAATATAAGCCGATAACTTAATTTTACATTTTATCCTTTCCCACACGCATACACAGAAAACTTAAACTACTTGAACTTACAAGTTTAAGGTGTTTGACATAAGAAAATTAGTCTTAGAAGAAAATAGTGCGTATAATGGTTATCAAGTCATACACTACTATTATGTACGTGTGAAGAATAATTTAAAATTCTTATACAATAGTTTTTTTAATAAATCCTCTGATTTAATTTATTGACTTAAAAGAATATTGAAGATTTTTATATAAAACATTAGATCTATTTTTTTTTATTTTTTGTAAATTACTTATTAATGAAGTCAATAAAAAAAATATACATGAGGGAAGGAATTGTTTTAGCTAGCTCATGCGCACACATGCACAATATCTATCTTGAAGGTTACTTGAAGGGAAATTTTTTTTTTGCACAGCCAACAAATTTCAATTTTATTAAGATAGAGTGAAGAAGGCACAAGAAGTGATCTTCACTCAGAATATTACAAGACAGTGAATGGCTCTGCATAGGGACCAATTACATGGCATTAGCAAAATAATGTTCGAAGGGTTGAAAACTAATTAAACTACATTTGTAAACTTTGATGATTGCCACATGGAAAGATAGATGGATCATGGATCATGGATGTCTTTCGGCTCTGCACTTGACCAGTACAAAGAGGTGTAGTTGTGGGTTTGAATTTTCTCAAATTAATGTATCCTTACTTATTTTCTGCACTGTTAATTTTGCGCTCTAATTAGTTATTTCAAATGCATAAATGGACGTAAAAAAAGAAAAAACATAGGGAGTATTTAATTATTCGTTAATTTCATGAGTAGCCGAGGTTCTTTTTGTAAGTTAAAAAAGAAAAGAAAAAAACTGTAAAGAAATTGATGAATATTAGTTTTTCTTATGTATATATTCTGCTATCTTCCTTATTGTTTTAGAAGGAAAAGTATGCCAATGGAAAGGCCGGAATTTTATTTTTAAAAACCCATATTAAGTTCAATTATGCCATGAATCCTCAAAACCCATAAAATGTGATCAACAAAAATGAGTTCTCTGATATCTATCCAAATAAAAAAAATATAACAATGTATTCTTTAATGTTTTTTTATTATAAATTAAAACTTATTAAAAATTTATCAGCAAAGAAAAATAATTAGTATATGATAGGTACAAGGTTGCGTGAGATCTAAAGCTATTGATTGAGTAATTGCTTAATGCCTACAAGTCATAAAAAATGCTATTCATAAATTTTACTTGTTATTAACTAAAGTAATAATTTTTATTATAAACATTTTTTCAATTTTTTGGCCTCCTTGAAATTTTAAATTTGTTATTAACATAATAATTACATTCTATTTAATTATGTAAAGGTATTTATTTATTATAAAAATAAACATTTATTATATACAATATACATACTTTTTTGGTAATGATACAATATATGTGCATACTAAAATACTAAGTTTTTATTAAAACGTAAGTCACATTGAGAAAAAAAATCTAAATATGTCTAAACTAGCTAGGGATATGATATGATCAATCAAAACTTATTTCAATTAAAAAACGAATTCCATCTTCCTCTATATGTGCATATGTGGTTTTAGGTGTTGAACTTGCTGTGCACCATGGCCATGTTTAAAACAACTCTGAGATTTCCAAATAAATAAATTCAAACGTGGGTTTCACACTTGAGGATAACAATTAATTGTAGGATCAATGAGTGAAGCTATGAAAACACAAACAATCCAAGGGAGATTCATAAATTCAATCACGGCAGTTCAATTTTAAAAGAAAAATAGACCCAGAGAAAAGTCATTTCTATATATATATTAATCAATCAAAAAGGTAAAGCATCTTGTAGCATTTTCATTTTCGGTACAGATATTGTTTATACTATTGTAAATTATTCATCAGACGCGTGTCCTGTTTCCCCTACCATATTTTACGTGTATAGCTTGGTATATACAACATAGTATATACTAAATGAAAATAAAATGTTAAATATGCATAAAATGTTGGTTTGTGTTTCCAACTGTGCATACCTGGCGCACGAAAAGCAAAAATATACATGCCGTTCTTTTCAGACGCCAATACATAGCAAACACGTATACCAGTTTGACCGTTTCGATTTATGTTGTCGCATTTTTTGTATTAACATATATTATTCAGAAGGATAATACTTGTAAAATTCATGTTCACAGACTTTTTATATACTAATTTCGCTTCAAATAACTTAATAAATAAGAGATTAAATTATAAATTAAAATAAAACAATGATTTTTATATATTATTTTTAATTAAATAAATATATAAATTATTTTATCCCATGATTATTTCAAATTTAAAGTTATAATACATCAATGATTAAGTAATTTAGTTATCTTTGTAGAGAAGCTAAAACTTTTAAGGGTTGTTAAATTGCTAAAAAAATTAGTCCTATGAGTTCAAATCATTTATAATTTGGATATATACTTATTTTGGTGATGAAAATATGAGATGGTAATAAATTAATCTTTGAAAAATAAAAATTTTAATTTAGTCTTTCAATGTAAAAATATGTAACAAATTGATGATGTGATTAAATTTGTAATATTATTTTATCATCGAGTTAGAATGTTAAATAATCAATTTAACGATAAATTATATTTTCAATCAATTTTTAATTAAATTACAAAATTTAGGAACTAACTTATAGTTAAGTTATTAAAATTTTGGTATATTAAATGATAAAATTTGAAATTTTCAACTTTCATCAAAAATTAATTTGTCACCATCTTATATCTTCAAGAATTAAAATAGATATTTATCATGATATTTTTATTATATATCTTATTTTACTCAAAAGAGAAAGTGAAAAGTTCTTTATCATAAATATATAATAGTACAAGATTTATGAATTATTTAAATTATATTCCCTCCATTATGCTGTATTTGACGTTTTAACATAAATTTATTTTCAATTAATTGTCATTTTATAAAATTAATGAACCATTAAATAAGTGAGTAGTTGTTACTGCAAATTAGATGAGATAAAGTCTAACTAATTAAAAAGACAAAGAATATAACAAGAAATCGCATAATATATTTTATGAAATTCAAATTAGAAGGAAAAAAATAATTTAACCAAATTTTAATGTAAATTTTTCCATGTCGTCATCTTAGAAGATTTAAAATCTTTAGCTGGCCAATTTTAAGGCTCACGTCCCTTGTGTCTCTTGAAGTCAGCAATAGCCAATAGTCACTTGTCAGCTTTATCGGGGCAATCAAGTTTTTCTTTTTTTTTTTAAGTTTCTCTCTTCTTCTTGTTGGTTAACTGTTACTTTGTACGTTATTTAGGAATTATACATATTACATAGCAAAGCAATACATAAAAGAGAAATATACTTAGAACAATAATTTTCTAAAACAAAATATATAATTAAGAAAGAGAAAGAGATGAAGGAGAAAAAATTGTATTTAAATTCTAATAAATGATAAGATGGAAGAGAAAAATATAAAAAAATTAGTCTGTCTTATAAATTGAATTGAAGAGATATATACATAAAATTATGCTCCCTAATATATATAGTAAGTTTACATTCAACCAATAAAGAGTTGTTTTCTTTTCTGTAGAAAAAAGAGTAAATATTTTTTTTTCTGAAGCCAATTAAGAGTTAATGTAACATTAAAATTTATAATCTTAAAAGGTGAAAAAGATATTCATACTAAAATAATTATATTGCCTTGAAATATGTTTTTTTAACTTTTTTATCAACAATTTTTTATTATGTTAAAATAAAAGTGAAAATATATTTTTCACTTTGACTTTAAAATATAGAAAAAAAATGTTATGCGTTAACGGTATAAAATAATTTACATAATTATTAAATCACAATTTACCATATATAATAAATTTATTAATTTTTAAAATAATTATCTTAAATTAATTTAAATGTGTTTTGTGATTGAATAAAAGTGTAAAATTATTTTACATCGTTAATGTATAGATATTAAACTCTAAAATATGTTCTCTTTTCCCTTAAAGATTAATGAGTTACATTTTATTTTTAAAATATAATTAAATCATTTAATAACAGTCAATAATTTATAATAGAGATGTTAATGATGTATTCTCCATTCTCCAACATATGATTTTAAACACATTATTTATTATTAATTTTTGGTAGTCACAAAATTATTTGAATTACACTTCTAGAATATTTCATCATGGATGAATTGTATTGATTTTGAGGAAAAAATCAGTTGGTCCAATCACTTTTATTTTATTCATCAGCCATCAAATTCAATTACTTAATTTTAAAATTCAATCTAACAGGTTCGTCATTATTTTCTGAAGCTATTTACATGCATAAATGTAAACATCAGCTAACTGGAGTATTTAGGTTTAAGTTCTAAATTAGGTTTGTCTTTATTTTCCTGAATTGATGACAAGATGATCAAAACTCGTTTAATTACTTCTTAAATCCAAATTTATTACCAAGAAAATAAATATTATTTTTTCTTGTAAAATTTAAAGTTCAGCTGTGAAATCAACTGTCCATTTATTTTCCTAAACTGGTGAAATATAATCGAAACTTTAGCTACATAATTTTGTCTAGCTTAATTGAAAATTATTCCACTGCAATAAAAATATATAACTCTGTTTCCCTTTTGCAAATACAAATTTAAGTTATAAAATATCATTTTTGTTTATTTCCCAAAATATCTACGAGTTAATAAAAAGAGAAATGTGTATCATTTTAAAAAAAGTAACATTATATTTATATATTTTCAGGGTCGTGTATAAGAATTTTTGGACCCTGAACATGATTTTTTTTTAAAAATTAATATTATATAAATCTATTAATTTTTTAGATTTTTTAAATTCAAAATTATTTATTAAAATTTTATGATCAAATAATTTTATTATTTTATTTTCAATAAATACGATGACAATTTATTCAATTTTATATTACAATATTATCTATTTTAGATAAGAATTAAACAATATAAAAAAAATTGGCATGCACAAAATCACATAAATGTATATGCAACATTTCATGATAATTGACTTAGCTTTTTTGAATTTTATTATTTTTTATTAATGAATAAATTGTATCATGTGAAAAATTAAATTAATATTATATCATTTTCAATAATACAAATAAATCAACAAAATTCTCAATGTAATTTTTTATGCATATGAATGAACATCCTTCAAAATTTACTTGCAATATTAGTTATATCTAAAACAAATACATAAAAAATCTTAGGCCTAAGACAGCAGTCTAGATGACCTAACATTGTACACGGCCTTGTATATTTCTAAAAATCCTCCTACTCTTTTATAAAGAAAAAATTAAATACAAAAATAAATATTTAAAAAATATAAAATAAATTTAATTCTTACCATAAAAAAGTAAAAAAATTAGCAGAAAGGAGTAAAATATATTATCTTTTGGATTTAATTTTAGTCACCAAGAAAACAATTATTTATTGTCCCATATGAAATCTAAAATTTTGTTCCTAAACTCGTTCACACTATTTCCCCGAAATGGCAAGATAATCGAGACATTCCTTACCTATGAATGATTTCACCGCCTTCATCACGAATCATACTCCTTCTAAGCAAATGATTTATCATTTTTGTATGCAACCTATCCATCTGTTTCATACAATTATCATTATCATTAGTTACTCCTTTGTTCTATTCATTTTTTTTTCATCAAAAAATCATAACATTCCTACACATATTTCTTAGTACTGTAATATAATTTTTTGGATTGAATCCCCACCATAACATCCACAGAGGTGCATACGTTATAGAAATTTCCTGCAAAAAAATAACAGTTAAATTTACTTTTTACCTCCAAAATTTCAAATTTTCATGAATTTGTTTAAAAATAATCTATTGTTGCAAATTTAACCTCTTAATTTATTAAAAGTCATGTTTTGTTGTTTTAAAAAATATCACTAAATTGCTTTAGGTGTGAGTTCTGATAATTTTAAATAAAAATCTTCACAAAATTATCTTAATTGTGATGTTTTTTTTATCAAAACAAAATTTGCAGTATTTTGTAAATAAGAAGACAAAATTCACGATTAAAAAAGAATCCCAAGATTGTAAGAATTGAGGAGAAAAAGTAATAATTAAGAAAAAAATAATTATAAGATTTACGTTCAAGTGTGCGCTATAAAAAAAGAAAACGTGATTAAAGGAGGCATAGAATAGTAATGTCAAAAAATACATAAAAGAAATAGTTTTATTAGTTTAAGAAAAATAAAAAAAAATGAAAGGATAGGAGGGTAGGTGTGAGATTGACCAAAGGAGGTCTCTTTATTAGCAGTACCACCCATCGATGACTCTCCATCATCCTTTAAAGACTTTGTTACGCAGCTTCACAATGCCAACTCCCATCAATATATAAACCCCTTAACCACCCCCCTTTTCTTTCTCAGCTTGAGGTTCCCTTCTCCAAAGAGAAAGAACACCAAGCAACCATTACCTATTACCTATTTCACTTCCCACCTCTCTCATTTTGATTTCTTTCTCCCTTATTCCTCTTCCAAGTCACACATCGATAATATGCAGAGTCTTTCGCCACCTACTTCCAACGCGCTCAATTTTAACCATGTTCTTCGCCCGCGCCGAGTCTCTGTCAAATGCGCTTTCGCGTTCGAGCCGGCCAGCTACGGACTCGGCTCCAGCCGAGCCGATTGGCAGAGCTCCTGCGCCATCTTAGCCAGCAAGGTCGTTTCTCAGGAACCACCCTCCGCTGACCAGAACAGCGGCACCGCCGACCACATCGCCGCCGTCAACGGCCACAAAGCCGCCGTCAACGACTTCCAACTCGTTCCAATTGGAAACCTAGCAGAGGCCAACAACAAGCCGCTCCCGCCGAAGCCGCTCACTATCTCCGACCTCTCGCCGGCGCCGATGCACGGCTCCAAGCTCCGCGTCGCGTACCAAGGCGTTCCCGGCGCGTACTCTGAAGCCGCCGCCGGCAAGGCCTATCCGAATTGCGAGGCTATTCCGTGCGACCAGTTCGAGGTGGCGTTCCAGGCGGTGGAGCTCTGGATAGCCGATCGGGCGGTGTTACCGGTTGAAAACTCACTCGGTGGCTCGATCCACCGGAACTACGACCTCCTCCTCCGCCACCGCCTCCACATCGTTGGCGAGGTCCAGCTCCCGGTCCATCACTGCCTCCTCGCTCTCCCCGGCGTCCGAAAGGAGTTCCTCACGCGCGTGATTTCGCATCCGCAGGCACTCGCGCAGTGCGAGCACACTCTCACCAAACTCGGCCTAAACGTGGCGCGCGAGGCCGTGGACGACACTGCCGGCGCCGCCGAGTTCGTCGCCAGCAACAACCTCCGCGACACCGCCGCCATTGCGAGCGCACGCGCGGCGGAGCTCTACGGCCTGAACGTGATGGCGGACGGAATCCAAGACGATCCGAGCAACGTCACGCGGTTTGTGATGCTCGCGAGAGAGCCTATCATCCCGCGCACGGACCGTCCTTTCAAGACGAGCATTGTTTTCGCACACGACAAAGGAACTTCGGTGCTTTTCAAAGTGCTTTCCGCGTTCGCGTTTCGCAACATCAGTTTGACGAAGATCGAGTCGCGGCCGCACCGGAACCGTCCGATTCGGCTGGTGGATGACGCGAACGTTGGAACCGCGAAGCACTTCGAGTACTTGTTCTACGTTGATTTTGAGGCTTCCATGGCTGAGGTTAGGGCACAGAACGCGTTGGCGGAGGTGCAGGAATTCACGTCTTTCTTGCGAGTGTTGGGGAGTTACCCTATGGACATGACACCCTGGACACCTTCCTCCCGGGGACAGTAGCATCGCCCTCCCTCCCTCCCTCCTTATTTTGTCTTTTTCCCCTCTCGCCAAAAGAATATATTAAATGTTTCATATGGATTCTGAATTTTGTGAATGAAAGAAAACAAAAACTGATTATTTATTTATCTCTTACTTACTTACACTCTTGCACCATATATTCCCATTGGTGTTGTTCTTGTATCGTTGTATTGTTTTTAAATTTTAGGATTATGCAATGAATTAATTAGAATTAAGAGATGAAGAGAATACGTTGATTTTGTACGCAGAGGCTGAAGAATTAGATACGTCGTAGTGTCATATAAGCTAGAACGGGTAGTTGGCTTAATGCAAATGCCTTTCTCATAATTGGTTGTACACTGAAATGGCCACTTTGGTTGGTGAATACTTGATGTTTTTCAATATGAAAAAAGTGTACACGAGAGAGATTCATCCAACCTTATCCTTTTCTTTTGTTTTCTGGTCATTGTCATTGTCATATTGTTGCTATGGCTTTTTCGTATATTCTCGAATTTTCTGAAGTTTTTCAATACGAAATATGCTTAAATGCCTCGTTCAATGGGAAGTGCTAGACTGGGAGACTGGGAGTAATTACAACGTTATTTGTTAGCGTGACAATTGTGATGTTTTCAAATGTTTCAGCTTCTTTAGATATTTTTGAAAAGTCTTTTTGAGAAATATCTTCATGCAAATTTTTTATGAGATATGATATATCTAAAACAATTTTTACAATATTATTTTATGTGTTTATTTCATTTTATCATATCATTTATTACATTTTAAATCTGTTGCTCTCTTCTCACTTTTTACCCTTTCTTTCCAAGATTTGTTGTACAAATTGATGGAGAAGTATAATTTCTCATTTTTTATTGTTAGATCTGTCGAGCCTTAAAAATTAGCAACCAAAGTTGCAGAGTCAACTAGTGTCTTTGTAGTATTTTTTTTTAGTTTTTTTCATTACTAGTAAATATTTAAATTCGAGTAAAAAAGAAATACATAATTGCTCATTCTTGGTTTATTTTGCAAGAGCAAAGAATATCCTCAGATACTATAGCCTGATAACGTTTTTTTGTTTGCATGATGAGAAAGAGGACTTAGATTTTAGTATGATGTAAAAGTGAAACGAACATGCGGAAATGAGATTATTATTATGGACCATGGCATCAACTAGACAACAAATCTGCTGACGCAGCTCATGAAAATGGCCCATTTTTTTCTCTTGCTGAGAGATGCTTCATGCCATCATAGGCCTTAATTAACTTAATTAAAATTAAGAAGAAATTCAAAATTTGTTGGTGCTTTGAGGAGAGGTATACAAGGTTCTTCCCCTCAAGCTCAAGTCTCAAGGGATTGAGAAATTTAAGGTTTGAGATTTGCTGCGTGTTAGAGGAGGAAGGATTTTTAATTCCATAAATAAACATTATGGATGAACTATATATACTTTTTGAACTTACTAACATTTAAAGGGTTTATTGTGCATTTGTATTGTGATCTTTACTACCAAACCTAAAACTAACTCTTTACTATTAAGTTCACAATCCCAACTAACCCTTTTCAGAGCCAGCATTAGTGTTAGTGACGACAAAAGCAAAGAGGAAATTATAATTATTATTGCTTGGCCCACGCTGATTTCGGTGCATGATTTGCAAATTTGTTCCTCTTTAATAAGTTTGTGCAGTAAAACAGGTTGGGGAAGTGGGCCACATGCACTACAACTTGCACGCATGAAAGCGAAATGTTGAATATTACCCCGAAATAACTAGTGTCTTCTATGCAATTGGTTTGAATTATTGCAGAACTTGAATTAATGAATGACTAAGCTTCAAAATAAAGAGTAAGGAACCTCTTCTCAATGCTCACCAACCCTAGGGTGTAAGATGTCACACAATTTCTCAATTCAAGATTGATTACTAAAGCAAGCACAAGTCAAAACTTGAAGTGCACAATGACTTGTCTTCCGTGGGTTGGTCATTGTTTGTTTCTTACCTTTGCATCAACCAATTAAACTTTTTTTTAATTCACCCTTCGGAAATTATTTTTTTAAAGCCTGCCTTTACGAACGCATCAACCCCAAAATGATAATAATAAATTCTGACATCATCATTCCATGAATTCTCTCTCTTTTTTTAGGGAATTTGTCTTTGGTACATATATAGAGCTCTTTGTTTATTCTTTTGGGGTGTTTAATTTAGACTCTGTTTTTTATTTTATTTGAAGACATCACAGCAAAACTAGTTACGGAAATTTCACGAAGTATTTGCAAATGGGCTATTCTGAAAGTTATTCTTTTAAGTCATGAAGTCATGCACGCATTGGATACATAGGGGTAGAACTTAGAAGTTCAAACCCCGTCCTTAACATTTCTTACCTATATCCTCTTCCCAATGAAATGAGTTTTTAGCTGAACAAAAAAAAAAAAAACACCAAAAGTACAATTATGCCAATTTTTAATCATTATTGCTCTAATATCAAGAGATTAGCTAGACTTCCTAGGCTGTACATGACATGGAAGACAAATTTGCCTATGCATTTTTAAGTGGGGCTAATTAATGTGTTGTTATGTAGTACTAGTCGAAGGTAATGATAAAAAATGGTATTACTTACTACCCTATGGATTTGTTTTTCTGTTCTGGATTTGAGGGATCGAGTTCTTATTGAGAAAGAGGGTTTGGTGAAAGGTGTGTGAGTGTGGCTAGTGGTAGGTGAGAGTGTGCCTTTGTTATTTTCCTTTTATTGTTTTGTGGTTGATACTCCATACCATTAATCACCGACGTTTCCATTACCTCTAACGTTCACCTATGCGCTGTATTCACTCCTTATTGGTTGCCCTTTTCTCGTTGCAATTTTATTTTATTTTTCATTTGTGGCTGCTTCTGTGATGTAGTGCGTGGATCTTCCATGTACACTGAGGATTTTTTTAATTCAAACGTGACACTAATCAAATGATTCAGCATCAAAAAGAGTCTAACTCATTTAATTAAATAATATGTAAATGTTATGAACCTTTTAGATAATATCTTTAATTTTTGCAGATAAAAAAAATTAAATGATTTTTGTGGATGGCAGTGTTCCATCGAGGGGATATATAACTCCAGAAATGAAACTAGTTATGCTCCACTCAAATGAATTTTGCTCAACTTCACTGTTCTGTTTAAGATCAATGTGTTTGGGTCTCCTTTGAAACTTTCTAACGTGTGGATGGCTAAATTTCATAGGAAAATGTGAGGCATTTCTTTACAAGTTACAGATTATACAGTCTTTTTTATGAGAAATTCTCAATTTCTTTATCGTTAAAAGTTTTTTATCTCAACCTTTATTACAGAAATAACAAAAGCTAACAAAATTTCCAACAGGTACAGGAGTGTTATTTCAAAGAACACTATAAGAAAGAACGCAGCTACTTTAGAGGACGAGATTTTTCCTTCAAAAGACAAGAAAGGAAGGATAAAAAAGGCATATGCATAAAATATTATAGCAAATTTAGAAGGATGTAGATTTTTAGCGACTAGAGACCATAAGAATTGATATTGACTTAAAATAAGAAGAGAAGTGTAAATGTGTGATTCTCATGTAATGTTAGAGATAATTGATGGAGAATGAAATGCACTTATCGTACTTGCAATAACGGAATTTATATTTTTACCTGAATGAAAGATTTTATTTCTCTCTCGAGAAGATATTTAAGAGCATACAATTCATTGTTTTTTACACTTAATTATGAACTTTTACTATTTTTTAATGTTAAATATTAAATGAGTTGCTCAAATGAATATGAAAAATATTTTTTTATTATTTAAAATGGATTCAGTTACAAGTAACACCATGTCATTCTTGTAAAAGAAAAAAAGTAAAACCATATCATATGCTTTAATGCTAAATTTTGTTACGCAATAAAGCATATGACATGCCAAATGGTGTTGCTGTTATTATTATTATTATTGATTTTTTTCCCACTTACTGAAGCTATTTTTATCATAATATTAGATATTTATGATTAATATGGGATGTGAAATTATTTTCAAAATTCAGAACGAATTTAGGAAAAAAGGATATAATCGAAGGATTTATAAAATGCGAGTTTACATTTTATGAATTTTATTATTATTATTACTTTAGGTGAAATTTGAATTTTTGATTTGTGGATTTTTTTAATTATAGAAATACAATTTAATTAATAATATTTTAAATAGAAAAAAAATTAAAAAATTTAATTCAAAGAAAGTCAATGAGAGGAAAATTTTCATTTAGAGACTTTTTTTGACACAATTCCATCTAGAGACTTAATTAGCTCAAAAAAATGTTTGAGTGATTAAAAATGTATGGAAAATGAAATAAAATGAGAATGTAAAACTCAACATTACATGGGAAAACGATTGGAAGAAAAGTAAATGATCAATTTCCTGCTATTTTTAGAGATTCATTTTCAATATAACCTAACATTTTTTATTTTTCAGACCACGCCTACCGTGAAACATTTTTCTTTGGGCCATGCAATTTGCAGATTATGTGCACTATTAAAGTCCAGAAATAACGCTAATTGAAGCCTAAGAAGTACGGACTATAACAAACTTTACTCACAGCATTCCGTGACCAAAAAAAATATATTATAAAAAGAGAAGAAAAAAGTATAATATGATTTGTTGAGAGTGGGATTTGAACCCACGCCCTTTCGGACCAGAACCTTAATCTGGCGCCTTAGACCAACTCGGCCATCTCAACAGATGAATTCAGAGTTGCCTTAAGTTTTTCTTGTTAATTTGATTCATAATTTTATGTTCCAATTGAACTTGTTCGAAGACCATCCGTGACAGAGATTCTCTCATTAATGTGCCAATTAATGAAAATATCAGTTGGGTTATTGGTATGCGGTTCTAGGTAAAAATAAAGGGTTAGCAGTTAAGAAACATTGTTTCAACCAAAAAACAAAGAAAAAAGTTAGGAAAGCATTTATGGTGAACACAATATCTTTATAAAATATTTAAATCATATTACTTTTGATAAGTACAAAGACTAAAAATTTATTAATTTTTTTATAAAATTAAAATTAATGTAAAATATATTTTTTATCTTCAAACTTTTCAATTCTTGTGGTTTTGATCCTTTAACTTTTTAAAGATTACTCTTTGTCCTCAAACATTTTCTCATCCAATGTTTTGTTTTTATCGTCTATTTTGGCTATTAAGTGATGATATGTCACTGTTTTTATTATTATTTTAATATGAATAATTTTTTATAGCTAAAAATTGTCAGAAATTACTAAGATGATTTTTTTTCAAAAGGTCCTATACATATTTTGGCGGCTTTTAGATTCTAGATTTTGCTATATTCCAAAACCAGATCCAAACTCAAAACTAATTACCCCAAAATCCAAATTAACTCCATATCGAGTTTAAAACCCAAAACCAAACACACTCACATACATAAAATCCTCAAATCCAAATTCACCATGTAACCACTTCAAATTCAAGCACATAAATGATTATCCCAAAAATTCATATTCAAACACCACACGCATAAGCTCCCTTTCAAGTTTATAGAGGGGTGGTGGTGATGGCAACACTTACAAACAATGGTGTAGGGGGAGGGGTCGCATGTGATTATGATGGTGTAGGGACATGGCTCACACACATTTATGGAGGTAGTGGTGGTGTCTCACACATGATGGTTGGGTTTGGTGGCTATGATGGCATGAAGGTGGTAGTGGTTTGGGTTGCGGCACTTTACATTAAAGATGACATTGTCATCGCTCTGGTCAGAGCACCTCGAGAGAAACAAACTATACACCTTAAAGGCAAAAACTTGGAGATCCACTTTGTTATGAAACTACAAGAGGTGCGATTTGTTGGGTAAAATCGGCGCAACAGTCTTACCCTCAAATAAACTCAAAGGTGAGTTATCGTTAACCCTCAATCAAATGCGGAAACGTAAACTATCAAAATCACAAAGGGAGAGAGAGAGACAATCAATATGTTTTACGTGAGAAAACCTTCATTTAATCTGGAGAGGAAAAATTCACGAGACACTGGTCCATATCAAATATCCACGATAACTGAGAATAGTTACAATGAATCAAACACACCAAGTTGATGGTATTCTCAACCTTTCAAACAATGGTGATAATCAAACTCTTAGAGTGTTTCACTCGAGATCTCTCAAATGCAAAGCACGCAGGCTTGCTCAAACATGAACACTCAAGAATGTCACTTGAGGTTCTCAAATGAGGAGTCACTTTCACGCTCAAATCTTTCTCGACGTTTGTGCCTCTCACAGTCTCTCTTGGTCTGACCTAATTCCACCATCAACTAATGTATATATAGTGGTAAATTAGGTTTGGGATATAAAACCCCTCAAATGGACTTGGGCCAACACTGAAGGAGTAAGGTCCAACACGATTGTCGATGTTGGGGTCGAATTCATTGATGAAGGATTGGAAGGTGTTCCAGTATGATGAGGGATTTGGTCTGAAATGGAGAGGAAGAAGGGTGTGTGAAGTGGAGTGGGAGAGGAAGAAAGGTGTGTGAGATCTAGTACAGTGATGCATGACTTTTATGTGATGGTAGTCAAAACGCATCTAGTTCCTTACAATATTCATTCTCACGAGATCTACAGATCTTAAGTGACAATTCAATGGAGATGAAAATTTTTGGAGATATTTTGTTTTTGGATTTGATATTCATAGATTAAGAATTTATTTTATGCCTATGCAAGCAATTTATGACAGCTAAAAACGTCCAAAAATAAAAAAAAACTTAATAAAATAATAACAATTTTAACGTCACGTCATTACTTAACGACAAAAATAGACGGTAAAGACTAAAATAGATGTCGGAAAAAAAAGATAAGGGATGAAGATCAATCTTAAAAAATTGGAGGATAAAAAACATAAATATCGAATAATTGAAGGAACAAAAACATAATTTATCTTAAAACTAGATATCAAAATATTTTGGGAAAATAAAAATATTTTATCAATAATAATTTCATGGCATGGTATTGGGGAAAAAGTTGTGTGAATAGGGAGACTCCATCTCCTGAAATGCACATAAAGTTGGAGAGAAAAGTGTCCAGCGGCACTACTCAAATGAAAGGGTGCTTTGACATTGCTTTATATCTTTGTATCCTTAATAGATCGTGAAGATGCCTTTTGCGTCCTATATAGTAGATACACACTTTGGCGCGGAGCCATTGTGTTGTGTTCTGGGAGCATTGGTCACAGCTAAAAAGCCAAAAGCACAAGCAGCACAAAGCAAGCAAACAGCTAAAAGCTAGCAACGCATTTTTCTTCCTGTTTTATATAAATAAACACCACGACATACAAGGGCCACGAAACCATAACAAATTGTAAAAACATATGAAATTTGGTTTAGTATTTGATTTTTTTTTTTGTTGATAAAAATGTTCACATTTTGGATGGATGTTCCTGTCTTGTATATAAGTTGGGCACCCTTTATGCCTCACATATATCAATATAATTATATTTTGCCGAGTAAGAAAAATGTTCACATTTAATATCCTACTATGCTTCAAATAAAATTGTACATGTTGGGAAAAAATAAAGCACATGCATTTTGGTTTAGTAGTCAGTGACTTTCTAAACGCTATGACCATGATTTGAAATGCTGGGTGTTATTATAAACTAAAATGACTACTTTATCTTGAAGAAGGATGCAGCACAACACAAGCCCCACAATCCCAACCAAATAGACAATAGCAGTTGACCCAAGGTTCATAGTTCACACACACTTGACAGTAAAGCCTACCCAATTATTCTACTCCACATATTTGTTTTATCTTTAGAATTTCGGCAAGGCATCATTTCAAGATATTCTTTTTATATACTCTAAAAACAACACGCCAAGTCAATCAGCACAAACCACCAGATTTTGGAAATGAAATGGATTACGTTATATTAAATTTATAATATAATATAAACTTAATACACTTCTACTTCTATTACTGTGAAATATAGTTTCTTCATTTATTTTCATGAATTTGATCTCTTTAATATTTTTAATGTGTAATTTTGGTTCAATTATCCATTAACTTGACATCTAATATTTAATAAAGATACTAACATATAACATTTTATTAATTGCACAATGTTATGTCAACATATTACGTGATAATGTTAAAATTGTTGTTAAATATTGGATATCAAATTAATTAATAGGTAAGCCAAAATGGAAAGACTATATTCATGAAATGACTATAGTAAAGAGATCAAAGTATAAAGATATAATTCAACCTATCACAATAAAGCTCCACCATTGTATCTTTTATCTTCTTTTTCATTTCATTTCTTTTGCTTGATGCTTGAGCTTCTTTTTTCCTAATTTGAAGCTTATATCTTCTACACTAATCTTCATATTCACCGTACACTGTTTCATCACCATTGCCCTTCTTTATTATGTCTCCACTACCTATTTTGTTTTTTTTTTCTCTTAGTATTATATCCTCTTCCATTTCTTCCCCTCCTAGACATTATAATACACTAAGGCAATAGTAATTAGGAGTCTAGGATACACGTGACAATAAAAAGCTTAGAAATTATTCATTTTTATAAGACTAAAGAGCATAACCAAATACAAAGTATATTTTTAGGCATCGAAACCAAAATTTGAAACACTTACAAAGACCAAAAATATGTGTAACAGTGATTGAAAAATATGTGACAATGCTGCGTTAGACCGTTGATAGCCAACTTAGGACTTGAGAAGTGACCAAATTAAAATCATCACTTTTAAAGGATTAAAGACGACTTAAATCAAAATTTGAAATATTTACAGGAATTTAAATTTATTTAACTTTACTTGTCATTAACTCCTAAGAAATTAATTTATAAACAAACATACGAGTAAGGGTGGAAGACGGGAAGGGAGTTAAATTAGACTTGACTTTTACAAGGTTTGAAGTAGACATATTTTCTAAGATTTCAGTCTGATTTGATTATTTACCTAATGTAAGCTCTTTCTTAAGGTTTGGCCAAACCCTTTTAGATGTCCGACCCATCTATTCAAAACTTATTCAAAGACTTTTTTTATTTATTTATTAATAAACTTATTCAAAGGTTTTACTTTGCCGTAAGACCTTTCAAATAGGTTAAAAAACTTACCTCTTAGTTAATAGTATAATGAGTCTAAACATAAATTTATGTCTATAATTTAAAAGTTTTAAAAAGACTAATAAATTTTGTCAAAAAAAAAAACGGACTACTAAATATATAATCTTTACAATATAATAAAATTGAATACGTTATTAATATAGTAAGCACATCTGTTATATTTAAAAGAATTTTTAAATTATTAAAATTCAAACTTTTGTAATTAAATAGACTTTTAAAATAAATGTTTATCTTATTTATTCATAAATAAGTATGATGACATTACATGATTGTATAGGCTAACGTGTGCCCATATTATTTCCGTTCCTTAATGTAAATCATAATTAAGATAATTATTTAAGATCATACTGGAAGGACCCAACATCATGATTTTCTTTTGATCGAACTAGAGACATAAATTCATTGAGATGCATATGAATTGATCCAGACAGACACCACCTGTTCTAATCGCAATTAAATGGAAAATCCTTTTTCCTCTTATGAATGAGATTCCCTGCAGTTAAAAAGCATGAGCACCAAATTTCCACCCTTAAAATTTTATTTTTTCATACTTGTGAAAGTTAATAGAATAAAAATAAGAAATATGTAAATCTTTGAACCTTGAATGCAGGATCCTGCAGTTATTGCAGGAATCATGATCCTCGCTAGTCTCATTTTAGTCTTACCAGGTTTGAGTTCACTAGTTGAAAACAAAAACATGCTGCCCCATCTATCTCATCCTTTTATGCCCATGCCCGCTCATCCTGGGCATAAGAAAAAATCTCTATACCTTTTTTTTATGAGAAATAATTAATTCATTTTGTATCCTTTTGCTTTGATTTTAGTAGTAACAGAACAGATTATATTCTTCTCCCAGCTTGGACAATCATATACCATCATTCACAAAATCATAAAATTACAAGAATTTTCTGTATAATGAAATAAAGGGAATCATTTTAGAGGGATCTACAGTGAATTAAACTTGTGAGCAACTGGACAAAGTTTGGTATGTCTTCTTGCAAGCATGAGGGCATGACATACCACATGATATCGTGGAAAATTGCAGACTGGTGAGTCAACATGACTTGTCCATATTGTGGTACTATATGCAATTACCAATAGCAAAATATCAAATCATTACCAACTATTAACAGTTTGAAGTATGTCACTTCCATTTCCCAATGAAATACAACATTAAGATTATTTTTTCCTTATTAACGTTTTTCCCGTCCTTAGAATGGGACATTGTTCAACATGGTATATCATGGTTGCAACCATGCATGGTTTAGAATTATAGAGTAATATATAATTGATATTTATATGTAAATTATGCATTTAAATTATATAATAATTATCTTTTTTTTAATATTTTTTTTTAATTAAAAATATATTTACATAGAGTGTCACTTACAAATCTCAAAACTTATTCTATTAATTACTTACAATCAGACGTATACAAATTTTAAATATAATTAAAATTCATATAAACTTGATATTCAATCTTATCATTCTATTTACTACTTACACAAATTGATACGATTTCCAAAGAATTAACAAGTTTCTGAAACTCAATTCCCTAATGAACTAATCTACATAATTAAAAAAATATGCTTGTGCCGAATCCCAATCCGACAGTGCCTTTTTCCTTTAATTTCTTTATGTTTCGAGCAACAGACAGCAAGATGCAAATCCTCCAAAAGAGAGGCATAATCTTTGCCTCAATTTAGCTATCAATTAATTATTATATGAAAAGGACAAATCACAATGTGATGAGACTCTCTAACTAGGAATTCCAAAGTGGAGTAACAATCAGCTTCACAATTTCCCATAACACTGCACTTTTAGAAATCGAATTTACCATATTTTAGAGGCACATAGTTATTGATGAACTAGGATTAAAAAAATTCAGCATTAGATGACAGATACATATCGAAGGTTCATAAGCTTGCCAAGTATCACATTCATGAACTTGCACATCACATGGCAAATTAGAGTTATGTTAAAATATTAATGTGGATTATATAGCTCATAAGAAGCAGGCATATAAGAGTCGATCGTGGAGGAAGCAGAAACAAATTAAAAAACACTCGATACAAATAATACTGCCAAAAAAGATAAGAACATATATAGTCTATGGTGGCACTATTATGGGTGGTTCTGCCACTGACATCGTTTTGATCACAAGTGGGGAAGCAACTGCAGACATTATTATATCAGTGTTTGGAAAATCTCAGCTTTTAGTTTGATGTTTTCCAGGTCTTAATTAATTAGACAGATACTAGCTAATACATTCTTAATTATTAATTTAAATTTATTAAAAATTATAAAATTACGAATAAAACTAGTTAAATATGAAGTAAGACTTTTAGTAAACTTTCAATAGCAAAAAATGTGTTACAAAGAATATATTAAAAGAGTGTATTATTATTTATCCGGTTCGAAGAGAATTACTTTCATTGGAAAATACTTGTGTTGTAGAAAATAGTGTATTAGGGTAATTGGTAAAATGCGTTAAAAGATTATCTTCGAATTCGAACTTATGACAAACAACTCATTAATGCATAATTTCTGAGTCAGGACGTCCCTCCCACTGCTACATTGATTTTTTATGAATGCTTTTTGGACTGTGCTTGGACCACGGCAGACAATGACTAAAGTGCTTCCACATACATCATATATAAAATAGTGGTTTGGTCTGGTCTCGTCACATTAGCATGGATGGTGACTGGGCCCAGTCTATTGAAATTGTAATTGTAATGGAATAGCCTTCTTTTGAGAAGCTTCATGCGAGTAACAATTACCACTTTGCTTGCATGTATGTATTTATATATCTATTTTCATGTGCTTATTGGAGCCAACATCCAACTATCCCTTCTTTCTTTATAGTCTGTATCTTCTAACACCCTTTTTTATCTCTCATTCAAAGTGCACAAACATGAAGATAAGTCTTCACCTTGGAGCTCTCCTCTTTTTTTTCTTCTTCCTAGTTTCCTCATCAAAGCTATCAGCTAGGCCACTCACCAACGAACAAGGTAAGCACTTGTTGAATCTCAGTTCTATCTTTAGAATGTGTTTTACTAAGTGGAAATTGATTTCATTAGGGAGAGATAGATCAAAACTGAATGAGGTCTCCGGGAAGGACTTGGTTTTGGAGTTGGAAGGAGGTGAATCTTTGAAGGTAGGAGACATTTTATTTCATTAAGCCAAAAACTTATATGCAGTTTATTAGATGTTTTACTTCTAGGTGCTGTTTTGATATTAGAATTAGAATTCAACCTTGGAAACCTATGCTAACTTTTATAAATGTTTATTACGACAGATTATTGAAGTGAAATTTCAATTCTAATTGGATGACACCAAAAACATCTATAGAACTTTTCCTTCTGAGTAAATTATACTTGATATTATATCTTATAGTCATGTTTGTCTCTGGAATTAATCTAGCAGCTGCTGGGGGTGGAGGACTGCAAAAGTGGAGATGAGGAATGTTTGCAGAGAAGAATGACTTTAGAAGCTCACCTAGACTACATCTACACCCAGCACCATAAGCCTTGAAATGAGAAATCTTGTCATTTTATACTTCAAATAGTAATATATTTTTAATTTAGCTTAGATAAATACAATTAAGCTAGGATGTCTCCCTATTGCTTTTATTTTCACTACAACACTTGGGGCTTTGCAAAAGCCTTGTTGAAGTGGTATTAATTAAGGTATCATCTGTTTGATATAAAGCAACTGCTGAACATATAATATAACAGAAGCTTATGACTTTAATTAGCCATGTTATTTGCATTGCATATGGTGATAAGTTTGTGACTTTGTCCAGTCTCCAACAATCAGAAATATGTTGCTCCAAGGAGCCGATCCATCAAGAAAGAACACGCAAGCGGATTTACAGAGGGGGATATTAAGCCTTCAAGAAATTCAATAAACTAGATGAATCAAATTAACAGAAATGGATAATACGCATATATAATCATAAAACGACATTTCAAGATAACTTGTATTGTACGTCCCACTAAATTATTATGGGAAACATAATGTTTTTTTTTCTTTCTAATAGGCATGTTAAACCAATTATAAATAATATCATTGAGCCTCAAAATTCTTATCTTGTTGACTATCAAACATTCTTGTCACTGAAGTACTCAATTCCAATGTAGGCTGATACGGAGGAAATTCAAAAGACTACGAAAGACCGATATGCATATTACATAATTATTTTGGTTCTTGATTTCAAGTTAATAATATATTCATTATTCGTAACCTTGCTGCATGTTGATTCAGTAAATCCAAGCAATATCATTAGATAATCTCTTAAATGGAAGCAGAAATGATCAAGTGCACGCTCAAGCGTTTGATAGCTCGAAATTCTATTGTTTATGTTGGTTTTCGTGGGCCAACTCGAGTGAATAAAAGTTCCAAAATCAGATAAAAGTGTTACGATAAATGAGATTCACGACCAATATATTCTCACACTAAAGTAGAACTGCTTGTTTGGATTGGCGTTTTCTACTCCTGTACGCGCGTCCTCCTGATGCAACTCAATACTGCTTCCATGTCTTTCTAACCATCTGATGCGAAAATGGTGATTTACACGTGTTATATATGAACGCCGCCAAACACACTATAAGCTACTTTGTATTGCTTCAAATTATCACGTCTTTGATCCACGTTTTTGGATTTTCGGGTTTGGACCTAATTCAATCTCAAAAGTTAGTTCATAGGGTGAGAGTTGTCTCCCACTTATATACTCTATTTTTTTTTTTTTTTTAAACACGAATCCGAACACAAGGTAAGTGAGATGACTATGGTATTGTTTGTGTCGGTTACAATGCTTAATGTTGCCTATTTATTGACAATTGTCAACGTAACTAAAAGAAAATGAAGTGAAAACTCCTCTAAACATACTAAAATAAACAGTCGCAGATATTCTTGGGTTAGATTATTTGTATGTTTAGTTACATGTCTCAGAAGATCTGATCTGTAAAATCCAAAGTTATAACTCTCTGTAGCTTTATGCATTTTTTGTTGGTTTGACGTGAAAATATACACACACATGTACGTTTAAAATGCTACTCTTAAGTCTAAACATGCTAATATTAATAATGATTATTAATTGCAAGGAATCGATTGCACACTGAGGACAAACAGAACTATGGCAACACACGGGTAAGCATCCATGGCACCTTAGGTTTCACTTTCATAGAGAAAATGTCTACACTCTGAATCCTTGTTTGTGAATGAGACAATGATCGAATATTTGTTTGGTGTATTTGAAAAAATTCAAGTTGCACATCGACTAAAAATAGTGTTAAAATAGAGTATATAAGTAAGAGACAACCCTTAACATACTCTTGTCACATTATATTAGTATTAAAATTTGAGTAATTATATTTGGACATCCAATATTACAACATATCATTGACATTCATTAGTTTTCTTTTTTTTTTCTCAATAAATCACGTATCATATATATATATTATCTCTTTTTGTCTCTAAGTATGAATATAATACATGCATATAATAGAAGTCTTAATATTGACTACTAGTATATAATATGGTTGTCCAAAGAAGTATAGATGTAATAAATAATATAATGTTACTGAAAAATAAACGGTGTAATTGGATGTACATGTTGCGCAAGTACCCATACATCATTATTCCATACTTGCCTATTCCTTGTTTACTTAGGCATTTTTGTTACCCTTTTCAAGTTTAGTCTTTGTGTTACGATGCAATATAGATGATATAGGCCTGGAAGCTTTTGTCTTTGGATCCAATGCTCTCACAAATGTAACCTACAAAACACAAAAACAATTATTTATGTATAGTTTTAACAGAAAATATTATCCTAAAATAGAAGTTGTACTTGATAAATTGAATATAATTTTCTCACCACTCCAAAAGCAATCACGAATTTGCATCATTGACAAACCTGCATTGATATTTAACATACAAAAATAATTAATTTTCCATACACAGTGATAGTGAAGTCAATATATCATGCTCATTTACGTCTCATGATGGATGATACCGCAATCCCAAAATATACTATTCGTTTCTCTAGGTTCCATAACCATTTTCTAGGAACATTGATTGGATGTATCATTGAAGTATGATCAGCAAAATCCTAAAAAGCATAAAGTGGATATTTCAAAATTTTGATAAGTGAAAAACAAAGACGTTGTGCAATTATATGAGCCAAATGTGCAATGATATTCTAGTTAGTCACCTCAGTGACTTGAAAGTATGTCCCGTTAAGTGGAAAACATCCTCTCATTGCAGTTCGGCATGGTATCTGTTTCATAAATTCTTCAGTCTAGTTCTTTAATTTGTAAACGATATTGTTCAAAGTTCAAAAAATAGTACTTTCATAACTTACCAAAAGAGTTATAGACACTGTTACATTATTTTCTTCCTCTTGTAAGTTGTTTTTGGTTGATTCACATGAGCTTTCCAAATCACCTTTTTAGTACACAAAAAGGAGGTATTTATGCTTGAACGTAAATACTTTTTGCTTTAAGGAAAAAATGATTCACATCGTGATAAAAATCTTTAGCCTTTTATATACCTGTTGACCATTCAACCAGCTAGAAGGTAAGGGGAAGGATCATCTAGTTCTCTTGGAATGCACTATAAATAAAGAATAAAAGTTTAGAAGTATATTAAAAAAACTAACTTTTCTGATTATCAAAGGGGAAAGCAATTGCTACCTACCTCTGCCTAGTAGAGGATGTTTATCTGGAAGCACATGGAAAGCAAAAATGCTTAACACATAAAATATGTTGAACTTAAGAATGATTTATGTATAATATTCATGTATTGTTAACATTTTGCAATAAGTAATATTTTTCATGATAACTATCCAACACATTATATAAGGCTAAAAAAAATTATCTAATGAGATAACTTATTTTATGTGAAACTCAGATAAATAAATATTAATCATTAGACCTTTGAAAGGTCACTTTTAAAATATATTAAATCATGTGAGTTTTTTAAAAGTTACATGACATTAAATTTTTATTTTTTTATGATTTAAATTTAATTATCTCGCTCTCATATAAAATAATTATTTTTCAAGATATTTCATCGACTAATTAATGTTATTGCCATTATAACATCTATCTTAGTAACAATCCAAATGTAAAACCCTGTTATTTGAAACTCTTGAAGTAATGAATTATTATAACGTGATGATATTGTAGAAATTATGATAAGCAATATTTTTTTAAAAAAAATAAATTGTTTGTATAAAAAAAAGTATGTTTAGTATCAACTATCAATAGAAGAAATTTCTTATTTTCTTTTTATAAATAAATCAGAAATAAAAAAACAAAATTAAAATAGTTACATCAAAAACTAAAGAACTCAATCTTTATAATATTTGCATATGTAGAAGTGTTAATAACAATAAATTCTTGGTAACAAAGATTAATTTAACAAAGTTAATGCTGCGATAAAGGAAAAAATTTAAAGGGTCTATGACTTGTGAAGTAGAGAAAAAAAAATAAAATGTAGAGGAAAGTGAGAAACTTACACTGTTGCTAACGTTTTTCATCTTAGGTAGAGGAATGTTTGCAGCATTTGCATGCAATGCAACTAAAGCTGTTGATTTAGCCATGTCTTGCTCAGACTCTTTTAGTAAATAATTATGTGATTCTTCGTTATTGAGCTTGATTGTTGGAATGTCCTGAATGTCGTGATAAACATTATCCTCATCATTCTCAACTTCAAATTCACTTGATTCTATGCTTTCAAGTTCTGGAGATGATGGGAACTCAATGATAGGCTCATATTCTTCACATACTTCTGTGTTTAAGGAACTGTTCACTTCAAAAATGAATTTTGATCCCAAATTTCTTAACGACGTGGAGTTTTCAAAAGAATTACCAGGAAGCATATGTGTCACTATTTATTTTTTGATCCGATGTTGATTCAGGTAAGGCAATCTCTGCACTGTATATTTATATACAACATTTTATGTAAATATACATATTGCATAATTATTTAAGTGGTATAAAATTCATATTTGTAATAATGTATGCATATATTAAATAATAAATTATATTTTAAGAGTCTTAGGTGGAAAAGTGATACTCAAGGTAAAAATCACCATTTAAAAAGTGATTAGTATCCCATTTAAAAAGCTAAAATAACATTTATTTTAAAATTTATAATCACATGATGAAGAGAATAATTTATTTACTATTTATTATTAAAAAAATATTCTCTCTTAGTTCCTAGTTTCTTTTTTCTTACTGTAATTCCTAGTTTACTTATTATTTAAATAAGTTTTTGTCTTTCTAAGTTAATATTTTTTAATTTTTGGTATTTCTAAGTTTATTTTTTTTAAGTTTAATCTTCATAAGTTAACACTTTTCTAATTTTAGTTTCTATAATTTTTTTTATTTTTTATTTTTATAAATTTATATTTTTTAATTTTAATTCTGTTAAAATTTTAATTTTTTATTTATAATCTTCATAAATTGATGTTTACATCGACATACGACAAAAACAAAAATGAAAATATATTTAAGCTTTAATTTATCCCCACAAAAAATTGACCTAGGAGCAGGAGTTGAATAAGTGAACGACAGGAAGGACGTCGTTTCGTGAGAACCCTCTTTCTCTTGAGTTTCCCTCTATCGTCGTTTGCAACGCTATGTAGCAGGCAGTAAGTAGCAGCTGGTATAGCAATTTGTGTGTGCTCCCCGCACTTCACACCCTCACACCCTCACCTTATCCCTTTCTATCAAATGGCGAACGACGAAGACCAGCAAGACTCTCCCCAACAAAATGCCCCTTATTCCGACTCCTCCTCCGACTCCGACTACGACTCCGACTACTCCTACGACGAGGCGGAGGACGAGGCCTTCCGCCGCGCCTTCGGCCAGCGCGAAGACGGCGACGACTCTTCGCCGCCGGAGAACCTTAAGCGCGACGACCCGGAGGCGAACTTTCGCGCCTTCTCGGAGGCGTTGGAGAGCCCCGCGATGAAGGAGCTGCACGAGGAGCTGGACCCTTTAATCGCTGAGAAGAAAAACCCTTACGACTTCCCCAGAGACCATGAAGAATGGACCGAGCAGGACCTCAGGGAGCTTTGGGCCGATGGGCCTTACGAAATCGGCGGCACGGGCTGGGACCCTGTCTGGGCCACTGACGATGAGTGGCGCTATGTGAAGGAACAGATTGCGGATGGTGAAGAGCCTCCCATTGCGCCTTTTTATCTTCCTTACCGGAAGCATTACCCTCCCATTCCGGATAACCATTACGATATTGCCACCCCCAAGGATGCTATTGAAGAGTTGGATAGGATTGAGGAGTTTCTCAGATGGGTTAGCTACATTTTCGAAGATGGCAGCACGTATGTGTATATTATACTGTCAAATTATTATTACTTTTGATATGTTTGGGTTTAATCTTGTGGGATTTTCTTCTTCTTTTTTTTGCAGGTATGAAGGGACTGTTTGGGATGACTATGCTCATGGAAAAGGAGTTTATGTTTCTGATGATGCATTGGTCAGGTTTGTCTTTGCTCCGTTTTGTCGTATTTGTTCTAAGTAGTGATAGTACCAGACTGCCAGTCATAAACTAAGGGTCTGTTTAGATAAACTTTTATAGGAGAAGAAAATAAGAATAAAAAAATGAAATTAGTTTCTTCATGAGCTTAAGTTAGCTTATGCATAAGCTAATTTGTAGAATATCTGTCGTTGAGCTTCTTTAAAAGATGATTTTTTAACTTATGGATAAACTAATTTTAGCTTATGGAGAAATTCTTTTCAATTTTTTATTTTTTTTTATTTTCTACTCTTAGAAATGCTTATGGATAACCTTCTCCAAACAGGTCCTAAAACAACATTATATGTATAAGGAATGGATTCTACATTCAAGTAATCAGCAGTTAAACGTGCTATGTAATTGGAAAGAGGGGAGGAATTTGTTTAGGTTTTTATTCCAACCTCGGTTTGATGACACAAAGATATTCAAACCCAGATGTTATTGATGATGGTTTCACAATTTCAGTCGCAACCTCAAGGCTTTTGAATCAGTTGGTCATGTTTTCTGGGGTTCTATTGTTGTCTATGACTCTCTGTTAGCTAATTATTTCAACTAGTGTCAGCATCTACTCTTCTTCCCCCATCAGATGTATGCCAGTCTTCATGCAACTCTTTTTTGTCACTGATATTCTATAATGTGTTATCTTAGGTATGAAGGTGAATGGTTTCAAAATGATGTGGAGGGTCATGGTGTAGTTGAAGTCGATATACCCGTTATAGAACCTGCTCCTGGGTCCAAGTATGTACCTTATTTTAATTGCCTCCTTATGTGTGAATGAAGTCTTAGATTGTGGCACACTGGCACAGTTTGAATATACATTCAATTTCTTGAGAACAAACTTGGGCTGCTTTTATCCATGCCCTCAGGCTTGAAGCAAAGATGCGAGCTCAAGGAAAGATAATAGCAAGGGATTTTTTGTCCCCAGAAGACAGAGAATGGCTTGAGAAGGATATTGAAGATATGTATTATCTTGCAGATGGGAACTATGAAATCCCCTTTTATGAGAATGAGGAATGGGTTAGGCAATTTGGAAGAAAGCCGTGAGTTTAATTGTCTATTTCTATTTTGCCTTTTCCTATTAGAATCATTTTATTATCTTTAAGATAAGTGAGACTTTGCAACTCTTCTCTCTAGACATCATACTTTACTGCATTGTCTCTTTATATCTCTCCATAGTACACTACTACTGGTCTTGAAAAAGGTTTTATATTTTATGCCCAGGGAGAAAGGTCGCTATCGTTATGCTGGGCAGTGGAAGCATGGGAGGATGCATGGATGTGGTGTATATGAAGTTAATGAGCGTATCTTATATGTAGGTGCATGGATTAGACAAAATTTATTTTTCAACTTTTTAACTACAATCAACTTCTTTCTTGCCAATTTTTATAAAAATGGGGAGAGGAAGATGGCTCTGTAGATGAAAAATAATTGCCCAAATAACATGTTTTGCTTTAGCTTCCTGGAGAGTGTCCTACATCCCTTATGCTCATTGAGACCTTTATTTTTAACTCAACATACTTCAATTTTAAGTTTATGGTGTACTATCTGCATTACTTGGTTGAATCTTGTCACTTATTTCATTCGTTGGGAATTGCAAGTCATCTCAACATAAGGGATGATGGCATTTCCATCACACTTGAACCATGTAGAAGACCTATTTTCTTTCCTGGTTTCATAATCTGTGTGCATGCAGGGTAGATTTTATTTTGGAGAATATGTGGATGACGTTTCAGGATGTGATGAAGACATTTCAGCGGTAATTTTTCCTAATGTTTTCGTTACTGTATAATAAAAAAATAATAATCTAAGAGCTGTGTAAATATCTTATTCTTTATGATGTTCTGTCAATTTCAGATGCATGCTGGTATAGCAGAAGTTGCTGCTGCCAAGGCTCGCATGTTTGTTAACAAGCCAGATGGAAGTATGCTGTTTGATCTCTTTGGTGGGGAGGGGGGGTGGTGTCTCTGGTTTTAGGCTTGGTCCGCCATTTCTTTGGTTGCTAGATCTATTCATTAGTGCATTTGTTATGGATTTAGGCATACAATTTCATGTTCTGCTACCTCCTCACCATTTTGTATTTGTTTGGTTGAGATTATTTTTTAGAATTTTTTTTTCAAAATCCCTAGAAGCTGGTAATTATTTATCTAAAATAAGTTGAACTAAGCATACAATTAGACTTTAATACCAGATAAGATTAAGAACACTCGTAACCAGTTTTTTTCCCCCTCCCAATTTGTGCCTTTTGAGTCATACAGATTAATGACCAATTGTAACTTCACACCGCAAATATTTACATCATTGGATTCTCCTTTTAGCCTCTAGGCAATTGTCTCATCTAGTAAGGATGGTTAAGCATGCATGTTGATTCTTGGGCATACTAGTAGAGGCTTTCTGCTTTTATTGTATGGTTGAAAACCTATATATGTGCTATTTTGGAATGGAAATGTTTTCCCCCCTTTTTCTGATTGGTGCTGAGATGATTTTATTTTGCTTATCATTATTCATAACATTATTTAACACTCTGTGCAGTGGTTAGAGAAAAGAGAGGCCCATATAGTGATCCACAGCATCCTTACTTTTATGAAGAAGAGGATGTGTGGATGGCACCTGGCTTCATTAACCAGTTTTATGAAGTGAGGCTTACTGGCAATGTTTTATCCTAATATATTGCTTATTGTCATCTTATGCAAGGAAATTGACGCATGGGTTTGATTCTATTGCAGGTCCCTGATTACTGGAAAGTATATGTGCATGAAGTTGATCAAGAAAGAGAAATGTGGTTAAACTCTTTTTATAAAGCTCCTCTTAGGTTACCCATGCCAGCTGAGCTTGAGCACTGGTGGTCAAAAGGTATTTGTTCTTCCTATTTTTCTGTATGAACAAGTACGGAGTTGGTATGACTTTTTATAGTCCTCTCCTGTCTGTCAATGAAAATGACAAGTTCTAAATTAATTCTTCCTCCAAATCCTTGGTCAGAGGAGAATCATAAGATTCCTGAATTTGTCCTTATTAACAAGGAACCGGAGCCTGATCCTGAAGATCCTTCAAAGCTTATATATACTGAGGATCCTCTCATCCTCCATACACCAACTGGAAATATTATCAATTATGTCGAGGATGAGAAATATGGAATACGTTTATTCTGGCAGCCACCTTTGGGAAAGGGTGAGGATGTGGATCCTGAAAAGGCTGTATTCCTGCCTCTTGGTTATGATGATTTTTATGGAATAGAAAAGGAGGAAAAAAAGGAGAGCATATGGATGCGTACTATACTTGCAATTGAAAATGCATGCAAGCCGTGGTTTGATAAGCTAGATAAATGGACTGAAGAGCAGAAAAAAATTAATGAAGAGGAAAAAAAAGCAATGGAGGAAGATCTTGAACTGATAGAAGCTGAAATTGGTCTAGAAGAGGCCATTGAGGATATGGAAGAGTTATTGCGCATAAGAGAGAAAGAAGAGGAAAAGAAGGCAAAGATGGGCTTGCTGGATGAAGAAGATGATGACGACGATGAAGATGAAGGTGATGGTGATGCTATGACTTCTGTAACCAAACAAGATGAGAAAGCTCCTGCAAAGGCTGAAGAAGTTCCCGCAGAGGTGGAAGAGGAAGATGATGATGATGGGGATGACGAAGACGATGATAATAGTGCACAATCAAGTTTTGGGTCCGTTGAGCAGGGACAGACAACAGATCAGCAGAAGGGAAAACCTGGGAAATCTCCATTTTCTGCATCTTCACTTGCATTTGCTTCTAGCAGCCTTATCTCTGCTGTGAGTTATGATACCCAACTTTCATTTTATGCAAGTTTTTATACATGACTCCGTATTATATTTTGAAACCGATTCTTGTGTTCAAGTTATATGCTTTATTTCTCATGTATATCATGGTCCCATTGAATAATCAGGGAATTGTACTGTTCATCTCACAACAACAAATTATAATTTTCTCCTTTTCAACATCATTAAGCAATTTTAATGGATTTTTAAGACAGTTTTTATGCTTTAATTCTTTTATTATTCTTTAATTGAACAATTTAACCAGTTAGCTGATAGTATATTTGATTTATCTCTTCTCATTTGGCATTCACTTGGAAGGCATAAACGCTTATTTTTTTTGTTCCCCTGTTGTGGAAAATAAGAATTTTAGAACTATTCAAGTATTGAAACATCTGGCAACCTTACTCTTGTACTACACTGACATCCCATGAGATTAGCAGTATCTCTTGCTTCTTTATCTCAGTATTTCTTGCTCACAAATCATGCACTTTATTCTTTATATTCCATATATTTGTTTGTGAAGGCAGATGAATTTGCTAGTGATGGTGTATGTGCTACTGTGCTTGCAGCACCTTGCCTGGAAGCAGCAATAGATATGTGTTATATCTTAATTCCACTTCATTTCAATGTGTAGAATAGAAAACTTGTTTGCTTTACAAGTCTGGATTGAAGACTGACAAGTTCATGAATATTTTTCTTTGTTGTTTGATTTATCAGGTTCCATCCAATCTGCAACTATCATTTTCATTCTGGAACAAGGGGAGATCAAAACCAGAGCCAGTTCCTCCGCCATGCATTGATCGCTTGAGTAATATGAAAACGGTTGATTCAGTCAATTTCCGTCCTGTGACCAGCCAGAACGGTAGCTTGAAGGCCGTGGGCAAAACACATGGGAAAGTCAAGACAAGAAGCTCTTTTGGTGGGAAATTTCTTGGGGTGCACTCTCAGACTCGATCATATTTATTGGCTTCTGCAAATTCCAGTAGCAACTTGAAGGAGCCAAGAGTGAGTAGTGACATGTGGTTGCATGCAGCACCAGAGAGGGATTTAGACAGCGTACTGTCTTTGCATTCATCATTGTATTATTTTGAACAGCATAGAGAGACTATTTGATGATCATGTCCTGTCCATTTTTCCCCAAATAAGAGACGTTCACTTAAAATACAAGTTTTGAAGGCCGTTTTGTTGTTTTGTTGCCCTTTCTGTACCAAAATGGAGCACACAGGATTTTTGTGAGGGCAGAGACATAACAAAATTTGTTATTGTATTTTATTATGTATGACGTTCTAAATCTTTAAAGCATCTGCTGATAGAACTGTTGAATGGTGTTTCCATTTTCTTTTCCTCTTTCATCGTGTTTCACTTTATTCACCAAGATTCTGAAATCCCAAAAGCATAGATGATTCATGAAACCACGTGACAAGTCTACTGTCTATTAAAGTCTGTAACTATTAATCTTTAAGTGGGACAAAATTTTGAGGTATTTTTAATATTGTTTTCTAATAAGAGCAAAAATTAAAGTTTCATTTCGAAAATTTGTGTTGATTTTTAATGCAATTTTTTTATGATGTGACTTACGGTGACAATGTTATTGTGTGGAATATTTATTAATGATTAATTTTTGTTGAAGAATCTAATTGATTATTTTTAGTATATTTTTTTTAATTGTTATTTTTTTTCTCAAAATTTGAATGAGATTTTGTTTAAGAAGACAATCCAATTTCACTTGGACCAATTTGTTAGATTAATTTTTGACTTAATTAAAGAACAATATTAAAAGCTATATTTAAATTTTGTCCTATTGAAGGTGATGTCACTTGTCGGTTACATCTGGTTGTAGAGTCTTGGGATTGGCCAATTAAAATTGGCATAGCGATGGGTCCATTTCTTCATATCGTTTTCACATTAATAAGTTATCTAATTGTTTGCATAACTCCTCTTAATATAAGCCATCTTAATTTATTTTTAAAAAAAAGCAAGATAGACTTCTACGTTTTGAAGTCCAAAGGGATTGATTTTCGCCGTTCAATCATTCTTTGCAAGTAGCTTATCCAAACTGGTAGTGTAAGGCATCTTAATATAAAGGACCACATAAATGACATTCAACGGCATGTTCTTGTTTTTGGTCACGATGCACGACCAAACTGATAGAGAAGGCAACTCTTGCACTGCATGAGCGAGCAGCCACAAAATACCAAACTGCATGATTTAGAGAGACGCCTCATACCATTCTTCTATTTAGTAAAGCGACTACTGAATCCAGACCCATCCAAGTTATTTTATGTATTTGATTATTCACTTCTCAGAATCTTTATTCAACTCTAGCACTGCATTATTGCTATATTATATACAAACCTTGTCACCATTTGTATAAAAAAAAATTGCTATTTGCGTAGATGATCAAACTCTCTGATAACCTTAATATTTATTTGATTCCTTGTGCGATTTTAATTTTATGATCTTTTATTAAACTAAATCTTTCTATTATTAAAATTAACCAAACTTGAATATTCTATTAATTATATAAAGTAATTTTAAAAGATTAGAAGGTTTAGTTAAAATTTGATGAATTTTGTAAGATGTGATGTTAGGATTTGAAGATTCTTTTTTCTTTTTGAGATTTTGTTTTACTATGAGTGAAATTTGATATTTTGGATTTTTTTTCCCGGGTCAAATTTGGTGTTTCGGTTTGTGAGTTGAGTAAAATATTTTATTTATGGGTAGGTGAGTTAAAGAATTTTTACAACAATTTAATTGCTTCAATTTATAAAAGGTTTTGAGTAAAAATGAGAATTTGAGGATTATAGTTAAAAGAAAATCAATAGAGACCAAATTTATTTAACTTTTAAAATAGAAAGACTTAATTAACTTTAAAAAAAAACTTGAGAAATTATACCAAAGGGTCAAGGTTAACATCAAACCATTAGTTTGTGGTAGGCAATGATTGGTTGTATATTAAATTAATACATTATTGATGAATTAGATTGATAATAAAAACTAAAATCGATATTTCATGATTGAATGGGGAAAATAAAAGTTTACTCGAACATAGTTGCCTTCACTATCTATTTATATTTATTCAGTAAGGTGACGATGAAAGCAAAGATATTTTGTTTATATAATGAGAGATAATCCAAAAGGCGTTACAGTAAAAGATAACGGCATTTGTCTTACCCTTTCACAATGGAATGAAATCAACGAATCCGAAGGATCATAGCTCAAGATTCCAATTCTTTATATTTTCTTGCTTTATATACTAACCTAACCCCACCCTAAACCCATAACGTCATTAAAGTATTGTATTCCAAATTCCTATTCCTATTAGTTTAGTCATATAATTTTCATGAACAATGTAGCATCATCATGCGGAGAGAGCAGAGTGGAGAAAGGTATTTAGCAAATATTCTTAAATTTTAGTCATAAAATTTATTTTTTAAATTTTGTATTCTTAAATTATTTTTCAAAAAAAAATTAGCGACAAATTTGACGTGGGTTGTCAAGTGTCAACTATAATAACATAGTAAGTCAAGTAATAAAAAAGACTCAAATTTAATTTATGTTTCTGAAATGAAGCTGAAATCAATTGAAAAATTAATTTATATGTGTTTTTTCCACTTTAATGAATTGAATAAATATATATTTTTTACCTATAACATATTGTGCAATATAGCTCAGAAACAGATACTCAAACTTTGTTTTATATATTTATTTATTTGACACCTTTGATATTAAAAAATTGTATTGAGTAGACATGCTCAAAGCAAAATAAACTTTTATATAATAGAAAAATTCTCTCAAACACTTTTTTTCTTTATTTTGTCACAAAACTTAAATTTAATACGTCAATTCAGAATTTATTGAGTATTGACCTAAACTAAGAGGCATGTCCTTGAAAATTGTGTACTTACTCCCAGAGAGGGATATAAAAGTTCTCTTAATTTATGGAGATTTTTTCTTCTACAAAAATAGTAGTATTTAGTACTTGTTTGGCACTTTTTAAAATTATCTCAGAATTGTTAATAAATAAGTATTTTTCAAATAAATTCAACAAAACACATAATTACTCATTTGATTACTGTAGTAGACCTTTGTGGCAGCCTTACATATCCCCCTTATTACATCATCTTTTGAGCTAATTACCGTTCATTTGTTACGATCGTGTCCTTAACCAATAACCACAGCCCCAGAGGCATCGTCAAATAAAGTCCTTGAAATAAATAAAATTTTCACGAGAGAAAAAAAAAAACAAAAAGGAATACCTATGGGGTCTACTTAGATATTTCTCTCAGAGTACCAGACATTATCTCCAATCAAATAAATAACTACGAGTGCAAACTACTTCACCCCACTTTTCCTTGTTTTCATCAGTTGCCTTGACTATTCTCCACAATGAATCTAGTCAATTAGTGAGGCTGATTGTGTAAGAGCACAAGACAATGTTAAAAGGTTATTTCTTAACATTCAAAAGTGGAATAATTAGTGATCATTTTCTCCACTCTAAACATCTGATTAACATTTATTAATTCTTTTATCTTTTTTTTTGTGATCCTTTTTTTTTAATCTTTCCTTCTATCATGTTATATCACCTGTTATATTTACTTTTCTATCACATTATATAATTTATTATACTTACATTTTTCTATTATCTCATATCACCCATTTTTAAAAAGTATACCTGATATAACGTTAGATACTGTTTTCTAATTTTGTGTTGCGTATGCGAGATGATTAGTTCATAATGCAGACAGAGATCCATGTATCCATATGCAATCGAATAGGTTGGAAATTGTGGGGAAGGGAATATTGGCAAATGGATAAGTCAATAACAAGCTTATCCTGACATTGTTTCCAAAGCCTCCAACAGTCCAACTTGCTCAACTCACGCAAATTACTAGACAATTTAAAATAAATACAGTGACTATATGCATGTTTAACATTAGAGTATATTTTATTTACGTTATTAGTTTACATATAGATAAGATCTAATAAATAATCACTAATAGTCACAACCTTCAAATCAGGATTACCACTAAATTAATTAATTGGTACAAATTCCAAAACGATTTTTGAGAAACAGTTGTAGAAAGATAACCATTTTAAGATGATTTGTTTTTTAAAACTGTCTTAGTTAAAAAATCACTTATTTATGAAATTTTCATCGCCTTACATACCGTAAGAATCGTCGTCCAAAATATGTTGTAAAAAAATCATTTTTTTAATAGTGCATGTAACAGAGAATGACAAGTATATGAGTTGTTCCATTCCTTTCACGTGTTTTCTTTTTGTCTTGCTTTGGCATATGCTCGGGCTGTTCAGTGACCACCATCACTTGGATGTCTGTTTATTCGATTGGCACTGCGCTTTTGGGTTAGTTAGCCACACTTCTGGTTGTGGCCTGCACTGGAAGATACAAATTAGTAGACACGTTAAAGTTAATCATTATCACTGAATAAATTAATAAAAGGAAAATTGGCAACATTATACTATAGATTACTTATATAGTCACGCTTATGGTGTGAAAATACATGTGATCAAGGTCTTTAATTTGAATAAATATATCCCCAAATAAGCAAATCACCCTACATCGATAAATAAGCTACGGATTTTTTTAGGATTTGTTTTTTTAAACTAATTAATAAACATTCAATTTTAAGATATTGCAACAGAAATTAACTATAATAATATAATTATGTAACATCCAATTAGCCATAAGGTACCCTTAACTTATGTAACATCAACAGATTACGACAACAGGAATACAACAATTTAAAACTAATGTCAATTCACAATAGCATTGCGGTATTATGGCAAAATTAAAAAGTGATCACATGAAAAGTGAAAACATCCAAAAAAGTAACAATATATAGGTGTGTAACAACCAACAAGCATAACTTAAGAAGTTCCTTTTGTTGATTTTTCATCAATCCGCACTCTTAGTGCAGAAATTATTATTTGGTTGATGGTTCTATCAATCTCTATATATGACATGTAATTAAATATATTTTTTAAATTAAAAAAATTGAATACATGTCATATAAATATATCGATAAGAATTATAAATATGTGATGATCCTGTTGGGGAAAACATTTGCTTCTACATTCTTCAAGTTGACATTATTTCTACAAAACTGATAATTTGATATCACTAATTTGATATCTCACAGGTCCTCTCTCACTTTCAAACTACATGATAATTTCTCTTTATTGTCGTGTGCTTATTCAATGTGCAATTGTTTAAGGAAAATTGTCAATCATTATCACAAATGAATTAAGTCTTTGAGTTATATGAAATTTTGTGGAGTTATTCCTTATTTGCTATTTTACTTTTGAAAATTATATAGCCTGTTTACATTGATGGTGGACCATGTTGAAAAATCTTGATAGCCTTAAAGCTACTGGATAGTGTTGTAGAAAAAATACAGGGATAAATGTCAACATATTCTACCACAAATCCAAACATGTTATTAGTTCCATGACTTATTATTGTGAAAATATCCTTAAATGTAATACTAGGGATAAAAAAAAGTATGATAAATGATAATTTATAGAGGTGCAAGAAGAAGAGTAGTAAAAAAAAATATATCAAAAGATAAACCGAAAAAATGTTAAAATGACAAGAAAACTAGATTGATAGGAAAGGTGAACTAACAATTAATTTGAATTGTGAAAATATAAATTGAAAAAAAATGATAACGAGAAAGTAAATTGACAGAAAAAGTAAAGATGATTAATCGTAAGTTAAATAACTAAGACAAAGTTGAACAATAATTTTTCTCTTTTCTCGTCACGAATCAAATATGGTAATATTTTTCATTTATTGAAACAAATTGAATAAGGAAACACATTTTTTCCTCCCTTTTCATTATCTTTACTCTCCTTAAAAATGAAAGACACTTTAAAGACACAAAGTGCTTGTATCTTAAATTTTAATGGAATAAAATTATTGTATATTTTAAGTGAATATGAAAAAAAACATTTATTATGATTTCAAATGGGTTCATCACCCTTGCTCATATCATAATAATTCCTTTTGGACTTGTCCCAAGAGGCCGCGAGACGAAGCATCGTATTTTAATTGACCCACGTTGTTTTCATTTTTGTTTGGGGTCGCAGCAGTAACTAATTTTGTACTAGTATGAACCGCAACGTAATTTACCCTCCTCCGACGTGTCACCGAAAATCTGGCTATTCCACCATTCCCATTTCTAAACCCCAATCACATTTCTTGCTTACAAGTCTCTCCGCGAAATCCTCACGAAACCTCCCTAACCTAGTGAACTCTTTATTTATTTATATCATTAAAATAATAATCCCTTGTTATATTCTGTTTGCCCGTATAAATTAGCACCAAACGCAACCTCCACTCTTCAAATTTCAAAGCCTTTCCTTTGCCTCTCCCTTCGCTTTATTGTTGCACCTTCCTCGTAAATGATAACTCCCGGTCGGCGTGCATCGCCTCCGATTGAGGTCAACAACAAAAAAAACACCATGAAACTCACCGTAGCGCACCACAGCCAAACGCGATCTCAACGATGACGAGCTTCTGAAATTCCAACTTCGCCCGTCATCTCTCTGTATACTTTTTTATTTTTATTTTTCATTTTATTTCCAGTGAGGTTAGTTCCATGCCTAGTCCCAAGAGCAGCCGCAGCGGCCAGATCGAGAGTCACCGGAGGGGAAGGTCGTCATCTTTCCACGGCCAGAGCGTCATGTCCGTCTCTGCGCTCCGCCGTCCAAAGACAATTTCTGACCTTCTGTCACTCAGAAGCCTCGCCGGAACGGCCCCGGCGACGGTGCCCGAGGGATTTCCTAGACAGCCGTCGAAGATGCTGCTGAAGGTGACGGTGCTGAGAAGCCTCGCGCCCGTGCAGGTGCTGATGACGCCGGAATCCACCGTCCGCGACCTCATAGCGGCAGCGGTGCGGCAGTACGTGAAGGAAGGTCGCCGTCCTATCTTGCCGGCCATTGAAGCCTCCGATTTTGACCTCCATTATTCACAATTTAGCCTAGAAAGTAAATCTCAATAATCTCATAAATTAATGAGAAAATCTTGATACAATTTCCATTTTTTTTTAAAATCCGAACTAAAGTTTATTCTCACGTTTATATTTATTAGAATCCTTAGATGTCTTCACGTATTATCAAAGTGAAATTATAATTCTGATTGAAAAAGTAGTACCACAAATATTTATGAAACTACATCCAACTTTTATTCATAAATTAATTAGTCATTTAGTTTCTTCTATTGATTTGGATTTGTGTTTAATTTTGTGATGTTTTTTATTTATTTTATTTTCAGGTTTGGATAGGAAGGAGAAGCTACTAGAGCTTGGATCTAGGAACTTTTTTCTGTGTCCGAGAAAGGCTGCTACAACCGTGGAAGGTGGCGTAACGACGTCGTTTGCGTCTTGTGCGAAAGAGGCAAAGAAAGAGAGGCAGGGATGTGGTGGTGGTGGTGGTTTTGCTTGGTTCAAACTCATGCAATTCATGATGTGATTGGTTGGTTACTTGGTTAGTTATTGTTTGTTTGTTTCAATTGAAATGTCTTTTTTATTTGTCCAAAACCAAAATGAATGGCCGGTTACTTGTAAAAAAATAATAGGTTGCCTGGCTTGACAAGTAAGTACAGGGTTTGAGATTTGTGTGCAAGCAAAGCAAAATTATAAAATTGCATGTATGATTTTTCAACACATACATGGTAATGTTAAGCTTTCAATTGCAACATTGTAAATATTATATGTATAATCTTATAGTTCCTTAATTTGGTTCATTTTCTCTTTCCTTTATAATTGTTAAGTTTATTTGTCCTTTTTCTCTGCGACAAGAATTCTCCATTAACGAAAAGTATGCAACATGGAAGTTAACACGTTCCTTGTTCAAGGGAGAGCTTGCAAACACGATGTAGGGCTTGGGTTTGTTTGTTCCAGTTTCTTAATGTAAGAAAATTAGTATATTTGAATAAATTGAAAATTATTAATAAATTTGTTACGATGAATTTAACTAGACTATATTGAACATGTAAAGAAATTAAAATATATTTTAATCACGGATCGCTATGATAAAAATTGTTTACCTAACATTGTAACAAAATTAATCTTTTATTATAATTTTTATTTTGTAAATTATGTAAGCACTGAACCATGACACATATTTTATTACTATTTTTTAAATTAATTTTTTATCGCTGTGAAAAATTATTAAAATATCAAAACCATACATCAGTGGCCATGAATGCGTCAAGAGAATACGTTAAACCCATGCCTTTTATTGGACAATTATTCAGTTGTCAATATTTAACAAAACGTAAATATTGATTAAATAATGTTGCAAACATGTTGTGCTTACATGTTTTGCATTAGAATAATTAGTACGCATGATATGAATTTGTTTCAACTTAAATATTTGGAAAAAAAGTTTTACTTTCATAATTATTATTTTTATACTCGAATAGAATTGTGTCCAACAAATAATATATGTAGTTTAGACAACAACAAAATTTAATACACAACACTATTACAATTTAAGAAAAATTAAGAAATCACATAAAACAAAATTAAGGAAATTAATATATTTGATTTTCTCATTTATTTTATTATTTAGTGTGTGATGATTGTACTGAAATTAGAAATTAGAACTTATGATGTTATACATATTATTTAAACCTCACCAATAGGTCAATCATATAGTTGGAGATTCAGTTTCTTGTGATCAACTCATTTGAAAAGTAAAACAAGTCATTTTATTAAATCAATGACTTATATTACATGAATATACATTTTTTATTAGTTTTTTTTAAGTAAGATACTTATACAAGTGACAAATCTTTAAATTTGAGTCTAGGGTTTAATTAAATTAGTTTAAAAAATGTACACGAATTATTTTAAACTCTTTATATGTACGTAAATTTGATTTTTATGAATAAACAAAATCTTAGAATTAGAATAGATTTTTGTTGTTTGGACCAAGTAGAAAGCTATCAAACTGTGGAATGAATACCACTTTTGGCATGAAACGGACTGACTATAATTTTTAAGCAACTTAGCCTTGATTTATAATGAAATAGAACACGTAGATTTATTAAAATGAAGTTATTTTTACTTATTGAAATTTCATTTTTAAAAATATTGAAAATTAATTTCTAGATTGATAAAAAATATAATATTTGAAAAGAATAAACAATTTTAAAAAATAAATATATAGATAAAGGTGATTGTTTAAAATGATTTAGAGAGTATTTTTTTACGGATAAAAAAGAAAATAATTTTTTCGGCTTTGCAGAGATATAAGGTGTGAAATGAATCCCGAATTTCCAATAAGGTAAAAGATGAAGAATTCAACTTTAAGGTATAACATGAATTGAAGGGTTGCTTATAAATTTATTGATCGAGATGGATGATAATTTAGTCAACTGATATATCACATCTTATAAACCAAGGATGTAGGACTCAATAAATTTAAATAATTTCTTACAGGAAAAGATGTTCTTCTTATCGTTGTCTAAAACCAAGCTTGGAAAATATTTTTCACTTAACTTTTTTTTCTTTCCTTGGAAAAGAGTATAACCAGGGCCCAGGAGTAAAGAACAATTAATCTAAAAGGGACAATTTATAACAGGAAAGTAACAATTGTTTCGTAATAAAACAACTTACTATTACATGGATTGGAAAATACATTCCGCAAACTCATTTAATACGCAAGAAAAGTTTCGATTGATAATTGATATTAACATTCACGATAGAAAAAAGTGCACCAGGCAGGCCCACAGCTAAAACCATGACAACTTGGTTGCTTTTATTCCATTTTGAATCATGTCTTATTATAAATATCTCATTAAACACTGTAAAAAGAACAGATATTTTACTCCCTAAAGAAAATAAAAGATATTTTTTAATCTAAAATTTGTACTTTTTTTCTGTTTTAATCTTAGCATATTTGAAATAAAATTCGTAATTGTTCTAATTGAAAACCCATGTTTGTATATTATTACTTCGCTGTCTAATTATTTGTAGAAGTTAGTGAAAGAAGACAACCAATAATTTGTGTGTCATGATAGTTTATTGATTTACATCTTAATATAGTCACTCATGACCTTGATCTATTTAGAATTTGTTCAATTTTAAAATTAAAATTGCAATAAAGGAAAAAATTTTAGAGAAAAAAATTATATACCAACAATATAAAATAATTTTATACTATTATCTAATTATAAACTATATTATATGATATTTTTTTTACTTTTATAATAACCATTAAAAAATATATAATAAATTTATTTTATAATTAAATGATAATATAAAAATATTATACAATATCAATGACCATTAAACTCAACTTTTTAACTAACTATAATTTTATCGAGTCTAATTTTCATGCATTATTATTAATATGAAAGTTTTTATGTTATCAACTAATTATAATTTATTTTATAAAAAAATAAATTATTATAAATATTTTTAAAATAATAATTATTAAGATTAACAATTTTATCATATATGATAATCTTTAATAAAATGACTTTGTCAAATTTATTTATACTGTAATTATATTTTAATTAAATTCAAATTGAGTTTAAATTGCATATACTATGAAATGATAAAAATCATGGTAAATATAAATTTTAAAATAATTAACATAAATATTAAAAAATTATTAGACATAATAATTTTTAATAAGATAATAGTATATATATATATATACTCCTATATCAATGTTCACAATTCACATTATTTTCTGGAATAAGTGAAGTGGTTATCAATTATTATCATTATTTTTAAACAAACAGGTGCTTCTTTTTTACAACAAGTGCCTCTTTTTTTTACTGCAATAACAAGTGCTTCTTGTACATCTTTGTTTCTACTTTCTAATTTCATTTACCCGAGACTTCACCGAAAAAGGCCTAGAACGCCTCATTCTTAAACCATAGTAGGCCCAATTGTATAATCCATTAAGCAGACCCAAATATAGAAACGGGCCCACAGACCCAAAAATAAATAACTGTGAGAAAAAAAAGGGAGACAAATGAAAACAGGTTTAGGCCTAAAAAACCCTAGTTGGCGCGGCACATTCCACCCAAAATACAAACCTTCATTTTCTCATTCTCGGCTATAAATAATCACAAAACCCTTCCAAACCCTCTTCCTCTTTCACTAGCCACTCTCACTTCGCCTTCAGCTTCCAGAACCATATCTATCGCACATCTTTCTCTGTTCTACGATGGAGTTTTGGGGTAACAACCTTCTCATATCTCTCTTTTCTTTTTCTAATTTGTTTTTTTCTCTGGTCACTGTCTGAACGATTGTTAAATGTTTTTTTCTTCAATCTTACACATTAACACGAATTCATGTATAGCTGCCGTACTGTTCTTTTATTTTGGCATTTTTTTTCTTCTGTTTTTTTTTTGTATGTATGTGATCAGCAACGTTCAATAATGCAACAATAAGAATACGCATGGTTATTAGCTTGTACTTTGTGCTTGGATTTTATGAAGCATCATCTGATACATTCGTTGGTTTTTGATTTAGGTGCTGAGGTTAAGGTTGGAGAGTCTGTTAAGGTAGACCCAGCCGAATTCGAGGCATGCATACACCTTTCTCAGGTTAGGGTTTTGCGTGGCTGTTCTGTGTTTTGTTTTTGTTTATGTTTTTTTCTCTGCGTGGACAAATTATATGACATGTTACTGTGTAGGCTGCTCTTGGTGAGGCAAAGAAAGACAAGCCTGAACCGGTGGTTCTCTACATGAAAGTTGGTGAACAGAAATTTGTCTTGGGAACCCTTTCCAGGGAGAAAATCCCTCAAATATCTCTGGAATTGGTTTTGGAAAAGGAGTTTGAGCTTTCCCACAGTTCAAAGAGTGCCAGTGTTCATTTCTGTGGATACAAGGCATATTACGATGCCGATAAATATCCTTGACATTACTTATTGTCATTAAATTTAATATTTTAATGTCCTATGTTTATGTTGAGCTATATGTAAATGTAGGATTGCAAACCTAAATTTGTTAGACTATCATCTTAAAATCCTATTAGCTTAATATATTTCTCATTGCTTTTTTCATTTTTTCCTTAACTTCTGTTTTGTTTCTGCTGGCACTAGTGATGAGGATGAATTTACTGGTGAGTCTCAAACATTTACCTTAGACCTGTTATTATATTTGGATTGAATTGCTTGGTCTAACATTTGCATTTTTTTAATTGGACAGATAGTGATGAGGATGTTCCATTAATTAATGCAGAGAATGGTACCTTCTTCTCAATACTAAATTTATTGTAGGGTGTCTATTTTACTATATAGGTAACTAGTTGGCTTATATCTTATGTTAGGAAAACCTGAAACAAAAGCTGAAGACTTAAAGGTACCTGAATCTAAAAAAGTTGTTGCCAAGGCTAGTGGATCAGCAAAACAAGTCAAGGTTGTTGAACCCAAAAAAGATAATGAGGAGGACTCTGATGATTCTGATGATGATGATTTTGGATCTTCTGATGAAGAGGTATTGATTTGCTTTGGTTTTGAATTTTGTTGCTGTGATTTTTCTTTCTTTTATTTATTTATTTTGTGGTATATGATAAGATGAGATATTTTTGCTGGAAAATGTTTGTGGTGGTTTTATATTTAGTCAAGAATATTCATGGTATCTTCAATAAAGATAATGTCTTGATCTTTTGCTGCCTAAGTGGTTCATCATTCTTTCTTACAATGAAAATCACAAGAAAAAGTATCAATTGCAGGCTAATTTTTTTTATAACTGGTTCTTATTTCTATTGTTATTCTGTTATGATGTTGTGGAGAGCAAATGCCTTAAATGAAACTTGCAAATGAAAATGAAGTAATCCAATTGTAGCTCCATACCCAGCATCAGTTTTTCAATTACATCCATTCTTTGCATTTGAAATGCCACCGGTATTAAGTTAATCTAGAGCTTTCCTCCAAGTACTGTGTATTAATCGATATACAGCATATTATTTCCTCCAAGTACTGCACATGTAGAAGTCAGATTTGTGAATATTATCAACCTGCTCTTAATTATATTATTGCAAAATAGGGTCAACAATTTGTAACCCACTCATTAGCAACACAAGATAACATAATTATTTGGTTGTAACTTTTCACTATTGATCTTTTTAGATGGAGGATGCTGATAGTGACAGTGACATTGATGATGAGAGTGGTGATGAAGACGATGATGAAGAGACCCCTCCTAAGAAGGTACTGGGTTAATGGCATATCCTTTAATGTGATTTTTTTATTGATGGTAATGGTTGCTGGCGGTGATGGGTTTTAACTATGCAAATATCTTTGTACTTTATGTTTTGTAGGCGGATCTGGGAAAGAAGAGACCCAATGAGTCTGCATCAAAAACTCCAGTTTCTTCCAAGAAAGCCAAAAATGCTACTCCTGAAAAGACTGGTGAGACTAATTATATATGTGCTGATGTTGTTTTGATTTTGCTGATTTGTGTAATTGGTTTAGCTTGTATTTCATAGTTACTTGATATAGTGCTAAATCTTTGTAAATGTATGCTTTACAAATGTACTTTGTCAGTGAATGTGTTAACATTTGCATACTGTAGTGATTGAATGTCAGGCGTTAATTTTTAAATTGGAGTTTGTTCACTCTTCACTAATTCTCCTTTTATATATCTGTCTATTATTTGTGTTTTAGATGGTAAGAAAGGTGGACACACAGCAACTCCTCACCCTGCAAAGAAAGGCGGAAAGACTCCCAACAGCGAAGCCAAAGCCAAGACTCCTAAGTCTGGTGGACTCTCTTGCAAAACCTGCAGCAGGTATGATTTTATCAAAATCGTATGTTTACTTTAGTTAAATTGGATTGTGACTGATTTTTTTGTTTTGTTTTAACCAGGACTTTCACCAATGAAAGTGGTCTGCAACAACATAACCAGGCAAAGCATGGTGGTCAGTGATATTTTTGCGGTTGGTTATAACTCATTCATGTATTATTTTTGGCTTATGTAATAGAGTGAGTTTCCTCAGGACGTTAGGCATCTGTCCTTGTTTTTTGGCCCAGTAAACCGTGGTATCGTGGTAGTGTTAAGGTGAACGCATGTTTCAGAAGTTTTTGTTTGAAATTTTAATGGGAACTTCAATTATTGTCTATCATTATTGCGTTTAGATCAGATCTTTTGCTGATAATCTTTGTTTATTTTATATTTATTCTAGTGAGGGTTTCTATGGGTTCTATAAAGAAAAACATTATTTTTTCCCGCATTTAGAAGTTACTATGTACATTGTCTATAACTATGCACAAAGTTCAGTTCAAATTTGAATTTCTAAATGTCATCAAATTAATCAGTGTTTTAGGTTGCCTATTAAAAAAAAACATTTTAGATTGGCTTTTTTTTAAACATTTTACTAGTTTGGTTCAGTTTGTTATGAAAACGGATTCTGTTGTATTTTAAGTATTTATTTTAGAACACTTTTTGCTTTGTAATTGAGATACATAATATATTTTTATAATTCAATATTGTTCAACGCAATACAATATTATTTTTGCTGAATTATTGCTAACTAGTAATTTTACATGCATTATATATATATATATATTTTTTAAAAGCGTGATCTAGTTTGGTTTGAATTTAATGACAAATGGGACTAAATTGAACACAACATAGCTTTAAATAAAATCAATTTTATAAATAATCTCTCTATTACGGAAAGACATTGTTTTATCTATCGACTATTTTTCAATTAAATGGTATTTTAACATGTGTAATGGAAAACATAAATGTTTATTTATATAATTAAAAATCGTTTAAAAAATAATTATTTTAATAGACTAAATTATATTTTAGATTTATGATCAATAATTTATATTGTGATGCAAGATTATTTGTAATTATTGATGTTTTTATTATTATAAAAAAACCAAGTATATCATTATAAAATAAGAGTTTTCTAATTGCTACGCACAGACAACATTGTATTGATTATTTTTCTAGTATAATCTTGCTTAAAATAATGAGTTTACTATCTTTATTTGTTATGAGACTTTAAAGACTAACTTGACCTATAACTATATTTAAAAGGCATATTTTGTGATGATTTATTATCAAGATAAGTTGAAAATAGATGTTAGAAATTTGTTTGGCTTGGACCTTATGTAAGCTAAGTCTTAGGCTTCTCTTTTGAAGTACTATCACCTATTTTCACCCTTAGCATGAGATGGTTTTAACTTAATAGTTTTTGGTTATAATTTTGGATATATAATTATATTAAATATTTTAAGGAAAAAATGCCTCTCAATTACGTTGGTCTTGCTTTAAAATCTAATGACAATATCAATATCAAGGTTGTAATGCCCAACATAATTTGTGGAGTGTTGTAACAAATATCATTATGTTTTCCTATCAATTATCATTTCATCTAGTTTCCGGGCACAAAATGCCAACGTGTTCTTTGTTTTTTTAAACCCTGTTATTTTTTCCTCGCCACTGTGCTTTCTTTCATTGCAACCGTTTTCATTAGGTAAGAATTAAAGTGCTTTTTCTGGTCATACAATAATAAAGCATTTCTGCTGCAGTTTAAGTTGGGCATTTAGACCAGGATTGCTAATTTGTTACACTTTAAAATTTATCGTATCCCTATCTGCGTCATACAATAATAAAGCATAACTGCAAGAACTGGTATAGTCATAGTTAAATTATTCTTTCATGCCCTGAATATCGAATACTAAATTCACCATATCACGTAGTGTCATTGAGATGACTGTGAAAATTAAATTATTTCAATAGTTGATTATACACATAATCATTCATAACCAGAATTAAATTTTGTGAAAAGAGAAAAGGCTATAATCATAAGTTACAAATTTTCAAATGCAAAAAAAAAAAACTTCTTTTTCAGATTCTTTTTAACAAATTTCAACTGTTGTCCCAAGTACAAGTTATTTTGCAAACAACATTTTCCCCCTAATAAAACACTTGCATCCATCATTGATGTCTGTGAATGTTATTCCATTCCATCAGTTAGAATGTAGCAGCTTGAAGGTAGTGTGTCACAGCTCTCAGGAAGCAAAGAAATTTCACCATCAGTTGCCTACTTGCATCCCACAAGACCATCGCTACAGCTTCCTACTCTCCGAGCTCTCTGCACGCTGTCACGCTGTTCTCTTATTCTATGACAACGAGCGGTGCATCATTTTGCTCAAGCCAAAAGTAGTGTTGGTTGATGGTGTGGAGGAAAACATAGAAGATTTGAATCCAAAGGTTGATCGTGTTGCTTTGCGTGTTGGATAATTTCCGTTTTTAGTTGATAAGATATAATCTTGTTTGATAAGATATAATCTTGCTTTTAGTTGATAAGATATAATCCTGTTTTTTATTTGATAAGATATAATCTTGCTTTTATTTGATAAGATATAATCTTGTTATTATTTGATAAGATATAAATCAAATAATATTTGATAGCTTAGGCCCAGCCCATTTCATCCTATAAATAGATGAGTAAGGGTGGAGGCAAGACACACAGAAATTTGAGAGCCTCAAGTGACAGTCTTGAGTGATATATTTGAGCAAGCCACCGTGCCTGCATATTTGAGAGCTTAGAGTGAAACACTGTGAGCATTTGAGTTACCACCATTGTTGGAGAGGTTGAGTGTATCACCACATTGGTGTGTTTTTGATTCATTGTAACCGATTATTGTTATAGTGGATTTTGATACTGGACTAGGTCCCGTGAGTTTTTCTTTTCTCACATTGAGGAAGGTTTTCTCACGTAAAACAAATTCTGATTGTCTCTCTCTCTCTCCCTTTTGATTTTATTTCCGCTTCCGCAAATTGATTTGAGGGTCCGAAATACCCAACAGTGGTATCAGAGCCCGGGTTCGACGGGTTTCTGAAGGAGACGAGATGGAGACCAACGGTATCACCCACGACGGAGATATGTTCAGATTGACCGCAGACAACTTTGCGTATTGGAGACCAATGATGGAAGATCACCTCTACTGCAAAGATTTATTTGAGCCCATTACCCTTGCCGTGAAGCCAACCGGAAAAAGCGAGAAGGAATGGGAGGTCCTGAGTCGTAAGGCGGTGGCCACGATCAGGAAATATATTGATAAAAGCCTCTTTGAGCACGTGTCAGAGTTCACGAACGCGTACGAATTGTGGAACAAGCTAGAGTCCATGATTCAGAAGAAGACTCCCAGGAACAAAGCACACCTGGTTCGCCGACTTGTGAAGATAGAATACAAGGACGGGATGAGCATGATTGAACACCTTAGCACCTATAAAGGTATTGTGAATCAGTTGACCAAAGCCGAGATGAAGATTGATGACGAGTTGCAGGCTTTGCTGTTATTGAGTTCGTTGCCGGAAAGCTGGGATACTCTGGTAGTAACTTTGAGTAACTCGGCTCCTGATGGAAAACTGAAGATGGATGTTGTAACGGACAGTCTCCTGAATGAAGAAGCCAGGAGAAGAGAACGAGGTGTAATCAGTACGTCCGAGGCTAATGTTGCTGAGAATAGAAGAAATTCTGATTCCCGGGGTCGTAGCAAGAGCCGGGATCGAGGTGGACGAGATAGGTCCAGAGGCCGGTCAAGGCCAAAGCATGACTTGAAGTGCTTCTACTGTGGGAAGGTAGGACACAAGAGACCAGACTGCCGAGCTCTGCAGAATGACGAACAGAACGGCTGTGTGAAGCCGGATCAGATTGTTCCCAGAAAGAGAAACGAGAGGAGCACCACGGCTGTGGCTGCTAACCCAAATGCCGAGATATTCCTCCTCAGTGAAGAAATGTTGAACATAGCCCATGATGATTGCACTTGGATTGTTGACTCTGGTGCCTCGTTCCACGTCACCCCACATGAAGAATTCTTTTCTGCTTACAGGAAGGGAGATTATGGTGTCGTGAAGATGGGAAATCAGGTGACCAGCAAGATTGTTGGTGTTGGTGATGTAACCCTGACCACAGATACAGGGTGCCGGGTTACGCTGAAAGATGTGAGGCATGTACCTGACATGCGTTTGAATTTGATCTCGGTTGGAAAATTAGATGATGCCGGGTCAGTGAATTACTTTGGTGAAAGTAGATGGAAGCTGACCAAGGGAAGCTTGGTTGTGGCCCGAGGTAAGAAAGAAGGCTCATTGTATGTCATGCAAGGAAAGACCAATGGCGGAGAAGCCAATTCAGTTCGAGATGAACCGAGCTTGGAGCTGTGGCACAAGCGCCTCGGTCACATGAGCGAGAAAGGACTCCAGATTTTAGAGAAGAAAGAACTATTGACCGGGTTGAAGGGCCAAGTGTTGGAGAGTTGCACACATTGCCTAGCTGGAAAGCAGCACCGGGTTTCGTTTGTGAAACCGAATCAACCCAGACGACGAAGGCAGATCTTAGACCTCGTCCATACTGATGTTTGCTCCATGTCAGAGAGATCGCTTGGAGGAGCTCAGTACTTTGTTTCTTTTACTGATGATCACTCCCGCAAAGTGTGGGTTTATTTGATGAAGACTAAAGACCAGGTACTCCAATGTTTTAAAGAGTTCCATGCTATGGTGGAAAGGGAGACCGGTAAGAAGTTGAAAGTGGTTCGATCAGATAACGGTGGTGAGTACCGGGGTCCCTTTGAAGCTTACTGTAGAGAAGCCGGGATCCGACTTGAGAAGACACCTCCCAAGACTCCGCAGTTGAATGGACTTGCTGAGAGGATGAATAGGACTATTGAAGAGAAGGTCCGGAGTATGCTATCCAATGCCAGATTGTCGAAAGCATACTGGGGAGAAGCCGTCATGACAGCTGTTGACTTGATTAATTTGTCACCATCAAGACCACTTGAAGGAGACATTCCTGAAGAAGTCTGGACAGGTAGGAAAGCGACCTATGACCACCTGAAGGTGTTTGGATGCCGAGCTTTCGTGCATGTCCCCAAAGATGAAAGGGCGAAGCTCGAAGCGAAGACCAAGGAATGTATTTATCTCGGTTCACCGAAAATCGAGTTCGGGTTCAGACTTTGGGATCCAATTAGCAAGAAGATTGTGAGAAGCCGAGATGTAGTATTTCATGAAGATGAGACAATTCATGACATCTCGAAGCCCAAAGTCCGGGTTCCTGTTTGACATGAAGAACCTGTCCCTCCTGTTCGAGTTGAAGTAGGGGGAGAGCCTGAAGAAAGAAATGTTGACCAGCAACAAGCTGATGATGACCGAGATACTGAGATTCGAGTTGATGTAGAGAACCGTGATACACCGGGTTCTCAAGCGGCTGAAGAAGAACAGCCGAGATACCCCACTAGAGAAAGAAGACCTTCTATGAGGTACCCACCTGATGAATACACCGTCATTGCTGAAGATGGTGAGCCTCAGAGTTATGATGAGGCCATAACGAGCTCGGAGAAAGAAGCGTGGGAGAAGGCAATGCAGGACGAGATGAATTCCTTGCATGAAAACCAGACTTATGAGTTGACCGAGCTGCAAGGCTACTCAGATGCCGATTTAGGGGGAGATTCCGACTCAAGGAAGTCGACAACTGGATATTTGATGAGATTTGCTGGAGGAGTCGGACTGATGAATTCAGCACATTGAAGCCAAGAAAGAAGGCCGGGTTGTTGAAGTTGAAGACCCCGGTCTCACTGAAAAACGGAAGGGGGAGATTTGTTGGATAATTTCCGTTTTTAGTTGATAAGATATAATCTTGTTTGATAAGATATAATCTTGCTTTTAGTTGATAAGATATAATCCTGTTTTTTATTTGATAAGATATAATCTTGCTTTTATTTGATAAGATATAATCTTGTTATTATTTGATAAGATATAAATCAAATAATATTTGATAGCTTAGGCTCAGCCCATTTCATCCTATAAATAGATGAGTAAGGGTGGAGGCAAGACACACAGAAATTTGAGAGCCTCAAGTGACAGTCTTGAGTGATATATTTGAGCAAGCCACCGTGCCTGCATATTTGAGAGCTTAGAGTGAAACACTGTGAGCATTTGAGTTACCACCATTGTTGGAGAGGTTGAGTGTATCACCACATTGGTGTGTTTTTGATTCATTGTAACCGATTATTGTTATAGTGGATTTTGATACTGGACTAGGTCCCGTGAGTTTTTCTTTTCTCACATTGAGGAAGGTTTTCTCACGTAAAACAAATTCTGATTGTCTCTCTCTCTCTCCCTTTTGATTTTATTTCCGCTTCCGCAAATTGATTTGAGGGTCCGAAATACCCAACA
>CM023953.1:23367975-23451119 GCA_013407115.1 Glycine latifolia
TTGCGGAGCCTAGAAAGTTGAAGAACATGAAGAGATGGAACAAAAGTCATGGAAATGGAACTTGGAACGACAAACCCAAATAAACCCACCCATGTAACCCAAATCCAATTCAAACCCGAACCGCTCTAATATGAGAGTTCTACAAAAGGATATGTATGGATTCGGCTTTTTTGGCCCGAACCAGACCATTGGCCACCCCTATGTGCACACTTTTTCTGGTACAAACATGCAAATGACTGTAATATGCGTCTGAGCATCTCATGCCAGCATTACAGAATAACAGAAATTGGTACATACCTCTTACACAGTACATATTGATGACACCAGAATACCACATACATTTTCGTGTATCATTCAAATTTAACAGGGCATTTTGATTTGCAAATATGCTTTGTACTCTGGGCTACAGATTCCCCAAAAGTATAAAGAAAACAACTGTAATACATCAGATTATTCTACAAAATCAATTTAATCCAAATTATAACAACTTCATTTTTACTTCTGAAAATATAATATAATTTCAATCATGGTTTCTATTTTAGAATTTTAAAGACTGGTGTCAGTAATTTAAACGAATTAATAACTTCAAATATTTGAATAATATTGGGGAGACTAAAGAAACTTCAAAATTAATTTGTTGCATCACCATGAGCACGGATCAACATGCATGAAGTCGAACTTAACCGGTACTCTCTGAGTTCAGTCTTAGATAAGAGAATTTTGCTATCCATAATGATCTTATTTAGCTCGACATGTAATCTTTTGCCAAAAGTTATTTTTTTTGTGTAATTGAAAAAAAAGGTATGATTTTGAAAACAAATAAATAAAAAACTCTAAAAGTTGAAATCCCTCGGAATGCCAAGTATCGACATGGGAGGGGGCATGGCATGGAAATCAAATGGGTTTCTCAACCTTTCTAGCAACAAGGATTTCCAAGTTGCGAGAGGGAGCCCCATTATTGATTTTTGAGAAGTAAAAGCCACGCCCCCCTTCAGATTACTAAAATTTTCGTCATTGGGAAATAGTGTGGTCAGTTTCACAATGTGATTTTAAGATGTTAACAGGTATACATCTCAAATGTGATTTTTATACTTCTAAATGGTTTCCAAAGACACCCCTACACACACTCTAAATGATCAAACATTTTAACACGAATGATAAGTTGCAGAGAACTAAACAAACAACATAGCAACGAGATAACTAACCAACATAAAACGACCGCGTTTAATTTGAGGCGTGGACGAATGAAAATCGTAACAAGGAAAGGGATTGCGGTTAAGGTTAGGGTAAATGTCTATGTGGCCGGCAAGGGTTTGGGACATTGGGGTTTTGTAGTACTAGAGTCGTAAAGGTTCGCGCTTTTCTAGGTAATTCTGTATAATATATGGAAACAGATTAGATGTTTTATTCGGAGCAATAGCCTTATTAAGCTGGTTTGCCCGAGAGGTTAAGGGGGAAGACTTAAGATCTTCTGCACATAAGTGCGCGTGGGTTCGAACCCCACAGCCAGCACCTTTTGTTTAACTTGTTTTTAGTTAATAGGGTTAAAAACTAATACCGCATATGATCGTTTCCTTTATTTATTCATTTTTAAATTAGACTGTTCTTAGTTTTCTTTATATTATTTTCATACATTGATCAGTGTAAAAAAATTACACTATTTATCAATTAGAAATTATTATAATTATTTTTAAAATATTTATGGTAAAAGTTAACAAATTTATTTTATATAAATACTTTTTTAATTGAATAACATTATAAGAAAATTTTCTGTCAAAAAAAATATTATAAGAAAATTTATGCTTTCATTTTAATTAAATTCAAGTGTTTTTTTACTTGTTATTTGAAAAGTATACCAATTAAAGTTTTAATAGTTTTCTACATTATTAACATAAAAGATCTAAATTGTTTGAAAAAATAAGCTATAATTTCTTGATTCTTATATATCCAAAACATGATATAATGTACATATTCCCCATTGTATTGCTCATTTAATTAATAATGAAATGCCTTGAGTTTGCTTTCGTAAAAAAATATGCTAGTGTAGTGTTTTATGTGTTCCACTTCCATGGTTCATCATTATCATCATAGTAGTAATAATAATAATATCATTATTTAGTTTTTTCAAAGAATAATTATAAACATAATAACAAATTAGTATCCATTTAAAATAGAAATCATAATCGGGAAAGATCATGAAGAAGCTTAATGCTTAATCAGTGTGATAAGTTACCTAACTTTTTCGTACTAGTATCAAATACACGAGAATCTATTAGAGCCACAAGAACTATGCAATGCTATAATAAAGTAAAAAAAAATGCTTGTAACTTTAAGCTTAGCAACAAGACATGTTATTATTATGTGTAAGATTTGGAGGAATTTGTTGACATGGAACAAAGGTTGAGGCCGAACTTTGTCGAGAAATATACTTTGCTTTAAGCATCGATATCGTATAGAAAACAATTGGTTGTTGCTTTGACACCCTGTTTATATCAAGATAAAATCACTGGAGAAGAATCTCACCTTCGAAAACAATCGAGGACTTCTATATCAAAGAACACATTATAATTAAAGATTGGGATTGAACCTGTTGCATTGAAACAAGTACCTTAAAAACATAGGACAGTTTACGCAAAAAAGTCTAACTGATGGTAATAACTTGGAGAGTGTGGCTCGGAGAGTATGACAACAGCGATACTCTCAAGTGCATATGATCCCTTATCCAGTTATCCTAGTGTTTATTTTAAACGGCTTGGAATAGATGAACAAAAACTGAATGATTGGATTCTATGTTCTTCCCTGATATGATATTAAATTTTGAATAGAAAAGAAATGAATTGATTTGAGGAGTTTTCAATTTTAGCAATGTAACTTTAGAATAGAGAAGTAAAAAAGAATCGACCATTGTCTGCACAAAACTACAACAATGGATCTTGATTGCAGGGCAGAGCCGCAGAGGCACAAGTTTGAAGGAGGACAAAACAATATACAATTACAAGTGCTGTTACCAAATGGCATACAAATTGCTGGTTTCAAATGATAACATTTTGTGGTATTGGAAATCTACTTTTCTTCCAATAGAAAGCTCAGCGAAAAGAATCATTTTATTGTTATTTGTAACAGAAGCTACTTACATACCCCGTTAATAAAATCCATTTCTTCTGAAAAATAATGACAAACAACTTGTATTAGTAGAGGCTCATCCTTTATTCACCACATTTTTTGGCTCAGGCTATGGAATTTTTATTAGAGGAACTGAGAAATAAATAACCGTAAAATGTCACAAAACAATCTATGCAAACGAAACAACATTATCTACTTGTTGACTCCAATTTAACAGCATTTTGATATAATCTTCTTACTCGTTCTTAAACCTGTGTAATGCATTTTAATGGTACTCTTTGATGGTAAATTGTTTGGGAATCTTTTGACACAAGGCATGAAAATAATCTGCTCTAGATTTGGCACAGCGCTTTGTAGCTTGAGAAATCAGCCCTCTTGCATTTTATTGAGGAGAGAAACTAGTAAGATATGAACACTAGTGACTCTGAAACTTAAGTCACTGAAGATTTTAGCTTAACAAGTACTAAACAATGGTGCCAACATAGCCAAATCCTACGATTGAGAAGGTTATGGTCTGAAGGAAGAGGTACAAAAAGTAGTTGTTCTTGCCGTGCACATAGTCATAGCATCCACAGAGGAAGAGGAAGGCAGCGAATCCAAGCTCCAATAAATGAAGTCTGTTCATGTTTAACAAAAAGTAACAGAAAACTTACAAATCAGCCAGACAAATGCAGTTAAAGGATTTTATTTCTATGGTATCTGAATTCGGAATACTAAATATAGAAAACAGATAGTTATGTTAGCCAGATACAAGAAATTTTATACTCCTGTATGATTTGGCCGAAGGCCTTCCAGTTTTCCAAATTTTTAACTGTCACATAATTTAGTGTTTGCTATTATAATTTTAATCACGTGATTTCCTAAAAAAACTGTATGATGTGCAAGTGACAAACATGTATAAAATCGAACAATCATGAACAGTTCCTATGTTATGGACTGTTAAACAATCATGAATACTGCCAATTTGTCAGGGGCCCAGGAGAATGAAAAATGATTTGGAACAAAACAAGAATTTCAAAGTACTTTACAACCAATATACTAAATAATTAACCTACTAAAAGAATCTCAATCACAACGATGAAGCTAAAATGAAATTAGTCACATTATATATGGTGAGAGTGGCACATATAATATTCCCTCGCCATGATTAATTTATGTGCATAGCCATCTACGTGTGTGTTTGGAGCGGTTCTATGCAAATCCAACGAATAAAAGTAAGTTGAAAGTAAAAGCAAGGATGGTGATGCTTCTGCAAATGTAAGTTTGCCTCAAACGTAGAACCTTCTACCCAAACACACAGTACATCTAGAACCTGTCCCCTTCATAATGCCAGAGTGTATATCAGAACCTCCAAACTAGTTTCAAACGTGGAACAATATGGGAGACAGATACACTAAGCAAAGTGATTGAGAAGTTGAAATTATAACGCCAAAATGAAGATAGAATTTTCTTCTTTGAGAACAAAACTGACCTTTCACCAAATTTGAATCGAGATTTTCTGATTGCTTTGGTGACATTGCTTTTGTTCTTATTATTGACAGAGTCACCAAGTTTTTCAGTAACGACCCACTCATTGGCTCTCCCGGCCTCTAGCAGGCCTATGAAGGTCGCCTTCGTACGGTGTAATGACATCACATTCTCAAAAAGGATCCAGTAGAACAACAGATGAATGGACCTATCAAAGTTTCAAATAGCCATTTGAACAAATTAAGGGACTACAACCAATATATGTATACAATATGGCAAATAAAGAAAGATGGAATCAGACCTTGGTGTGCCTACTGAGTTGAGGGTGGTGATGATGGAAGGAATATAAACAGCTCCCCAAATTGGAACACGAACTTCAGGGACCAAAATTGTCAAGGGAAGAACCACACAGTAGAAGAAGAATGTGACCATGTGAGCTATGATTTTGCGAACAAAGAAGAAGCTGTATATAACGTACACTTTCTTCCAGAATTTTACTTTCTGGAAAAACGGTGCACAAATAAAACATGAAAAAGTCAGCAAAGTCATTTATTTTCATTTCTTCTTCGCCCTATACTAGACAAATTGTTACATGATCCGGAACCGCTGTGACTTCAACTAATTTTCACATGACACAGTCGAGTTTTATTAGTTCTATATCGTAAATTAAAAAATTCGACTAGATATCATGTAAACATTAACCGAGACTATACAAATGTCATAGTCCAAGAATATATCATAATTTCTCCCTTAAGGGTCACCCTTTTTTCCTCCAATAATATGCAGTAGTATATCATGCATTGAAAAGGCTAACCTTGTTCCTTACTATCTCCATCACCATTTTGCGGAATAGATTAGCAGGACCACAAGACCATCGATGCTGCTGGAAGCGGAAGGCTCTAAGAGTACTTGGAAGCTCACTTTTCGCCTATACATAGTTTGGTTTTGTAAATGACTAATGAGAAACACAACATTATTAATACACAAATTGTAAAGATAAAACCATGCTTCATATCATCCATTATAAGCATGTAGTATATACAATTGATTGGAATTAATAAGGTCGCATTGGTATAAAAAAATGTATACCTGAAGGTCTCCGAGGTACAAAAATTTCCAGCCCCTAAGGCTGGCACGAACAGCAAGATCCATGTCTTCCACCGTTGTTCTGTCTTTCCACCCTCCAGCTTCATTGATAGCAGCAATTCTCCATATACCCGCTGTCCCTGCATTAAGGTTATGCATGGAACAGCGATTGTGTTAATGATCAATAAGTACGATATGCATGCTACATTATCTTATTACCTCATGGGTGATACAGTTCAACATGTTTGGAAGATTGTGCTAAAAGAGTTACCATTGAAACCAAAGAAAGCATGAGTGGCTGACCCAACTTCTTGCTCAACTGTGAAATGATAATCCAGTGACATCTCTTGCATTCTTGTCAACAAGCACTCATTCGCATTCACTGTCACAAACCAATCACCATGATCAAATTAGTGAAGTACAAAAAATCCTGAAATTGATATTTTCAATAGTTTTATCATGCTTAGATTTTAGAGTTAAAATTTAATGTCTCCAAATGTATAGTCTTACGAAAGCTTTGGCAATAATGTAACTTAAGAAATAAGAAAATATGAAAATGAGGAAAACATAAATCCCACCTAAAAGTATAGTATTAAATTACTTTTATTTTTTGTTCTCGTTAGCGGTTGAAATAGGTCAAGTCAGACCGAACTTTATATATTTGTAACTAGTTTATTACTAAGTGTGAACCTAACTTATTTATTTATTATAAACTTTTTTTAAGCCTTAATATAATTTGTTTAAAAGCCTGACTTGATCTAAAAGTTTGTTTATGTATTATGTTTTATATAAAGGTTTATAAACAAATTTATAAGCCTAATTAGGTCAAATCTAAACAAGTGAACCTAAATAGACCTATATATAATGTTATATATTACATAAATAAGTCAGTTTATTAAGTTGAATTTTTTAAAATTTAAAATCTAATCTTATTAGTTAAAAAAATCTAAGTCTAACCTTTATAATAAATAAATAAGTCTGACTTTGGGCCCCGACCAACCATCTAACATATTTTCACCCCAAGTCGTCATCTGACTTAATTAGAAATATGGCAGGATGCAAGAGGGATTACAGGTTAAGTGTCGGCAACCATGGCCAAAGGTCTACAATACGATTCACGATTATTACTAGTTCCTTTTGGGATTGAATGAAAAGTAAGAAAAACGATTAAACATACTACGAAATCACGTGGGAAGAGGCTTTCTGAATTTGGAACTTTGAAATGGATGTACTGAAATGATAAATTTTCCTCTTTGGCCTTTACCTCTATAATTGCACTTTGCAGTACACCCCAAAAGTTTGACACATTCCTTCAAATAATTTAATTGTACCCCCACCTTACTACTTACTTATGCTTTAATTAAAATAGAACAATTAAATGAGCTGTTAGATTAAATATAAAATAGTATGATAAAAAAATAAATTTTTCAACAATTGAATATACAAAAAATAAAACGAATGACGAAATCAACAATTCAAAGTGTAATTGAAAATGAATATTTTTTTATCATAACCCCATCTTGAATCCTTGTGCATTTGTGATTGGTCAAGCAAGTATTCAGCATTTGTTTTTACCAATTCTTTCATACTGTACAAAATAGCTGTTATGTCAAATATATTACTTTAATAGCATTTCCATTCATTCATCCTACAAATCTTTCACTCAAAATGACAAAACTACCACCATTACCCACACAACGGTCACAGTTCCACTTCCACCGACGACATCAAAATAATGACTGTGACCGTCACTCTCCTCCCTTGTCATATATTTCACTTCACTTTCAGCGATAATAATGTTTACATTGTTACCCAAAATAAATGTTCATTTTCATACGATGACGATGGTTACTTGGCTTAGCTTCACTGCTAGTGAAGGGCTATAATATAAGCCCGTATAACCCTTGAGGCAAACAAGCTTAATCTTATCAACGTAAGTGGCGCATTAGGGGGCTCTACTAATCATTATTGGCTTTATTTCCATTCTTGGGCTAACCCTTCTACCCGCAGCCACGTCACGTCACGTCACGTCAACACAAAGTACAGGTCACAACACATTATACATTTATACTAGCTATCAAAATAAAAAAGAAATAAAAAAAAGCACCCTAATTTGTTTTCTTATCAATAATATATTAAGGATATCGATTAAAAAATTGAGTATTTCATTTCTTTACGTGTATATTCTTCATTCATTAAATATGAATGTCTCTTTTAACAAAAAAAAAATCCAACCTTGATAAGATTTGTTAAGTTATGAAAAACTAAGAACTTGTTTGGACAATTGGACTACTGTTAGGAATCAGTGAACTTACAATGAACTTTCACAGGGTCACAGGGAGAAGCAACTTTTTCGCAACAAAAGTACTTTTAGAGGTGAAGGAGGAATGAATGGATTTCAAAACAAGCTATAACCCTTTCTACTAGACTCATTTTTGTTAGTAAAAAAAATTATGATAAAAGTAGGTTAATAATCTTTAATGAACATGTTTTTGTTAGTACACAATCATAGAGCGTTGATTAGAATTTGCCATTTTTCTTAATGAAAAGTCAGATGATAAGAAACCAGCGACACCACGTTGATTGTGTATTAATGAAGATAAATTTAATGTTAAGAAAACAAAGGTAACTGATTTTTAACTAGTGGACTTACCAAATGTCCAACGAGCTTGAACCAGGGCAATCTCAGGGTTCCCCACCAAGAATGGAATCGCGCGCCTGAGAAAGTCTGGCTCAGGCCTGAAATCCGCGTCGAAAATTGCCACATACTCGCAATGCTTCACATAGCTTCGCTTGAGGCCTTCTTTCAATGCACCAGCTTTGTAACCCGTTCTGTTCTCCCTTATTTGGTACGTTATGTTGATGCCTTTACTTGCCCATCTCAAACATTCTTGCTCCACCATTTCCTAATCATACATGAACACAGTAAAAAAACAAAAAATTTAAGCCGTAGTAAATACTCCCTAGGTTATTAGTCCATAAATGCCAACGATTTCATGCGTCACTACAATGTCACCAAGCAAGACCATTATTTACCTTAATGACAGTGTCAGTAGAATCGTCGAGGACTTGGATAACGAGACGGTCACTGGGCCATGAAAGCCCACAAGCTGCTCCGATGGACACCTTGTAAACCTGGCCAAGAAACAACAACAACATAGTAATAATGATAATCACTAACCGAGAAAGACACAGAGACAGAGAATCTGGTTATCGTTATGTTACCTCTTTTTCGTTGAACATTGGGATTTGTATTAGAACCGTGGGGAAGATGAAGGAGCCCAATTCGACGTCGTCTTGTAGGGGCTTGTAGTTGTAACGCTGATCAGGTTTTTTCCAGAAAAGTTTCACTAGAATGATGACGATACCCATGTAGAGCCTCTCCATGAAAAGCATAAGCGACATTGCTAAACAAATGTACACTCCAAGCTTCAGCAGAGGCACTATCAATGGCACTTTCACTAACTCCCAGAGCAGTTCTATCTGCCCCGTCACGTGCTCACTCACTCCCTGGATCGTGTTTGGAATGAAAATTTTAGGATTCGCTTCCTCCATTTTTGCTCAACCAGCAGAGAAAAAAAGAAAACAAAGGGAACCGTAAAATGAATGAAGTGAACTATTGGTATATGCAAAGTGGAAAAAAGCACTCTTGCTATTCCTCTCTCTCTCTTTCACAATGCTTATCTATGTTCCTTATCGGAGTGAAACTCTGACAGAACAAAACAGAGGCATTCCAGACAGAGTCAGGGTATGTAGTATGAGTGTTAGCGAGGGACCCAAGAGAGAAGCAAGAGACGGAGAGACAAATTTGTTATTTTATAGTCGTATATTTTTAGTGAAAATTGATTATTTAATTACTTTTAGGTGCAATGATTATTTAATTTTGTCGTTACAAAACAAAAATAAATTTAGTCATCAATAATTCTTGTTATAGTGGTAAATTTGTTAGTTGTTTATCTGTATTATAAATTTTTTTACTACCTGTTATCTTTTTTAATTTATATGAATTAAAAACAGTAATAAAAAATTTACAACATTCACATAAACGATTAATCAACCAATTGAATTAAGATCCTTGTTTACATATAATGGGGTATCCTTCTAGTTTTGTTTCCTGTAATATTTCCCTGTTTCTATTTTTTTAGTTACCCGTTTTCTTTTCTACGTTACAAAAATAAAAATATTTTATGTGACTTCATTTAATGTGAATTTGGATTAACTTTAAAATTATGACTAAACATGTTGAGAGATGGGTCAAACTTGATTTTAATCAAATTTTACATATTTGATTATTTTAGTAGAATTAATTTTAATAAAAAATTATGGTGTAGTTGATATAAGCAGAGTATCTTCTACTGCTACCAAAATTAATTCTAATTGAATTTTGAAGAAAATTGATTTTGAATTAATTGCTTAAAATCATGTTGTATGAGTCTAAATATAATATAACATATAGTAAAAAAATATTTAAAATTAATGCACATATAAAAAAATTTAATAAACATGTCAATACTTGATGAAGGAATTCTAACAGTAGATATCTAAAACAAATATTTTAATATATAAAGTATTAAACGCAAAAAAAAAAATAGAAACCTAAATCAAAATTTGTTAGTTTATCGGAGACTTAAAAGAATATTTTTGTCTTTTTTTTATAACACACACGTGTATATATATATATATATATATATATATATATATTAACTAAGGTAATTAATTAATAGTATTATAATAAATATGTATTTAATCATTTTCATATAGTAAATATGAAAATTAAAAAGAAAGTGTTAAGCAAGATCCAAAAATATTTTTTGAATTATTAACTTTTTTTAGATATATTATTAAGCGGTATTAAATATTCTTGAACTAATATCCTTAATCTTCCCATGTTAGACCCATTAACAAAAACCTTGCATTTACAAGCCTTTAGTTTACGAGTTATGTATATTTTGCTATGAAAATTTTGGGCTCCTTATATTATTATTGTTCTTTTTTTTGGATCAAAGGGGCTAGAAGCCCAAAACACTACAAACTAACGTCTACCGAAACGAATAAAAGAAATATCAGCTAATAGTTGCAGCTTCTTTGCTAATATGCCAAGGTGACAGAATTCCTAGAAATCACTATCACTATAATAAAAATGGCAGTTAGTTACTAAACAAAATATAAAAAACTACACTTCACTCTCTTTTTTTTATGCAGAAAAAATTGAATAAAATATGCTTTTCAAGCCTGTTTAGGGTTGAATTGAGCAAACTTTGCCATTCAATTCTGTTAGTTACCTATCATGATTTGTCTAGAGGTCTGAACGTTCAACTACTATAGCAGATAGAAACTTGTTTAAGCTCTGCCTTGCATTCTCCCCTTATCTGTGAAAAAGGTTGAAAAGAAAGAAGCATGTTCCATCCCACATTTTGTGTTGTCTGTGATTGGGACAATTTCTTACCCAATAAACATTGATGTTACGCACGATCTTTCTTAGGCGATACACACCATTTTTAACCTACTGTAAGAAAGGAATGATATTAAGCGAAAAAAAATTAATTTTTGAACCCTTTTTTTTTTAATTAGACTAAGAAAACTCTACTATTTGCTTCAATCTGGTTTGGAATTTTGTTGAGCTTCACAAGAGAGGATCACAATTGTCATGTGAAAACGGATTAGAAATATTACCTACCAAATTGAGTATGGACTACTGTAGAAAACTATCAAACAATCCTTTTTTTTCTTCCTCCCCCATCTTTTTTATTTCATTAAAGAGTGCCATCTTTTTCAAAAATGAAAAGGACCGTCTCACCAACATCAACAGCACCAGCTATTCCTAAAATGAAAAGAAAACAAAAAACATTAAAGAAAAATAAAGAGTAAAGTGGATCAAGACACGAGATGAATATATATGTGCAAAATAGTATAGATCATGGGTTTCTTGAAGAAAAGGTTCTTAAAGTTACCTTAATAAAAGTATTGAAAGGAAGATATTATTGTATACTAGTTTAGATTGTATGTATATAACTCTATTATCTATATCGATGATCTCTGCGTTTCAGAACCAGCTATTCCTTTGCCGTCATATTCCAGCAGACACGACACGTCAATTTGTTCTGGTACCTTTCCGACACACCAACCTTATTGTGTATACTAATTGTTCTTTGAACTCAATGAACTAGTTTATATTAAATTATTAATATTAATCAACGGTTACCTTAAGGCCTATTAATTCAATCTCATGACATGGATATACCTTTTTAATCAACGTTTATATTAGATGATCAACTAAAAATAAAAATTCAATAAAAAACATTTTATATACTATTTTTTTAAAAACATTTATAATTTTTTTAACAAATGATTTAAAATCATTAGTTAACATATAAAGTATATAATAAAAACTCGATATATTACTTTTTAAATTTTTTATTAAATCCTAATCACCAAAATGTGATAAGCATAAACAACCAATGTGTCCACAAACCAAATACTGATACTGAAATTCTATCGGACTCATTCCTTAAATTATGTATAATATATGATTGTTTAAATGAGTTATTTATTTAAAATTTGTAAGTTTTATAATATCATGTAAATTTAAAAATTGTACATAAAAATTTACTTTAATACTAAAGTTGTTAAAATAAGTATTTAACTTAAATCAAATTAAATTTGTAATTAAAAATTAATTTTTTAATTGATAAAAATGAATTAAACAATGATTACTTATATAAATAATTTAGTGTCAAATAATCTATTTCAATCATAAAAATTTGTTAAACAATATTACTCAATTTTAAACAATTTATGAAACACTAGTATTGGAAATGCTCTTAGACACACAAAAAACTAGAAAGACTAGACTATTAGTCTTGATCGGCCTGTGACGGCTAACTAACCAAGCTACCATCTCTTTAATAGATTAGGGCATGTTTAACAATGCTTAATTTTAGACAAGTAGTTGTTTTTCAGTTAAAAAATAAAATAATTATTTCATTATAATAAATTAATTTAAGCAGTACATATATTTAGTCTGTAAATGTTCATAAAAATTATTCTCCCTCATGGACTCTCGTATAGTTGCATACCATACGTTTTTAATATATTTTAACATTAATATATACCCCGAATAATTCTGTAATTATCCATATATAATAATATAATTAATACAAAGTTTTAATCAATGATTTGTATATTTAGTAGGGTACATAAAAAATAAATCTCAAGTGTCAAAGAAGTCATATGGACAATTTTTAGAATAAATTATACTCATATTTCTTAAAATTTATTCGATAGCTGTTCTCATGTAATTGCTCTCCTATTTTTTAATGAAGATTATTTGTTTTTTTTTTCATTATGAGATGTATAATTTCAATCTTAATTTTCCTTCTGATTCATGTTCACCTCTTGGAACTGTTTCCTTATTTATCTCTTTTTTTATAAATTAAATATTCCTCTATCTCTCATTTAAAAAGAATGAAGAGCAATATTGATAGAAAAATAGTGGATCATAACATAGATTAGTAAACTACACATAACTAACCGAATCGGGCAACAACCAGCAATTTCAACTTTGGTATTTACCAATTAAGGATCAAGCAACACACAAAAGAAATGCAGTAAACTGAACCTTGATTCCAAAATCATCAAATCAGCGTATCAAACGTTCCTACATGCACAATAAGTCAATAACGTATATTGGGATGCAAACGTAGTATCACAAATCACGTAGTATTTTTTTTAAACAGGTAACAAAGAGTAATTGTTTGCAAATACATAAAATCATTTCATGATTTTTAACTAAAAATAGTTAAATTAAAAAAAATTTAAGATAGAAAAAAAGTACTCAAAGTAAACATATTTTCATGTTTTAAAATTTTGAAAATGAAAACTATTTTCAAAATATGGAAATAAAAAATGAAAATAGAAAATGTTTTCTTAAAGAATATAAAATAAACGAAATGGTACATTTAAAGAATATTATAAAGAATAAATCTGATTTGATTAGGTATATGATTTAAGGTTAAGATGGATCAATTAAGATTTTACTACCTCAAATACAACTCTAATCTATTGCAAAGAATCTGCACACCAGAGATTCTTCGGTTTTTTCACTTGCGAATCAAGAAGAATAAGACTTAATTGCTTAAATAGTACCCCAATTTTCGTTTGTGATAACTTCATACACCCACCAAGCCCCTCGGGCCTCGGCCCATTCTCCTTGACTCAATTTGGACCATGGGGTGTAATAAATGGTATTATATTTTAAAACTTTAAGCTCATTTTATTACTATTTAAATAAATGGTTCTAATGGTATGATTGGCTTTTTTTACTATTTGAGGGATTTTTTTAATTACTATTCAAGGATAAATTTTAAATTAATTATCAAAAGAAGATACTGTTACGATTTCTGATTCAAAAATACTTTCTTGAGACTTAAAAGTCTATAAAAAGAAATATAAAAAAAACAAACTTATAACTTAAAAGTGGAAAAAAAAACTTACGACTTTGAAGTCGTAATAAGTATTACGACTTTTAAGTTGTATATAACTTAAAGTCATAAATAATATTATGACTTCAATTTAAAAAGTAAAAAAAATAAATTATACAACTTTAAAGTTATAAATTTTAAAAAATAATTAAACATAAATTATTTTATAACTTTCAATTAAAAAAATTAAAAGATTTCTAAATCAAAAATAGTAACATTCCTCATGATTTCTGAATGAGAGGTAATAACACTCAAAATCTATCTCTATATAATAATTAAAAAAATGTCATATATAATAAAAAATGCCAATGTGGTTCTCGCTTAGGGTGCGAGAGGTCACGAATTCAATTCTTGGAATGCCCCCTTCTCTTCATGATTTTTATTTCTAAATTTCTTCATGTTTCTTATTTCTAAATTAAAACTGGAGTATTGGACTGTCCCATCTTCACAGAAACATAGTTGAGGGATAAAAGAAAATGACGATAAAAGAATAAATTGATCACGTGCGCATAAACCAAATATGTGTCAAGACAAAATTCAGAAGTCTAACCATATCACTGAGGTCTGATTCCAATACAAGAAGTGTCATAACTTAGCGTAATTTGTCGGAACTACAAAGAACAATTTTTGTCTTGAATTCTATGGGAGAGCTCAGCACGATGTCTCTATGCGGCTGCTGAGGTTGAAAATCTATTTTATGACCTTGAATACTTAAACAAGGTCCTCCCATTTTCCTAATCAACCCAGAATTTGTTTCTTGTCATGGATTACCATTATGTTGCCATATATCTCTTCACACATTGCAACACTTGAAACCTAACTCAGAACTTTTTTAGGGCTAAGGTTTGCAAGTGGGGTATCTCAAAACCAAAATTCTCCCACCATGCAACCATATCCATTTTATCTCTACAATCCACAGCATCTTCCTCTCCTAAGGATCCTTCAAGCCGCCAGTGAGAACTGAGCTGCTCTCTGAGAATTCTAGCAGCACTTTCACACTAACATTAATTTCATCCATCATGTTTTAACAGGAAGCAACATAATTGACCAGAAAGACCTAAAAACGCTGCTTGATTCAGCATTATAGCAGTAAGTGTAACCTTGATGGCAATGAATGTAAACTTTGTTTTTCGTTTCAATCAAGTCAAGAACAAAACCATTTCCTGTAACAATAAGCTCTAATCTTTAGTCCTTACTTATCCCCTTCATCCCTTGCAGAACCATTTAACGTGTTACTTGGAATTCAAGTTGAAATATTAACATGATAAGAAAAATGTTACTCTAATTAGTGAACTTTGTACTTGGTTTCTGAGATACGATACAATTATCATTTCATTCAACCACATAAATCCTAACCCCATTGTTCTGAATATGTTGGGAAACAGAGCAAACTGCCTGACAAGTGACAACGTTAATAAGAACATTGAGCACTGAAATTCTAGGGTTGTGTCAGAAATTACTGGTACTCATATCTCGTGCACAAATTATTGTGAAGAATAATTCTGGAATCAAAACGTCATAGTTGGAGAGAGGGGAATAATTTGCCTTTTAGCAGGGAATTTCATGAACCAAAACGAAACAAATATTTGATATAACTCTATTTCTGATAACAATAAAAAAACACAGTCGCTCTACTTCCGAGAGTACACTATAAAAACGTTAAATCATCATTATCTCTATTCGGCTTTTTTTTTTTAAATGCAAAGCTAAGTTTTATAAATGTGATCAGATTCAGGTTTAGCACAAGACATCAAAGTCATAAAAAAGAAAGTTACATAAAACATTGGTTACGTGACCAAACAATTGTTCCCCATTATGGCCATTACATTTACCCTCTTTTATGTAAACCCAATGCAATGTACTACTGCTTCATGTTGTGCCACCACACTTATAATTTCAATGTTTCCTGCCACACCATGTCATGAATTAAGTCCTTGGACCTGTTCCTCAATGTTTTAACATCGTTGAATCTAAGTCAATTTATAAAAAATCAATGTAAAAAAATAAGCAATTACATTTTTGAAATCAAGTTTAACTTTTTAAGACGATTTTATAAAACTTGTCTTTGAAAATAAGTGTTCAAGGACGGTTTTCGAAAAACCGTCTAAAGCAAGTGTTGAAGGAAGGTTTTTGAAAACATCTTTGAAAACCCTTCCCATTTACGTTTTCATTTCCCTTTCGAGTGGTCTCTCAGTCTCTCTTGGCCCAACTCTCTCACCCTTCCCACACAACGCTCCCATCTCTGAACGCATCCACACCCACGCCTGCTCCTTATGCCCTGCCAATGCCTCAATACAGTTCCTCTCCCATCGACAAACAAAAAATTGAACTTCATTTTCTCTTCCCTTTCAAGATCTCGAAATATTGAAACCCTGGGGCAACATTGGAGCCTGAGCCGCCGATTCCGAGCGGGCCGAGGCTGAGGAGGTTGAGACACAGGCTACGCCCGCGACCGCGGCGGTCGAGCCCTAAAGCTTTCCCAGCCTCAAGGAGGCCGAGAACTCCAAGCCCAAGAAGAAGAAGGGAACCACCATCATGCTTTTCGAGTTCAATCGTGACGGTTTCAACAGGGGCCTTACGCGACGAGATGCTCACCCTTCCCACTGGTCCCAAGGAGCGTTCCGTCGAGGAAATGCAGTTCAACCACCTTGGTAGCAATTTCTCCTCCTATGACTGCGACAACGACAACAACAAAGGTTCGTGGGGCGGAGGGGGCAAAAGATCCTACAACGGTCTGCCTCGAGGAGATGATGTGGTGAACAAGTCTTCGATGAAGGCATCGAATAAGGTGAATCCGTTAAGCGCAACGAGGTCGCAGGAACAGGTGTTGATTGAGAAGGGTTTGTATTGGAAAAAGATGGATTTGAAGATTGAGACAAAGAAGACGAGTCGTTCCTTGATTTCGCACTCTAGCAGGCCTTCTAGTGCTTAGTCCAATCGCTCTGAGGGTCCTGAGTTGCAGGGGACCAATGTTGTGGTGAAATTGAGGCTTAAGGTGAACCCTTTTGGGGATGCCAAGCCAAGGGAGGCTGTGCTAGGCAAGCGAGGCATGGGTTGGATGAAAATTGATCTTAACTTGGAGCATCTCTCTATTGACAGGTTTTGTTTTGTTTGTTTTTGTCAATTGATGCTTTTATTGTTTCTTCTTTGATCCGTTTTTTGAACTTGTAAATGTTACCTTGTTTGTAGTGGATGATTGGTAATAGTCTTAGATTGGCCTCTAAGCTTTTGTTGAACTTGAATTTGTGTCTGGCCATACCGGATTTGCTCGCATTATTTAATAGTTGCAAGTGATTACCAAAAGAGCTTTCGTTCCCATTATGCAATGAACATAAATGTGCTTTAATGGTGGATTGTTGTGGTGTGCTGAATTAGTTTGATTTATGGGAATATTTACAGATTAGGCAAATCATATGGGCATAATTTGTAGGTAAAATTTAATCAAGAGTGTACACTAGGATTGGATTAAAGCAATGACATTTCATTAGATTGGTCAATAAATGGTTGGTAACGGTTTATTTAGAGTTGGAAATGCTTTTGACATAGATTTTGGTCGTGTGGTTTTATATAGTTCATGTATTGTTCAATGGATGATGAAACATTTATGATTATAACTATATGCCGATCCATTTGACACTGTATTTTCCCTTCAAATTTGGAGGTCCTCATCCCAGGTAGGTTGTATTTTTTTATGGAAGTAGTTGGGAGGGGGTGCGCACGTTGTACTGATTAGAGGGTGGTCGTTTTTTTACTACTCTAATTAGTAATATTTTAATGAGAGTAAGAGAGGAGTGTGAACATCATCATTTTTTATGATTTAATAGTAAATGGTTACTATATAATATATATTCTATTCCTAGATAAGAGCTAATTGTGGATGTCATATAGTGGTTATGAAAAATAAGATAGTATCCATGTAATAAATTACTACGATAATGAGGCTCCCTTCTAATTTTCTCTGTTAAATTCAAAACTATATGGTTTGTAGAGCTATTTGTTGTTATTTCAGTTAAATTTTATGAAATAAAGTAAACCTTATTAGGATTATATATGAATTATGGATGCCATAAAGAACTTCTGACTTCCAAGTCAAGTTTTATTATGCCTGTTAAAGACTTGGTATCTGTACAATAATTACTGCATCATTTATTTAGTTATTGAAAATTTCTTGAATGAGGACAATGCCCATGGTAAATGCACCACAACAACCATGTGTGGAACCCACATGAAAATTATGCTTGGGATTTTATGCTTGTATATGTATACCTCTCACTTTTGATTATCATTGAAAAGTTTTTATAGTTGGCTTCTAGTATAAATTATGGGGTTCATTTGTTTTGAATACTAGGTCATCCAAGGGAGTGATACCTAGCCCCACCTTCTATATCTTAGGGATTACAAAATGAAGCAAATAGTTGATTAGATCCATTGATATTTTTTCAAAATAGAATTGAGTTGAAAAATAAATATATGTTGGTGTTAGAATATTGTGAAAATCATTTTCAAAATTTTATGATAAAAAACTTTTATTTTTACATTAACTTGATCAGTTTCCTTGTATGCTATAATAAATAATGTAGGAATAAGTAATTGTCTCATAAATTTCTGATTAACAAAGTTTGTCATTTCTCCAATTGACATTTATTTACTTTTATTATTTAGGCTGTTACAAAAAGCAAAGTTGGGTTATGATTCACTAGAGGTGAATCCTGAGGACATGGTTCGCTTTGCAAAGGAAAAGCCAGATGTATGAGTGATTTAAAGTGATATATGTATTGTTTATTAAATTGTTTTGATATGGAGTATTGTAGATGAAACATTGAAAGTAGTTTTTTTGTTGTTGTTTTTATACTATTGATTAAATAGTGTATGAATAAGTAGTGAATATATTTGAATGCCATTTTTCTCTTGTTGGCTTGCTTGCTATGATTGTGCACAAACTAAGTATTGATTTGATTGCCATGGCTATTTCCTAGTCATTGAAATGGAGGATAGTGAAATAGTGGTCTTATTTGCCTAATAAATTGTGATGCAATTGGTTTTGAAAGCTTTCTAAGTCGGTTTTATGAAAAATCGTTTATAAATTTTCAATTTTTTTACATTTTTAAAATAAAAAATATATTCTAAGATGGTTTCTATGAAAATCGATGTAGAATCCAAGATTCTAAGTCAGTTCAAAAATTGTTGTGAAAAGTGTTAATTTTCAACGATGATGATTTAGAAGACGGCTCAAAACCATCTTAAAAATGATATTATAACTGTCTTTGAAAGTCTTAATAGTATTTCCTCCATTTGCACCCCTTCCTTCAAATTGAGCACTTTATTTGAGATTATATATGTTGCCGACAGCGAGTTATGGGCTTCTTAATCCACTTGTTAATCTTTCCTTACCCTCATGAAATTCTTCTTAGATATTCACTGTTTCAATCACACTACCAAGAGTTTATATCAGTGAAGAAAATTTTTCTTGCTTTGTCCTTTTCAATCACTTGTAGGGTCATCCCAACTGAAAGTGATACCTAAACAAAAATTTAAGAGAAATCTTTTGTATTTTTAAGGAAGAGAATAATATATGAGACTTTTTAAGAAACACATGAAACTTTTTTATTTTAAAAAAATAGTAGCAAATGTATTTTATAAGTGGACCTAAAGTTTTGAACTTTAGATACTTCACCTTTTTTGGGTCTAGAATTTGATTGTGTTGCTAACAATTTTTTATTAGCATTATATTGACAAGAGATATATATTTCCCACCTCAAGATGATATTGTAGCATAGACAATGTCAAACTCTCTAATTTTTAGTATTCACTCGGACATCTTTTTTGGTATCTATTTTGTTGTTTCAAATGTATAACTTGATAGATGGTACATTCTTTACAAACTGAGGAGCAAGTCATTCGACAAACTCTTTGTTACACGTACATGTTTTATTTCACTTAGAATATTAGTATATTGTTATTAGTTTTTTTTGTTTTTATTTTAACTTTGGATAATTTGAATCATTTGGTTTGGATTTTGTTATTTAGCAGCTGATGCGGTTCATGATTTTTTGTTGGTGGGATATCTTATCAGCTGATGAAAATGTTTTCTGCAAAGTACTTTTGATTTTCATAACATAAAACTAGGCTTCAAACTGGATTAACCTACACACATTCATAGAGGCAAGTGAATTCAAACAAAGTACCTTTAGGTGTGACTTATTAATAGATTCTTAATTGATGATTCTCGAACTTAACTTATTCTCACCACACGTACTGAATATGCATAATGTGATTATTGTCGAACATCGCATTCTCTTGAAACATAGTGTTGCTGGAATCACCTGTGTGAAAAGGATCGTTGTCGGGAAAACGCTCCCAGTTATCAGATTTTTGTCACCTATCTTGCACGTACAGAATCCGCAACCGCGTTCATCGCGAACCACATGATGAGTTTGGAGCTGCCACCTACTACGTTGCATGATGCGCCTGTTAATAGAACCAAACTGGTAGTTGTAAACATGCATCTCAATTTAATCCTCATTAATTACAAGATTTAAACCCGTAACAAACTCCTCAAACTCTCAAAAGGCAATCAACCTCACAAATAATGATAAGTTGACATAGGATTGATACAAAATATTTTCCCTCTAACAAAATTTATTTTATATCAAAGGATCAATCAAATTCAAATCCTGAATCACTGATTAAAAAATATAAATTATTATCACTTATATTAATCATTAATAAAAATGGTATGATTTAAATATTGTCAAACATATTTCATACTTAGGCTTACAATATATAAGTGTATACAATCTTTAATTTTTTGCTTAAATATCATTGTATTAATTAAAGAGTTCATCATCAGAATTTTACCATTCAAATCCTGAAAAAATTAAGAAACACAAGTCCCTCCTCGTATGGATAATCTTTAAGCATGTGTTTGGCAGCCACAAGTCCACAACGGAAGGCTGACATGCGGAGACGAAAAGAGAAACCCGCAGAAAGAAGAACTTCGTCGGTTCTGGCACAGTAGAAATGGGTTTATTTCCTGAAATACACAACTTTGTTTGATTAAAATTCCAATCTGCACTACTTTATATTTTATTTTCCAAGTTATACTATTTTTTCATGTTGTGAGAAATTGGGATCTGAGAACCTGACTTCTCACTAACTTTTTCTTTTTTTTTTCTTTTCTTTTTTTAAGTTTATATTATAAAATAAAATTAAAAATTTAAAAAAATTATTTGTTTCAATGGGAAGTCAAGAATTTACAACCCAATTTCGGTACATTTTTATTTTTTAAAATAATTATATTTTTTTAAAAAAATATTTTTAATTTTTTTAAAAATAAAATATATTTATTGGTTTAATAATTTTTAAAATTAATAAATATTCATGTTAAAATAATTATTAAAGACAATGTGATTAAAAAATAAGTTGATTAAAAAATAAAGTGGATATATAATTATTATATATCAGTTATATTATATGATGAAATTAAAATATTAAAATAACAAAAAATACTAACAATTAAAAAATGGAATGTACAAATGACATTATAAATAAAATACATAAACAATAATATTTCTTTAAGAAAAAATTATGAAGATATGTTAGGATAATTTGTTATGTTATGTCATTATTGTCGATAGATTCCACATTTTTTCCTGATATTTCATTCAATTTCTTCGTGTCCACAAGTGGTTAGACAATTGTTCTTCCGACAGCTAGGCCATGTAAAATATTCAGAAAAATTAATCGAATATGAAATAATATAACTGAAAAATGATGAAGACATATTAAATGTGTTAGTAGAATTCAATTATTAGAAGCGTTTCTATTCAATAAAAATTTTAGTTATTTTTAACAAACCAATAATTCAACTATTTGAAGAAGACATGTTACATAACATCTTTCAAATTATGATTAGTTTTTTCATTTTCATGTGTTATTATTCTATTATGTTTCCATTATTATATTTATCTATCTAATTATTGTTATTTTTTGTTGTTTTAATATTTTAACTGAGATATAATAATTATGTATTTACTTTATTTTTAATCACTTTTACTTTTTTATTTATTTTAACTACTAAAAATTATTAAACCAATAAATTTTAAAAAAATTCAAAAATATAATTATTAAAAAAATAAAAATTATTATATAAAAGTCGTGTTGTGAATTTCCAACTTCCTTCCTTTAACAACATCAATTTGTAATTTTCTTTTTTTAAATATTTACTTTAAAAAAATGGGTACAGTGAGAAGTCAGGCTTGAAACCCAGACTTCTCACTTCAAAGTGAAAAATTGTGTTTATTGGTAATTATATTAGAAACTAGTGTATAATAGGAAATTTCTTATGTAAAGTAGTGTATATGTGAAAAAAAAACCGTAGAAATGGTCAAGAAATTTTTAAAATTGTCGTGGGTCCCATACGAAAACATTTTTCCGCTTATGTGAAAATAATTTCAAAAGAAATTGCCCGTTTTGTGCGCTACTCTATTTCTATGGCCACATGTTGACAAAACAAAAAAGAGAGAAATTTTCCTCTTGTCACCACAAATTATTTTATTAATAATTTATGTTCTCTTTTTAAAACCAAATAATAATAATAATAATTCACATAAAATTTATTTTTACCCTCTAAATCACTTTAATTTAAATATTTATAATTCATTTTTACTTTATTTTTTCTACCAAATAATTTATATTTCTCCCTTTTTTTTCTTTTTTTTTCTCACCTACCTACTTTTCTTTCCTAATTTTCTTTCCTCTATTTCTTCTTCCCCTTCCAAACATAACCTAAGTCAGTGCTACCTAATTAACAAACATCATCTAGGTTAATAAAATGTTGGTTAAATTAGTTTTATAGTTGTTTAATTTATTTTTTAGATTTAATTTAGTCCTTTAATTTTTTAGGTTCAATTTAATTATTTAATTTCTTGAAAAATTGATTTAATTTGGTCCTTCAGATTAAATTGTAAGAAATTAGACTTTATAATAGTTTAAAATTAATTCTAAACCACCACAAAATATACATTTTCAAAAAAAGTGAATCAATTTTATAAACTAGAGAATTAAATTGAATAAAAATAATTAAAAATCAAATTAAATAGATTTTAAAAATGAAAAAAATTAAATTGAATATATTTTATAAAATATTACTATAACGTTAGCTGCTTATAAATTCACTCCACTTTATTTTTTAACAATAAATATTGGTAGTTACTTGCTCTCTAGGTCATATAGAGATAAAAAGAGAAAATAGTTGATACGAGAATATTTGGCAAAACTAATTTATAAGTTAGTTGAAAATTAAACTTATAAATTAGTTAAAACTTATAGAGCTGAAATACTAAAAATTTATAAGCTAGCTAGTTGATTGAATAAAAATATTTAATAACATTAGCTACTAAATTAGTTAATAAATATAAAATGACATAAACAATTTAATTATTTGATATAAAGAGAGATAAAAAATAAATTAACGAGGATAAAAATAAAAATAAATAACCAGTTGCTTATAATAAGAATAGGGGATCGAATAGAGTAAGATAAGAATACTGATAAAGTATTTTTGAACTATAAAATGTTCACGTATCACTACTCTCTTTATAAATTTCACCATTCAAAATAATTATATTATTTGGCCTTGAGTTATTCCAACCTCAACAAGATTACATGAAGAAGAGAACGAAAAATGCTGAAAGTGCTCTTTGTTCTCAAATCAAAAGTAGTATAATTCATAGTTTTATTATCCCATTATTATCTCTAATCTCTTGTTCCTCTGTTTAGTTCTTTAGTATTTAAGCTATCTTGCAGGCTTTAATAATGTATTTATTTTTTACTACTAAAATAATTATATTATTTGGCCTTGAGTTATTCCAACCTCAACAAGATTACATGAAGAAGAGAACGAAAATGTTTGGCAACAACAACACCAAAAAAATGCTGACGCAAGTGCTCTTTGTTCTCAAATCAAAAGTAGTATAATTCATAGTTTTATTATCGCATTCTTATCTCTAATCTCTTGTTCCTCTGTTTAGTTCTTTAGTATTTAAGGCATCTTGCAGGCTTTAATAATGTATTTATTTTTAAATACTTTCATAATGTATTAATTTTTTATTGCGACATAAACTTTGAGGTCCACAAATCGACTAAGCTCTATCTAGTATATCCACCATTCAACACTTCTGTTGTTTAGCATTCACTTATTCTTCTGTTAATTTGTTATGCCCTTGAACTCACACGTGCGCCTATAGAGAAATGAGTACGCTGCTTCCAACCTCAACAAGAGTATATGATACAGAGAACCAAAATGCTTCTCAACACCACCGAAGAGATGCAGGCACTCTCTTTGTCCTCAAATCTAAAGGTAGTAATCATTCATACATAGTTTTCCATTCTTAATCAACTCTTCTTCGTCTTTCTTAGTTCTTTAGTATTTATATCATCTTGCAGTGTTCAATATATAGTGTATTAATGTTTAATTGGTATTCTAAGAACAACCATGCATTAGAGTATGTGTCACGAAGATAATGGAAAAGGATAAACCATCCTAATTTTATGTTACTAGTAACTACTTCAAAAATCACGACATGTTTACGAAACTTCGTTAATAGTGTGACTTTTGTGATTGTATATCATGAATCATTCCAGGTCAAATCCTTTCATTGTTCTCACTTTCTTGTTTTTGTAATTGGAGCACACGAGGAGCAAGCAACTATAGGCAGTAGCTTTCCATTTTCCTCGATAAAATCAAAAGGGTATCATGCATATTCGACATTAATTTTAATTAAAAATGGTAATTGCATTAATATTTATTTATGATTTTTTTTAGGTTCATGGATTCACTGTGGTTACCACTTGACAACTTCAATTGTGTCTCCATCACTGCTAAGTCTTCCTTATGCTTTAACCTTTCTGGGATGGAAAGCTGGAATATTTTGCTTGGTCATTGGAGCTTTCGTAAGCTTCTATTCATTCAACTTGATATCCCTGGTCCTTGAGCACCATGCTTATTTGGGTAATCGCCACCTGCTGTATAGAGACATGGCTCGTGACATTTTAGGTAGTACACTTCTTCCCTGTATTATTAACAGTGTGGTTAAGAATTTTTTTAACTCTTGTAAAGTAAAATAATAATAATAAATGAAAACGTATTTAGGAGTTATTTTTCTTAGGATTAATCTCTTTCAATTTATTATTTCATCTTTATTTCAAAATTCATTTTTTAAATTATCAATAATTAATAATACTATGTTGTAATATAAATTGTTATTATATATAAATCTATAATATAATTTATATGTTTAATTTTCTTATAAATTTTATTTATAATATAATTTATATATTAACAAGAATTTATTAATTATAAAATTTAATTATATATAAAAATAAATATTTATTTTGTGCATTGCACACACTAAAATACTAGTGTATGTGTGTCTACACAAACACATGAATACAAGAAATATTTCTTGTTTTTTTGTTATTGTGAAATGCTTTATGAGAAATGCTAGAAATATATAGAACTCTTTAGCATATTCATAGGATCTTGCTAGCTAGTGTTTGGTTAAAAAATCAATAAATATTTTTTAATTAAAGATTAAGTTAGAGTTGTATTAAAAATTATGGAAGAAACACACTTTTCAATAAGATTATTTTCTATTTGATTCCTTAATTAACTAGTGCTGTCATTAGCAATTTCTATTATCATATACCTTTTATTATATATTACCTATATATATATGTGTGTGCGTGTGAGAAATGTTAAAGGGACACAAGTGATATATAATAAGCATTTTCCATGTTTGGCACCTCGATCGGTGAATGCTAAACCACTTGATAGACAGTTAGAATCCATTGCATTTGAAATCCCAGATGAGGTATATGCAAACATTATTGTCCTCACTAGCTGATTAAATGATCTGAAAATTTTTGCTACTATAGTTTAGTATGTTGTATGATCAATTCGTGTTGGCAAAATAACGCCTGAACTGATGTGTCAGTGTTACATGGAAGGTCCACGATGGGGTCGGTATTTTGTGGGGCCAATTCAATATGCAGTGTGCTATAATAATGAAGTTCTTTGTGCTCTTCTGGGGGGACAATGCATGAAGGTGAGTAAAGGTTCGCTATTATATTTTTATTCCTTTATTTTTTATATATTAAATTAGAGTTTTCTATATTATAAATAATTAAAGGTATTTTAATTTTATTCTTGGTTTTTAACAATTACCCCATATTTTTGTTAGAATTAATAAAAGAACCAAAAAAATATGTATGATGAACTTTATTGAAAATAAGTTTTGAAAAGATTGACACTGTGACATTTCTAATTTAGACATATAGTTAAATTCACATATTCCTCTGGTAGCATGAAGTGAACTGTGAACATTTTTTATACAAAAATTAATTGGCACCAGTGCAGCACCTTCTTGACACCTCAGGAGAGATAAATATAAAAGACAAAGAATTTTAAGAACAATAACTAATTAATATGATATAACGAAAAGAGTTAGAAAAATATAATAGATATTAATGCAGTGTTTGAAATGATAAAAATTTTATCAATCAGGGATGGATTCAGAAAATTTAGTTAGTGGGAGCAAAAAAAAAATATTTTTTAAAAGAAAAATATTGTAAATTTTTTCAAAATATATAATATTATTACAAAAAAAATTAAAATACTTAATATATTTGATAGTTTTAGATAAAAATAAAAAAGTATAATTTGTTTTTAAAAATTAAGAGTTATAAATAATGTTCATAAAACAGGTAAAAGAAATTGGGCATAAATTAAATCTATGGCATTATATTATTTTATTTTTTATTAGAAATGAAAATTTATTCCTTGCTTCTCTTCTGCTCCAAAATTTCCCGAAAAAAAAAAAGAAAAGAAAAGAAAAAGAAAACATGTGTTATGCACGTAGTGACGCAGGAGTACACAAACATTGATCATATACTAATTCTTCAGGGCTTTTTCTAATCCTAATGGAATCAACTGTAGGCAATTTACCTATTATCAAATCCAAGTGGAACTATGAAGCTTTATGAGTTTGTAGTGATATTTGGATGCTTCATGCTGATTTTGGCTCAAATGCCATCTTTCCACTCATTGAGACATATTAATCTGATGTCTTCGGTCATGTGCTTATCTTATAGTGCCTGTGCCACTGCAGCTTCCATATATATTGGTATTATAATTTCCTTTCCCTTCTTAATAATCCAGTAAATCTTGCAATTCAGTGCACGTTCTTTGAATTTTCCCAATGTATACTTAATTAGGAAACTCATCAAATGCGCCAGAAAAGGATTATTCTCTGAAAGGCGATACGACAAATCGCTTATTTGGAATCTTTAATGCCATTCCCATCATTGCCACAACTTATGGTAGCGGAATAATTCCAGAAATTCAGGTTTGAAATAGCTATATATATGAGTTCCCTGATTCTATGCATGCCAGAGTATTTGTTTCAATTACTAAGAAAATATACATGATTGCACTTTCTTTGGATACAGGCAACATTAGCTCCCCCAGTAAAAGGGAAGATGCTCAAAAGTCTGTGTGTTTGTTTTTGTTGTAGTTCTCCTCAGTTTTTTTAGTGTAGCCATTTCTGGCTATTGGGCATTTGGAAATCAAGCTCAAGGCCTCATTTTTAGCAGCTTTGTAGATAATAACACGCCTTTGGCTCCTAAGTGGCTTATTTATATGCCCAACATTTGCACAATAGCCCAACTAACAGCTAATGGTGTGGTGAGTAACTACTGATCAGTGCATGTTTATATCATACTTTGCACTCACCAAACATTAGTTTAGATATTATACACTAAATTTAATACTCGATAACATGCATGTACAAATCATCTTGATGTTGTGTTTGAACATAATCTTATTTCATTAAAACTTTAGAAAGGTTACATTTCTATTGGGCAAATTCCATGGTTTAGTTCACCACTAAATTGCAACATTTGGTGCAGGAGTACTTGCAGCCTACAAATGTAATTCTAGAGCAAATATTTGGAGACCCAGAAAGCCCTGAGTTTTCTCCTCGCAATGTAATTCCAAGATTGATTTCTCGGTCATTAGCTGTTATTACAGCAAGTACTATAGCAGCAATGCTTCCTTTTTTTGGGGACATGAACTCGCTTATAGGAGCATTTGGTTATATGCCACTTGACTTCATTTTGCCAATGATTTTCTTCAATATGACATTTAAGCCATCCAAGCGAAGCCCCATTTTCTGGTTGAATGTTATTATTGTCATTGCTTTCTCCGCACTGGCAGCTATGGCAACAATTTCAACAGTTAGGCAAATAGTTCTTGATGCCAAAACTTATCAATTATTCGCAGATGTATAATCAATTTGGGCTATGTCCTAAATTAGGGTAATGTTAAGTAAAAGAAAGATATAAACATTAATACATTATATTTTTATACTTGACATGTCATAATGATATTTATTGAAAAATACTGGTTTTAATAATTAAGAAATTTGTACTATTAATTTTTTAACTAATTATCTTAATTTTTATATTATCTTTAAAGTCAGAGCTCTTTGTAGTTACTAGTCGCTGGATAAATATAAAACTGAAATAATTTGTTTTGTTCAATATATCAACAAGACAACAACTGTTTTTTTAATTTAATGAGGCTACAAGTAAATTAAGAAGGGTGAAAACAGAGACTGTTTATGTCATCTTGCAGGGTTCTATATAGTGTATTAATGCTTAATACAGATTCTAAGAACAACCACTATAGGATATATGTATCAGGAAGATAATAGAAAAGTATCGTAAACCATCTTTACGTTAGTAATTAGTAATTACTATATTTCAAGAATCACCATATGGTTATGTGACTTCATTAAGTGGCTTTTGTGATTTTATCATACACGGATATTTTAGGTCAAATCATTTCATTGTTCGGTTCTTGTCAGTAGTTATATTAAATCTGTCCCATTACTGAACACGTGTCAAACTATCATTTAATGCTGGATTATTTTTCTTATTTTATTTTTCCTTCACTCTCTCTACCGCTGAGTTTTATTCCTGGTGAGTGATTGAGCCTGCAATGCACGTAGGTCACTTCCTAATTTTTATATAATTGCTGGAGCACACCCGGGGGAATCAACTAGCTAGCTTTTTATTTTCCTCGATAATAAAAACAATTAAAAGGTATCATATTCATCATTTTAATTAATTAAAATGGTAGTAATTACATGTGATTCAATTATGATTTTTGGTGGGTTCATGAATGCTGTGTGGTTATCACCAGAAAACTTATCAATTGTATCTCCACTGCTGTCTGCTAAGTCTTCATTTATCATTTATGCTTTAACAGTTTAACCTTCCTAGCTCGGATGGAAGGCCGAAATATTTTGTTTGGTCATTCATTGGAGCTCTAGTCAGTTTCTATTCATTCAATTTGACATCTCTGGTCCTTGAGCACCATGCTTATTTGGATAATCGCCAACTGCTATATATAGAGAGAGAGAGAGAGACATATATGGCTCGTGACAGTTTAGGACTTTAGGTACTACGTTCTTCACTGTATCAAAAACACAGTAGTGAAGGAGCGATTTTAATTTTCTCTTTTAAAGTATTTTATTTTAGAATGTCATGATAGAATGTGACTTCTTCAGCATGAAAAATGAGCGATTCTATACTTCTATTCTACATAGAATAATGTTAGTTGGACGATATTTAGATGCATAATGAAAATATTTTTAGAGCAAATAAAAATCAGATAAACGATATACCAATTGTTTTCGATCTTTTCTTTTCTATCCCACATCCTAGCTACAGGGATCATCACATGACAGACCATTGGGCCATAATTAAAACGGAAAACATACTCTTTCCCTTTTCAAAATAAGTGTTATCTTAGATTATAAATGAAGAAAAAATAATAAATAGATAAAAAATAATAATTTTATAAAATTAACCTTAATATTAATATTGACACTTATTAGAGATATTAATAAAAAAAACAATTTATTATTATATTTTATAGCCAGGTGTAAAACTTACTTTTTTCTCAAAATTGATACTTATTTTAGGACGTTTGAAGTAAAAGAAAAAAAATGATAAATATAACCCTAAAGAATCTTGCAATTAACTACATATAAATTAGATAAAGGATATAAATTTTTTGAAAAAAATTCTCTCCATTCGCTAGAAATTTTCAATATGATAAATTTTATGTGGCCCAATAAAACCTTTGTGTTTATATTTCTTACTGGAAAATTTCAGTAACTAGATATAACTCCAGCCCATTTTTTTCGGTCTTTTCATTTCTATCCCATATCCTAGTTACAGGAAAAGTCGGCGCATGATGAAACAGGAAAAAAGTAAAGGGAAAAGTAATCTTTTAAAAATGTAACCCTAGAGGCTAGAGCTTCTTGTAATTAATATAAATAAGTATGCACCATCACGCATTATTAAAAGAAAAAAAGTATACACTATCACGAAAGTTAATATTCGACAAGCTAAGTTGTACGTCTATAGGTCTTTTAAGGGAAATCTTCTCGCTTCTCCATCTCAGAATAACCTTTATCAGAAACACAGGTAACTTCCTAATTCAAGTATGCCATTTTGAGTTCATTTAAAAAAGTCCTTTTTTTACATTAACAGTTACAATAATGAAAGAAATAAATTTGATTACTAATTTGATCTTTATACATATCTGTATAAATATATTTAGAAACTATTATTTTAAGTCTTACATATATACTTTTTAAAATAATTTTAGTTCATATAAGTATACTTTTTAACCTAGTTTAGTCCTTATAATCTTGGGCAACAGGAATTAAAACGAGTAATTTTTAAATATAGAGATTAGAATGTAAAATTTATATAAAAACAGAGTCCTTGCGAGTTAAACCAAGAAATAATGTTGTATACAATTTCCACATTGGTCAAGTGATGCTTCCCGTACTGTACTGTGTCTTTATTAACCAACCACTAACCACTGAGAAGAAAAAAAGGATGTTAACTTTTTTATAAAAGAAAAATAAAACAAGTTCTAAGCTCAGTTTCATCTATATTATCCATCAAATTAATGTCACATTTAGTTCTTAACTGTTCATTTTCATACTGGTACTAAAATAACTCGGGCCGGGCACTGATTCTTACGCAAATCAACCGTACAGACTTTTGATAAAGCCAATATCAAACGTAGATGCATGAATGTATAAAATAGGAGGTAGAACTTCTTACACGCCATCAAAGTGTTTATTTCAACTAAGAAACAGGCTCATGTTTGCACTTGGACTGTTAACATAATAATTTGAATTCAAGTTTATCTTTTAGTTTCTTATCATTTAAATTTAAACTTAATTTAAGTTACAAATAATTTAATAAATAATTTATGATTCTGTTATTTTCTTCTTATATTCTATATATACATCTCTTATACACATACAGAATGTTGAATAAAAATTTTATTTTATCTTTTCTGTATATAGCACTTTCTTTAGCTGCAGGCAACATTATCACTGTGTTTGTTAAGTAAATACGTATGCTGTAATTGAAGTTAGAATAATAGTTAACACCCCGATTCCCATTACAACACTACTTAGTGTTGGAGTCCAGTCAGTATTAATACCGGTTGCTAATTTATTGCATTGCTTGGATGTCCATCCAAATTTAATGTATTAGTTGAAAGTTTTTCATCCTATAAACTAGAGGCATAGCTTGCGTAACGCATGCTGAATTTGAAAAATAGAATTGCTATGCTGTTACTTTTTTTCTTGTATAAATAGAACCTGAGAGGTGAAGAACATCATCCAAAAGTAGAAGTGAAAACAAAGATTTGGTGTAGAAGTGAACGAGAGAGAAAGGTAAAAGCCTTTTAAAGTGAGAGGAAAGATAGTGTGATTATTAAGTCTTGAAACTGAGGAAAATATATCAGATATTAGGTATTATCTCTATTACTCTTAGTATTGTAAAATTGTAATTTTATGAGTATATTTATTTTTTCTTCTTCTAATTTAAGCTCAATAGATTATTACTTATTATATTTATATAATTATAGAATCCCCTAATTATAGAATCACAGTGGAGCGAGCAACAACATGGATCTTGAAGGTGACATCCAATTTACATACAAAAAAATTACTATATATTGTTTTAAAAAAATCTGTTCTAAAAATTATTATGAATAAATTTTGTTACTATATAATTTTTTTGGTGTATGTTATTATATAATCTATTTTTTTGTAGAATATTTTTTTTCTAAACTACCAAATTAATAACAATCTTATCTTCTTTTAAAAAATCTTATTTAAATACTATATTTTATCAAAGTTTAATTACCATACTGTTAATTTATATTCCAACTTTTTAAATTATAAAATCACCATAAGTTTAAGTCTTTTAAATTGACTATGGAACTAATCTTCTGTTGTAGTTTAGTTACACTAATAACTCATTATCCATTTATTTTTACACTAATAACTCATTATCCATTTCTAAGAATGTATGATGTGAAAATTAAACTTAATCTTTTCACACAAACTAAACATGTATTGTTAATTAAACTACATTTATTGGATTATTAATTTTAGTTTTTATATAATTGTTTTTTGTCTTGACTTTTTCTTTCTAAACTATCAATAGTAATCTTATCTTCTTTTTTTTGAGAAATTTTATTTAAATATTATATTTATCAAATTTTAGTTATTATAAATCAGTTTTTATTTCTTGACTCTTTAAATTATAAATTAGTTATTATAAAATTTGGTTATTTATATAATTCTGAATATTATATTTTATTAATTCTAGTTATTATATAGTTAGATTTTTACATTTATATATTATATTTGCTAGATAAAATTTATATTTTATTATTGGCCTCCTGTCAATCAAATAATCTCGGTTCACCCCTGCATGCATGTCTGTCTTTATGAAAAATAGTGTTATTTAAGTTAAAACATTCATAACGTGGTGAAGGTTTTTTACTTTTTATTGTAAGAATTTTATCTAGACATCTTGAACTCAAGACTTGTTTTTGTTTTAAAAAAATATATTATATGAACATAGAGTATAAAAAAGTAAGACTAATATAAAATAATTATAGAATAGAGTTTATTTCATAAAAACAACTATATTAATTTCTTAAATGATGTGTGATTTTTCATTTTTATAAAATTATAAGTATTTTTACAAGAGATAATCATGCATAGATTTGATAAATAAGGTTGTGTATATTTATTTAACAACCATGATAAATAAAAGTTAAATTTTCAGCAATCTAAATATATTTACATGTTATAAAACACAAATGTTATTTAAACAAATTAAACTAAAATCATCTTCAACAATAAAGAGAAAAACTTTATTTCTTTGATTTTCAATATCACTTGATTAAGAACACTTATAAAAAAATAAAAAAAAACCCGTAATTTTACATTTAAAATATGTGTGATGACAACCATATGTCTCGGTAAAACTATGTTCAAATTTCTTAAACATATGATTGCGGGAGGGGAAAATCCTACCTTTTAAAACACATGTATGAAAAAATTATATTTAATAAAGTTGGTGAATACTTTGTATTTATAATATGATGATCCAAAAATTATGTATGACAAAAATATGTTTTTTTTCAATGTCGTTTCATTCTTTTAAGCTCTTTACATGTATCCTCCATTAATATTTAAGAAATCTGGACTACCAAAATGATAAACTAATTATCATAATTTTTATATTATCTTAAAAGACAGAGCTCTTTATCCTTTGTGGTCGCTGCATTGTACCTCTAAGTATAATAAAACTCAGATTATTTTTTAGTTCAATATATCAACAACTCACGAGTCATTCCAAATGAAATAGTTTATAATATTAGTTAAGAGACAAAATAATTCCAAAAAATATGAAGAATAAAAGTGGGTATTACTGTTACAATTGTTATGTGATATATATAATAATTATATATATTATAACGAGCTTTTCGCCCTTAAGAACAGCCGGTATCACATTTTTTTCATATATTGAACTGGACCCACTTGCTAAAATATCACATAGCAACTTTATCTAGCTGCTTATGAATCAACTCGATCTTATCTATCTTGTATCAATAAATATGGGTGGATATACTTTCGCTTTAGGTTATACACTTATACTTAGAAAGAGAAAATATTAGCTATAATATGTAATAAGAAGAAGAAAAGAATAGAAAAAATGATAAGTATAATATTGTATTCAGAACAATAGTATCACTCGATCTTCATTTTTTTTATATATATTTTTCCATTCAAATGTTATGTTATTTTCTGTTCATTTGTTTGTGCCCATGCGCGCGTATAGAGAAAAATGAGTACGCTGCTTCCAACCTCAACAACAGTACACGAAGCAGATAACCAAAATGCTTCTCAACAACTTCACCATCGAAAAGATGCAGGCATTCTCTTTGTCCTCAAATCAAAAGGTAGTAATCATTTACATAGTTTCATTGCTTAACTCTTCTTCCTCAGTTTAGTTGTTTCGTATTTATGTCATCTTGCAAGGTTGAATATTGTATTAATGTTTAATACTTTAATTGGTATTTAAGGACAACCATGCAATACTAGGATAATGTCACGAATACAATAGAAAAGGATAAACCATCTTTTATTTTGGTAACTATTTCAAGAATCACGGCATGGTTACTTAACTTCGTTAAGTGTCGTTTTGTGATTGCATCATGAGTCATTCTAGGTCAAATCCTTTCATTGTTCTCACTTCCTTATTTTTTTTAATTGGAGCACATAAGGACCAAGCAACTAGCTTTCCAATTTCCTGGATAAATTGAAAATTGATTAATTAATACATGCGATTCATTTGTGTAGGTTCATGGATTCACTGTGGCTACCACTTGATAACTTCAATTGTGTCTCCATCACTGCTAAGTCTTCCTTATGCTTTAACCTTCCTCGGATGGAAGGCTGGAATAATTTGTTTGGTCACTGGAGCTCTTGTTAGTTTCTATTCATTCAGTTTGATATGTCTGGTCCTTGAGCAACATGCTCATTTGGGTAATCGCCAGCTGCTATATAGAGACATGGCTCGTGACATTTTAGGTACTACACTTCTTGCCTGTATTATTAACATGGTAGCTAAAAAAAAACTGATGTTAACCCTTCAGTTGATCATAAAACAGATATTTTAATTAATCTGAAGTTGACTGAGAGATATATAAATAAAGTTAAGCTAGAATTATTTTAGCCAAAAATATCAAATTTGAGTAATACTTAAATAATTCAACCTTAAATTTAATACATTAATTACTTGTATCTAATAACTTGGTTCTAAGAAAGGATTTAACTATATATAAAAAATATGATATATAAGATTGCACTGTTGGATGGTATTGGGTTTGTAATGGGAGGGGTGGTTGGTATTTATTAAATTTTGTCCATTGATTAATGTTGGGTCTTTGGTTAATAGGTATTAGTATTCAATCATTGAATTCTAATATTAATTAATCTTAGATGGCCTTTGTTTGTAATGAACTCATGGTACCACTAGTAATTTTTAATATATTCAATTTTTTTTGCCGATTTTAAATATAAAAGAACTAGTATATAAGATTTGTTAAACTACATTCACTCTTTTTTAGTTGAAGTATGTCAGTAAATTATTAACTAGAAATTATCTTAAAATATAATAACAATATTTGCTAATTATTCTAACTAAAAAAACAAATGTGTGTTAGCAAATATACTCACGTATTTTTAGTTGGAGTACGTTATCAAGATGCTATTTATAATTTATATTTTTTCATTTACCTAAAAATTTAAATTATTTGATAAAAATACAGATTTTAGTTTTATAACATTTAAATAAAAATATAAAATTCAAGATGGTAAGGTTGAAAACTTGTAACTTTCCAAAGAAAAAATTAGCAACTCTCGCATTATAAGATAAAAAAGAATAGAGAGTTTTTATGAATCAAAGACAAATATAAAGAGTTTATGTGTGTTATTGTATTTATATGAGTAAGAATGATTTATATAATATAGAATTCGTATTTAATTTTTATTGTATATACAAAAATTAGATGAACAATAATTATATATTATGAGTAAAATTAGTCTTAACTTTAATTGATTGGAAGAGATTCAGAATAAAATAAATTCTATCATTAATTAGATGTTCAAAAGAGAGGGGAGAGAATTAATAATTAATATATCGGTGATATAATATGATGAAAAAAGTGAGAGGTAAAGCAAAACAAGGAACGTTAATTAGATGTTGTTGGTCTGCCCTTTAAAATCTTACCTGATAATTTGTACTAATACTGACATATATGATATATGCACCCAACAAAAGCGAAGTCATTCAATTTGTTGCTGAAAAAAGTAATACAGTCCACATACTCATATATACATTATAGTATTATTTTCTAATTACAGACTCACTGTTAGTTACCGATGTGACAAATTTTCCATTTTTGGCCTCACAAGCATCGGTCTGATAGACTGTCAGAATCAATAGCATTTAAAATCTCTGATGAGGTCTATACAAATACCATAGTCCTCACTCCTCACCTCACTTGCTATTGATCTGGATATTTTTGCTACTATATTTAGTAAATTCTAGGACCAAATAACCAATTCATGTTAACTAACTAATGGGCCCAAACTAATGTTTCAATATTATTAACCTTGGAAGGTCCATGTTGGGGTCAGTTTTTTGTGGGGCCAATTCAATTTGCACTGTGCTATAATAATCAAGTGCTCTGTGCACTTCTCGGTGGACAATGCATGAAGGTGAGTAAAGAACACTGTACATATTTTATCCCTTTATTTTTTATATATTAAATTAGAGTTTATTATATTGAAAATAATATTTTGATTTTATACTTGCTTTTAAAAATCGTTCCATATTTTTTTAGAATTATTTTAGAATAAAAGTACCAAACAAATATGTATGACGGATTTTGTTCTTAAAAAAAATTAAAAGCTCGAGGAAACTATGAGCATTGCTAATTCAAACATTTATTAAATAATTCACATTTCTCTGGTAGTATGACTATGAGTTGAATAGGTTTTTTTTCTATGATATATAATCTATACATCAGGGATGTTAAGTTTAAATGTGATTTTAAACATATGTTTGATGTTAAGATTTTACATGGAAAGAAAAGAGAGTATAAAAAAAATAGTTATATAATGTTTATAAAATGGACAACAAATTAGGATATTAATATATGATTTTATTTTTTACATTTTAAAAATTATCAAGTTACAGAATATTCAGTAGAAATGAAAATTTTATCCTCCTTTTTTCTTTATCTTCAAATTTTCCAAATAGAAAAAGAAAAGAAGAACAAAACATGTTCAATGCACGCACACGAGTACATAGACATTGACCATATATTGATGTTAAGAGCTTTTCCTAATGGCATGCACTACAGGCAATTTACCTGCTGTTAAATCCAAATGGAACTATGAAGCTTTATGAGTTTGTGGTGATATTTGGATGCTTCATGCTGATTTTGGCTCAAATGCCATCTTTCCACTCATTGAGACATATTAATCTGGTGTCTTTGGTCATGTGCTTATCCTACAGTGCCTGTGCTACTGCAGCTTCCATATATATCGGTATTTTCTTTCCCCTCATTAATTATCCAGTTAACTAATTAGCACCTATATATGCTTGCAATTGAGTGCATTTTTTTCCTGAATTTTCTCAAAATGTATACTCAATCAGGAAAATCATCAAATGGGCCAGAAAAGGATTATTCTTTAAAAGGTGACATAACAAATCGCTTATTTGGAATCTTTAATGCCATTCCTATCATTGCCAACACTTATGGTAGCGGAATAGTTCCAGAAATTCAGGTTAGAAACAACCAAGTGTGTACACTCTAATATATAGAACTTGTTAATGCTACCCACGCCATCAAAGCATTTCAACTTCTAATTAGAAAAATACACATTTTTGCTACAGGCAACAGTAGCACCCCCAGTAGAAGGGAAAATGCTCAAAGGACTATGTGTTTGTTATGTTGTAGTTGCATTGAGTTTCTTTAGCGTAGCTATCTCTGGCTATTGGGCATTTGGATATCAAGCTGCAGGCCTCATTTTTAGCAACTTCATAGATGATAACAACAAGCCTTTGGCTCCCAAGTGGCTTATTTATTTGCCCAACATTTGCACAATAGCTCAATTATTAGCTAATGGTGTGGTAAGTAACACCCTGATTCCCACTATAGTCTACAACATTAAGTGCATGTTTAGATCATGGTATAGTTTGCGCACAGAGAATGTACACTAAATTTAATACTCAATAATGAGTTTAATGCTAATGTATTAATAATAAAATAATTTTACACTTTTATCTAATCATAAATTATGATTGACATAATTTTTAAGATAATTTATAAAAATCAACAAACTTATTATAAAAAAGTGTGATTTATAATTAAATGACAATATAAAATTATTTTTTCATTGTCTTTTTTCTCATAAGATATTTGACAAATCATGTTTGTGTTGTGTTTAAACATAATTTTGTATATCAACAATGATTTGAGTAAAAGTTAACCAAAAAAAAAGAAGCTATTTTTCTATTGGGCAAATTCCTATAATCCAAAAGCACTAATTGCTCAATCTTCCTCACCTCAAATAGTATGATGTAGTTCACCATTAAATTTTAACATTTGGTGCAGGAGTACATGCAGCCTACAAATGTAATACTAGAGCAAATGTTTGGAGACCCAGAAAGCATTGAGTTTTCTTCTCGCAATGTAATTCCAAGATTGGTTTCTCGGTCATTTGCTGTAATTACAGCAACTACTATAGCAGCAATGCTACCCTTTTTTGGGGACATGAACTCGCTAATAGGAGCATTTTGTTATATGCCACTTGACTTCATTTTGCCAGTAATTTTCTTCAATCTGACATTTAAGCCACCCAAGAGAAGCTCCATTTTCTGGTTGAATGCAACTATTGCTGTTGTTTTCTCAACATTGGGAGCTATGGCAGCGGTTTCAACAGTTAGGCAGATAATTCTTGATGCCAAAACTTATCAATTATTCGCTAATGTATAATCACATTGGGCTGTATATGTCGTCATCCTTGAGTGTGTTGTAATGTTTTAGTATTTTTTATCCAAGTTTGTACACTGCATAGCAAAATTCTAAATGACCATTGTCTTCGCCAAACTTAAAATATCAGAGTTCTGAAATATGAAAAGTTGAGCCAGGATTAAAACAATGGAGGAAGATATAGCCCAGTGGTTGTTGACATTGAATTTTATTTCAAGTTTTAATCTTGATTATGTTGTATAAAGATTATAAAAGTAAAATAAAGTTTTTACTTTTTTCCATACACGTAATCATAAAACACTCAAGTGAGTTAACTATCTATTAATTTCGTTGGTACAATTGATACTTAAACTTTTATTTTTGACTTCACCTACCGTAAACCCTGCGTAAATTTCTCCAAAATAATTGGGAAACAGCAACAAGAACAAATCAAAACACCTTTCAAAGACTATTAACTGTTTTTATTTGCAGTGCACTTCGTAAAGTACAAGCAAATAAGGTTGAGACAGAGTTATCACTTATCAGCATGTCTTATTTGACCAACATTAATTTTCAACACTTTGGAGTTTTAAAAACATAATAGAGTACACGAATACGTCCTACTAATGCAAATTAACAAGGCAAATATATTGTGAGTGAGTTACATAGAATAGAGACATTTGGAGCCGAGAAATGTTACGTTACGTATTTTCACAATACACTTGATAATTTATTTTTTCTTTCATTTCACTTTATTAAATTACTTGTTTTATATTCTTAACCAAAAAAAAATTACTTATTTTATTTTAAATGTTTTTTCTCTTTCCCTTTTATCTTTTTTTTTACTGTAAAATATATTGTGAATTTTTGTTGTATGAATAGTATGATCCTTTTGACTAGCTTTCTCTATATTTTAATATTTATTTAAACAAAATTGCGGGAGAGACCTGAGGTTGATATATTTTGTTTTATGTACGATAGTCAAAATAACAGACTCAAAATATCAGAACAAGATCATCTAGCATTCTAGCTAGCTGCTTGCAAATTGAGTCTGCTCTATTCAGTATTCATCAGTTCTGTTATTTGGCCTTCACTTGTTCTTCTGTTCATTTGTTTGATTTGAACCCTTACACTCACACACACACATGTTGCTTCCAAGATCAACAGCAACACATGAAACAGAAAACCATAATGCTTCGGAACCACTTCACCGCCGAAAAGATGTTGGCGGAGGTACTCTCTTTGTCCTCAAATCAAAAGGTTGCAGTAATCACTTATAGTATTTTTTACTGCAATCATTTATTGTTTTATTCCATTGGAAACTCTTTTTCCTCTGTTTAGTTCTTTAGTATTTATGTCATCTTGCAGGGTTCAATATTAGGTATTACTGCCTCTGCCTTGTAATAAGTGTCGTTCTAAAATAGAAAAAATAAGTCAGATTCTAACTTTTTATATTAATTACTTTTTTTCATCTATACCTAAATAATATTAATAATAGACCGCAGGAACTATAAAAGAATTAATGATGGTAATATTGATTTTGTAAAATTGTTATAAGTTTCCATCTATTTTCTAACTTCTCTTAATTTGTGTAAAAAGTCTATAACATACAGGACAGAGAGACTAATGTTGAATTGGTTCACATAACTTTGTTTTAGTAGTGACTAGTGAGCACGAGTACCGAGCTACTGGCTAGCTTTTCATTCCTCTGGATTAAAACAAAGGCTAATGTATTCAAGATTTTAATTAAAAATGGTTATTTCATGCGACTCATTTATGATTCTTTGTAGGTACATGGATGCACTGTGGTTACCACTTGACAACATCAATTGTGGCTCCACCACTCCTAAGTCTTCCATATGCTTTCACCTTCCTCGGATGGACGACCGGAATATTTTGCTTTGTCATTGGAGCTTTGGTCAGTTTCTACTCATACAATTTGTTGTCTTTGGTCCTTCAGCACCATGCTCATTTAGGCAATCGCCAGCTACGATTTGGAGACATGGCTCGTGACATTTTAGGTACTACGTACACTCCTTCCCTGTATTAATATTGATTTGGTGGTTAAGGAAGGATTTGATTCTTTCAAGTATTTTTGAAGAAAAATGTATTGAATTGAAAGCCCTCTCTTTTTGCCACATATATTGAAGTAATACACAAACAAAGTTTGTCTCCCCCCCTTTAAGTCCTTCTTACCATACAAGTTGTACTAATGTCTTGTGATGTTTTAAGACGCAAAAGGAGCATAAGAATATTGACATGTCTGCACCTAACATAAGTGAAGTCGCTTTATTTAGTGCTGAAAAAAGTAATGCAGTCACACACACTCTTATACATATATTATACATTTATTAAACTTTTATTTTCTAATCAGAGTTAGTTATGTTCGTATACCTTCATTATACTACCGACCTACAAAGATGAGAGAAATGTAAAAGGGGAAAGTGATGTATAATAAGCATTTTCCATGTTTGGCACCATAAGCACCAGTCAGAATCCATTGCATTTGAAATCCTGATGAAGTCTATGCAAACATCATGGTCCTCACTAACTGATTGATCTGAAAAATTTTGCTACTATAGCTTAGTAAGTTCTAGGACCAATTCATGATCTCGGAACTAATGTATCAATACTATTAACCTTGGAAGGTCCACAAAAAATGTATAGTAATCTTTACACACCTTCATGGCTTCATGCATTGTCCTCCAAGAAGAGGACACAACACTTCAGCACTATAGCACACTGCAAATTGAATTGGCCCCACAAAAAACCGATCCCACCGAGGACACTATTTACCATTGCTAATTTAGACAAGCAGTTAAATTGGCACTCATCAGGTATCATGAATTATGATGTGATTTTAAAAATATGTTTGAGAGAAATATATATATATTTATGAGCACGACTTGTGTGAAAACACTTCTTAAATATCAACATAACTATTGGATCAAGATTAAAAATAACAAACCGTTAAAACTAAGATATTTAAAATTTCAAATTAAATCTAATATATCATTAAATCTTTAAAAGATTAATCAAACAATAAATAAATCTACAAAGATCTTAATTATCATTCTCTCCCTAAAATATCTCAATTAATCCATCATAATTATGATTGTTGTTGCCACCACCATAATCGTCATTGTCACCATCACCACCATTGTCATCAATCATCACCACCTCTGTCATGACCTTTAACGTCATCACTGTCACCACCATTATAGCCACCATCATGATATCCTTATCACCACCGTCATCAATTGTCACCACTGTCACTGTCAACAGTTACAACTGACAATAAAGATAGTGACAGTCATAATGATAATGATGGGTTAAAGATAATTGAAATATTTTAGAACTAAATTTGTTTAGTGAATTTTTTAGAGAGTTAATGATTATATTATATTTTAATTTAATTTTTTAAAATATTTTAATTTTAACTATTTATTATTGTTAATCATGATCTAATGGTTGTTATTAATTGTTATTATGTTCTGAGTGGAGTCTTGTTTATATAAAGAGTTATGCAATGTTTATAAATAGACTAGGAAAAGAAAAAAAAGAGTACCGAGTAGACATAGACATTGACTCTATACCGATTCTTCACAGTTTTTCCTAACGGAACCAACTGCAGGCAATGTACCTGCTGTCAAACCCAAATGGAAGTATGAAGCTTTATCAGTTTGCAGTGATATATGGATGCTTCATGCTGATTTTGGCTCAAATTCCATCTTTCCACTCACTGAGACACATTAATTTGGTGTCTTTGGTATTATGCTTAGCCTATAGTGCCTCTGCTACTACAGCTTCCATATATATTGGTATTTCCTTCCTCTCCTTAATAATCCAGTTAATTAACTAGCACCTGTGCAGCTGTGCTCAATTGAGTACACCTTTCTCTGAACTTTTACAATATCTACTTAATCAGGAAACACACCAAAAGGGCCAGAAAAGGATTATTCTTTAAAAGGTGATACAACAACTCGCTTATTTGGAATCTTTAATGCCATGGCCATCATTGCCAAAACTTATGGTAATGGAATAGTTCCAGAATTTCAGGTTTGCAACAACTAGATCAGTTTCCTCTAATATGTAGAGTTTCTTAATACTACCCGCGCCATCAAAGTATTTGTTTTAACTTTTTAAGAAAAATACACATGCTTTCACTTTTTTCTTTGGTTACAGGCAACATTAGCACCTCCGGTAAAAGGGAAGATGGTCAAGGGACTATGTAGCAGATGTACTAATTCTTTGATTTCAGTTAGTAAGGTAAGAGTTGAACTAAGAAATAGATTCTTTGTTATGCTGTACTTATCTTCACTTTCTTTAGCGTAACCATCTCTGGCTATTGGGCGCTTTGGAAATGAAGCTGCGGGACTCATTTTAAGCAACTTCGTGGTTTATTTATATGACCAACATTTTCACAATAACCCAACTATCAGCTGTTGGTGTGGTAAGTAACACCCTGATTGCCATTACACCTACCTGGTGGTGCATCCTAAGATTATAGTTTGCACTGAATTTTATACAAAATAACATGTTTGACTTCATTTTTTGGGGACATAAACTCGCTTATAGGAGCATTTGGCTTTATGCCACTTGACTTCATTTTGCCAGCGGTGTTCTTCCACGTGACATTTAAACCATCCAAGTGAAGTCCCATTTACTGGTTGAATGTAACTATTGTTGTTGCTTTCTCTGCATTGGGTGGGAGTTATATCAGCAGTTGCAGCAGTTAGGCAGATAGTTCTTGATGCCAAAACTTATCGATTATTCGCTAATGTATAATCACATTGGCCTATTTTGTGAACATAACTAATGTCAATCATATAAAGTTTAGATTTTAGAAGATTATTAAACAAATATACAGGGACAAAGCCATGTTCATTAAATGTAAGTTATAGTTGTTTATGTTTTGTGGAAAATTCTTTGTAATTTTTCTCTTAAAAAGTGACGATTCCCTTAAGAAAAAATAAATTTAACTTTATGTAACTTGCAAGTACCAATCAAATTGTTTTTAAGGTAATTAGTTATATCGTCAAAAATGTATGCAATTTGCTATCTTTTAAAAAAAAAAATGTATATTGTAAGAAAAGATCAAGAGACACGGTGTTGTCATTCACAATGTACACGTTTTATCTACTTCAAAATATTATACCAAACTTATTATTATCTACTGGACTAGAAGACAACAAAATGCATCATAAAGTGGGGTAATTGCTAATTTTCCTTCCTAAAAAACTGAACAAAAAAAAAGTAAGCAGCTTGTAGAATTTATTTTCTTGTGCTAGCTAGAATCTCTTCTCCCCAAGAAAACTAATCAAAATTATTTAATCTTTATAGCAGCCCACAATAAAATTGGACACTGGCATCACCATAAAGAAAATATTTTGGGTTTTAGATGGTTTGTATGGTCTGGCAATTCATGTGAACACGATATATCAGAAGACCACATGCAGATTTTAAGGAAGATTTTCTGGTGCATGGTTTAACAGGCGGATAAGGTCCAATGGTTGAATAGGTGGTGCATCAGTTGTTGCAGCAGCGATAACATTCTCTAGTGATTTATTAGTTGTTGCGGTAATGACATCTAGTGATTTGTCAGTTGTTTCAGAACTGACTTTCTCTGGTGGTTTATCAGTTGTTGGCAATAGTCCTGGTGTTGATGAAGGGCAACTCTCCCTCTCTAATCTCTGAACTATTTCCTTGAAATATTCCACTTCTTTTCCCTCCAACTCATATTGTTTTTCTTTCAAAACACTTCAAGGGTATTCAATTACTCAACTTTGTTTTCCTTCTACCATTAGATCTCTCGGGGAACCCTTTCTAAATCAATTTCTAGACAAATCTGCAACAGAAGAAGACCCAGCTGTGTGCCTTCTCAAGGTTTACTTACTGTTGTTTAGCTTGAAACTGGCCAGAACAAAATGATAGAACAAGAAAGATTCAGAGTTAGTTTAATTTCTCTGAAGAGTGCACAATAAAATATGCGGGCATGTTTTACTTAAGTTGAACTAGTATCACATGATTTCTTTCCATCCAAGTTTTAAGGACATTTTATGGGTTGTTAGTTTAAGCTTAAAAGAAATAGTTTTAAAATTGTAAAACAAATTATTTTTGTTTTAGAAAAAATTTCATAATTTATACATCAGAGCTTAAAATAGTTTAATTTTTTTTTTTTAGATTTTGATATAAAAGGGGGAAACTTTTCTAAACATGTTAACATATTTCAAAAGTTAAGATAAGAGTACATAATTACTATTAATTAAAAATTCATAATTGAGTACATAATATTACTTAAGATAATATATACCATAATTATGCCCGGATTCCAAAAAAATATAAAAAATAAAGAATAAAATAATAAAACAGTTAAAAAAAGGCTTCAAAGGAGTTTAATGGGCTCTTTGACAGTTCATTAGATCAAGTTGAAGTAGTATAAAAGCATAAAGAAGAAACAATTTAAAAAAATTAATTTCACAAGGAGGAGGCACAGATCCCCAAGCATAACAATTGACCAGTTCAGCAATGTCATTTGACATCGCTGTCAGAGAAGGAAGTGGGGTCTTTAGGTACCTCTCATTCCCTCAGAGTCTCCTCCTTTGCCTCTTCTTCTCCTTCATCTTTTTTTTCTTTGTTCTTTCTTTCTTTTTGTATAATCTTTTTGTATTGACCGTTTATCTCGCCGGTGGACACCTTGTCCATAGGCAAGAGTAGTTCAAGTCGCCATTGTCATACTTTTATTTTTTTTATTTTGTTTTGTTGTTCTTCCTTGTAGACTTTCACCTTCCTTGGTGCGTTTCTTGTTTTTTTAGTTTCGTAGTCGTGCCACCACTGAGCGTTGCCATTGTCGCAGTCACCCACCGTGATGACCTCTTGTCGTTAGACTCCCATGCCGGTGTCATGCCTCCTTTGATGAGGGTTTTTGCCTCCCCCGCGCCATTCATGCTGCAATATCACCAAGCGTTTTCTAACCCTGGTGCTATTTGCGGTTTGGGCCAGATTTTTCTGACCCAGTTCTAACCCTAGTCCTAAAGTAAAAAAAACTTTTTCAACTATTTGCACCACCGTTTTAATAACTACATCTCCTTTTCTATTGGGCCTGGCCCATTTTGAAACAAAATCCATAATTCTGTTTACAGATCCATTTTCATAACTACACTCCTTTTACCTGTTGGGCTTGGCCCACTCTGATACAAAGCACATAATACTATTTACACCTATTTCTATACCTACCACCCCTTACTTTTTGGGCCTGGCCCATTTTGAAATAAAATGTTCAATACTAACTTAATTCCCTTTCTTCATTTTTGCACCCTGAATTACTAAGTGTACTACCCACTTCTATTTTATCATTTTCTATCCCCACTTGATTTATTTTATTACGTAATACTATGTCAATTATTCATTTATTTTTATAATTCCACTTTAGTATTCTTTAGCACAAGTTTACATTCATTACGCTCCATCCTGGATTTTTGACTCGTTTGGTGGTGTTTCAATAACATGTGGGAAGATTTTGTGAATGTCATGCTGGGTCCCCGACTTGCTTGACTTCACGGAGTTTATCACAAATCCAAATTCTTTTTTATAAAAAAAACTAAAAATCTCAAATAAATCACTCAATTCTCCTTGTTCTTCACAAAATTACACCTTACCCGATATCGCTTCAAGGTCTAATGCCTTAAGCGATTCTCTCCTCTTTTTCTTAAAATTCAAAATCATTTCAAGGTTCAATGCCTTAGCGTCTTTTTATCAAGCAATTAAAACAAATCTTTTGAAAAAGATAAAGTCAATCCAACACACAAGCTCTTTTCTACCAAATAATTGCGTAAGTCTAATTTCCTCATTGCATTTGGGAATATGTAAGAGCGAAAGCAAATCCTTTGTCGATCTAAGAAAAACTATAAAAAAAAATAAAAAGTCCTCTTTTTCCTAAAAATAAAATTTTGATTTCTTTTTCTAAATAAACAAAAATAAAACAAGTATAAGTCATGTTCTTAAGGGAAGACAAATAATTAAAAAGTCACTTTATTTTTAGCAAACTCGATTAAAGGTTGTCATCTTCATGACAGTCGCGTGGGGTGCTAACACCTTCCTCGTGGGTAAATGACTCTCGAACTCTTTTTCTCTCAAATCGTAGACCATTCCTTATCTTTTTTATTTTTCTGACATTTTCCTTAAATAAACCTTGGTGACGACTCTCCTCTGGTTTTCCTTTTTGGAAAACGCTTTATCTTTATCTTTTTTTATCATCGTCCCGTCGTGACCAGTTATGTTGTGACAAATAACATATAATATTAGTTAGGATAAATAATCATTTCCCTCCCTGAATGTGTAAAGCGCTGATAAATTCGTTCCTTGAAAACAAAAATTCAAATTTTAGTCCCTGAAAATAAATAAAAAATGCGACAAATTCATTCATTCATTAACTTCTATCCATTACCGTTAATAAAAAGAGGGACGAAAATGTCCCAAAAATGATTGTCAACATGACTGCTGAATAAATTGGACCAAAATGTTAGTAAGGTACCATTTGACCAAAATGTCAGTAATTTTTCATTGAACCAAAATATTAGTATGTTTCCATTGGACCAAAATATCAATAATTTTTCATTGAACAAAAATATCAATAATTTTTTTGGACCAAAATGTCAATACGTTTCATTGGACTAATTTATCAAATCCCAAATTTTGTTTCATTTAAAGATAAAATATAATTGAATATTCATATTCCCCCTTTTTTTATCATTGCAAACATAATATTATAATAAATACTTAAAAAAATAGGGAAGCAAGTATAAATTAGAACAAACATAATAATAAGCATAATATTGATTAATAAACATAATTATTTTAACAAACATTGTAACTCAAATGCAACCACAACAATACATTAACATATTTTTTAAAAATTTGATTAATTATTTTATTGTTGCTTACAAGTTATTTATGTTAGATGTTACATATTTGTAGGATGAGATTAATTGCTCCCAATCTACTCCACAAGTTGAACAACCTCCAGATAATTTTGAAGTACTCTAACTCCTAATGCTTTAAGTGCTCCAGCTCCAACTCCAACTACCACTCAAAGTGCCAACTCCTAGTGTTGAGAGTGACTTTTACATATAACTGATTAGTTACAGTTAAATTATGTTATGCATAACTACTCACCATTTATAATTGTTGTAGGAAACAAACTTCATACCTCAACCATTGTTAATTGTGTTTAGACCACCTCCAATTAGGTCTTCAACACCAATTTAAATTATATTCTCAGATATATCATCTCATAGGATAAACCAATCAAATTACATGAACTTCATACCTGCACCACGGTTGCCCCATTGCCAAGATTCGAAGAAATGAAATATGAGACATGTTTGTCCTTTGTTTATTGTAGATTCTGACTAATTATTATAATTTGGATAAATTTGTAATGAGTGGTACAATTTTACAATGTTATTTTAGTACATTGGTAAAATGTTTATTTTGAAAATTTTCTATTGTGAGAACATTAGTTAATAACAAAATCAAGTTGAATCCTATTTTTTGTAAGGATTAACTTTATGGTTGTGCATTTTTGTTTGAGTCTTATATTTTGGGTAAGGTACTGTCACATTAGAAATTTCATAGCAACAAACATATTATGATTATTAATCAATATTATGCTTATTATTATGTTTGTTATAACTTATATTTGTTTCCCTGTTTTTTTAAGTGTTAGTTGTAATGTTATGCTTGCAACGATAAAAAAAAGGGAAGATGAAAATTCAATTATATATTACCCTTAAATGAAACGAATTTTAGGGTCTGACAAATTAATGTTAACATTTTGGTCCAATGAAAAATTATTGACATTTTAATTCAATGGTAACTTGCTGAGATTTTGGTCCAATCTATTCAGTAATCAGCTATCATTTTTGTAACATTTTCATCCCTATGTGTCATATAAACTCTTTCATTAATAATAATAGATAAAAATTAATGAATGAATGAATTTATTACACTTATTTCACTTTCGAAAATTAAAATTTGAATTTTTATCTTTCAAAGATAAATTTATCAATACTTTACATATTCAAAAACGAAAATAATTATTTATTTTATTATTTATATACATAATATATGTACGATATATAGCAAGCATAAGAGCAATATATAATTGGATCGCCTTTCCACTTGGCGCCAGTGGCACACTCTAAATATGCCTTGAAACCATCAATGGAGGCATCCCCCTCTTCCTCGCCGGTTGTTCTAGTTCCGATGCAGGCACAAATAGTTTGCAAGTTTTAAAGTAGATATTGTTTGATAATTTTCATTTGGATTAGTTTTAAAATTCTTTTTAAGTTAACCTTTTTCCCGTAAAAGACAATTAAATTCATTTAATATTAATTGTCTCACTCAATAGAAGAATATATGAATAAAATAAAATAAAAATAATTTAATCACCATAAATATAAATACACAAAAATATGATTTAAATAACATTTGGATCCTGCAATTTAGTATTTTTTTTCATTTTTATCTTAAAAAAATCTATTTTATTTTTTACAAAATATATTTTTTTACTTTTGTCCTTCAAATGTTTTAAATCACATCTTAAATAATAATAAAAAATTACTATTTAAAACATTTTTTGAGGACAAAAAATAAAAAACAAATTTTGCAAAGAATAAAATATAAAAAATGTAAGAATAAAAATGAAAAAAATACTAAATTACAAGAATAAAAAAGATATTTAAATTTAACAACATTAATATATATCTGTATATATTTTTTTAATTTTATAATATCAAAATATTTTGATTAATAAATATTAATTTTAAAATTATTTACAAATATTTGATTACACCGTTACTCTTGTTTTTTTTAATTAAGAAAGAAAAGAAAGGAAGACCACAAAGATATGCAGCCAAAAAAATTTCTCCCCTCCAAATTGGGGTAATGGAGACGAAAAAAATCATTTTTAAATTGTTATTTGTTGAATTACATACATCCATTCACTCAACTTGGAATATAAGATTGCGAAGGGAAAATAAGTCCCTCCATTTCTTCCTTTATCCACTCGTTCCCCTCTCCCAAACAAGAGAATGTTCCAAATTACATCAAAGATGTTAATCTACTTTGCACCTCCCCCTCCAAACAGCCTGATTCAAGCATTGTGTTGATCAAGATATTCACTAAACTTGATCTCACTATGCAGGCTAAAAGATAACTCCCTGGCACACATGCGGCCAAGAAGCACCTTCATGTTACTAGTCACAACTACCTCGCACTCACCAGTCACCGGCACTTAAGAACCAAAAAAAAAAAACATGGGATGCAAAATTTTTGAAAGCGCTGGTGCACCCAAAGCAAGCAAATATGTTTGCACTGCTTGTCTAAGTAAAAAGCATCTTCAATTCCTCAATCCTTGCAGTTCGAACTTCTTGATCAGTCAAGGCACCAGAAATCATTCGTTGTTTACGTGCTTGCACTGCCTCCATTCTCTCCTCAACTGTCCCCTGCAATGATAGACATAAGAACAAATGCCACATTCAAGTCAATAACACTTGGAACCAGGGTTATAATTCACATAATTTGGTGATAGATACCAAACAGACATGCTGATAAGTGGCAAGTGACACGTAATTATCCACATTAACTTGCTTGAACAAAGCAATCTCGTAAAAGGGTAGAAGTCCAGTTCAGCCGGTGGCTTTGCCACTAAACTTCACTAGTTTACTAGCAGATTTCTTGTACCCAGTGAAGCAATTAACTGGGCCCGATTAAAAACATATAATAGTACAACCCTGTGAGATATGTGCATGATTTTCCAAATTGGGGATATTAAATATACCTTCACAATAAACCGTCGAATGGCAACCTTCTTTGTTTGTCCAATACGATGAATACGCATAACAGCTTGTTCCTCAACAGCAGGATTCCACCATGGGTCCTGTCCAAAGTGAAAAATTATCAATAATCCATAATTACTAAAAAACAAATACTTTCCAAATGACAATAGTAATAATGTCACTATATATACATTTTATACACACCACTAAAGATCGTGTGATTTAACTCAATATTATGATGTTTTATATGCGTCCAATGCTGGTAATAATAACTTTGTTGAGAATGTGTTTATTGCACAATCCATTTGATTAAAAACTGACATAATGTGGATCATACCCAATATTGATAGCAATCCAATTATCCAATTTCAAATTTATTATACTTTATCCCCATGTGATTTGGTTAAAAAACAGTTTGCACGTACCATGACAAAAGCATTAGAAGCTGCTGTTAGGTTTATACCTACTCCACCAGCTTTTAGTGACATTAACAGCACCTGATGCAAGAAATAAGTATTAAATAGTCAATGCATTGAACCAGTTTCACTACACTGTCTAGGTCACAAACAAATGTGAGAGGAAGTATGTCAAGACCAGGGTGTTGCTGTCTTCGGAGAATTGCTTGATTACTTTTTCCCTCTGCTGCAGATTCAAAGTCCCATCAAGACGAACAAACGAAATATTATTCCTGTACATGAGTGCAGTCACAAAGAAATAAACCTCTTTGGTATTGTTGTTCATTGCAAAAATGTGTTGAATCAATAAAAAGGAAATTAAATTCATGATGGCATTAATGGCTTAAGCATGATGCAGAAAAGAACAGATGAAGCAAGCCACAGCATCATAGCAATCCTCAAAGCTGAGATCAACTTAGAAAAAATGGTAATATTACAACACAATGAAAAATCCACTCACTGAGATTCTCTCCCAAAAGAATGATATCTTTCCTAGAAAATGATATGATTCAACTAGCAAAAAATCCTACCGAGTAAAGGGAATCTGCAAGAGGTCTAGAAAAGCAGTCCACTGGCTGAAAACAATGCTTTTGGAGCCTGATGAGCGAAGATTTTCAAGTTCGTTCAAAAGAACAGTTACCTTGCAAGACACTACCCAGTTCTTCTCGATATCCACCTGAAACCGATTCTCAGTAGGGGCAGTGATAAGATCCTGCCTGCTGATTGTTTTCCTGTAAAATAAACAATATTGTAAGGAATTTGTACCATAACCAAGATTCATCTGAAAACTACTGCAATAAAGACAATTTTGAACTTCCTTCAATCAAAGTTAAATAGAACATTTCCAAAATTCTAATGGAGAAGCTTGATAATACCTACAAACAGGACATAAGCCAGACATAGCATTTCGCCAACTTGACAAGAGGCATTCCCGGCATAAACGGTGAGCACAAGGCGTTAACACTGCATCTTCAAATACTTCAAGACATATTGGACACTCTCCTTGCTCCCCTTTACGTAGCTCTTCCACAACTTCTTGAACATAAGCCCGTGAAGGCGTATCTTTTACTTCGCCTTCTGAAGCACTATAGGTTCCTCTAAGGAAGCGCTTGGCTAGTTTGTTTAGATCCGCAAATTCTTGAGTATCACCTCGACTAAATGAATCAATTGTCACCATGACAATAAAGCATAAGCTAAGACTTTTGAAGAGAAAACAACTTAATGGTATAAGGGTCAAAGAAAACATAACCACAAGAGTGCTTTTCAATCACATTGCATCAAACAAACTTCCCAAGAAACATCAAAAGTAAAACAACATCAAGCAAATTCAAGAAAATCATCCTATGCAGCACATTGTTCTGATGCAATCAAAAACATCAAACTATTATAAACAACTTACACACACAGTCACACACACATGGACTTCAAGAACAAAAAAAGGTTATGATGAACCTACAGCCCAAACAACATTTTCCAAATACTTTAGACAATTGAATGATGCAAAATAAAATGGGCAGGGGCCACCAACCTTGAAAATCTTATAAAACAGACCTGTTAGTATCAATTATATTCCTAACCATACTACTGACTTGAGGTTCCATCCTAAAAATCCATGTCCCTCCAAATATGATTAGAACAGAACATTTTATTTTCCTCACCTAAGAATTCTTCAGTTTCAAAAAGTAACAAAAATTAGGCGAAGTCAGAAAGAAAACTTGACAATTACACCAACTATGTAAAAGTACTACCTAGTTATCATTTTTGCTTTTCACTTTTCAGCTTCTACGATGCTACCGTCATACAGCATCTGATCATTGTATTATCACCCTGATCAATTTCTTTAGTGTGCTAAGGTTCTACTACTCTCAAATTCAACTTGAAAACTGTAACTAACATACAGTATATTAAAAAGGACAGTGTTTATATAAATTTTAAGTCTCTTGTATTGAAATTTCTCCTGAACTTGAAAAATAACCAAACTTAATCAAAAATCTCCTCGGATTAGCTTTTGAATAGCATGATGTTGGATAGAACAGGATAGAAATTTTGAACAGATTAAATGTTAGAGTAACAGCTCCTTAAAAACCAATTAATCAGACAAGATGCTTACAATTACAATAAGTTGTGCTCATGTGCTTCAAGTATATTAACAGGAATCAGGAATGTAAGACATCATACCTCATTACAAGAAATGGATGATCACAACATTGCCGAAGACGTAAAAGTAACTCCAATATTGAAGCATAATTATGAAGAACACGCCCTTGCTCAACAAAATGGTCAAATTTTACCTGCATAAATTTCATCAACGAGTTGGATCAATGTGGCTTGTTTCAGTGCCAAAAAATAAGGTGAAAAACTGAAAATATTAAATTTAGATTAGAAACTCAGAATACCTTAGATCTTTTGAATAGGGCTCCATAGAAGTCCTTTTCAGCTTCTGTGAGTTCACAGTAAATTACCTGCATATCAGCTGGAGGGAGAACTAGGATTGGCCTGCAACAAATGATAAGTCAATAGAATGAACTATATGTTAAAATAGCAAAGGTCTTTAACCAGATTACTGACTTGCCCTCTCGATCTGTGCTATGTTTGGTTCTCCTCAACATGATTGGCTTCAAAATTGATTGAACTAACTTCAGCCCTCTTTCATCACCACCCTCAAATGGTTTTTGAATAAGTTTGTTCCACCTAGATCATATAAAACAAATCTTCAGTTCAGTACTACAGCCACATACCCACTTAAAAAGAGTAAACAATCTTCAGAGTAGCAATAACTTATAATAAAATGAGCCCACAACAAATACTTGGCATTAGATGGCTATGCTAAGCATTCATGACATCCAACTTGGTTTGATACTTTGTACTTCATTTCAACATCAACAACACCTTTAACCCAAGTTAATTGGGATCAGTGGTAGATGAACCCAATGATAGATACGAAGAAGTTAAAATAAAAAGGAGAAATAAGACAAGAGAAAAGAAAAATAAGATAAAAGAAAAGAAGGGTGAAAGACGGAGGGGAAAAATAAAGAGGAAATGAACTAAAAATTGACCATCTGGAACATAGAGATAATAACAGGTCTAACCCTCCACCAAGCTTATAGTTTTTCTCCATTCTGTCCTAAGACACACCTTCCGTCAATCTATACCCCACTACATTAAGTCTTGTTTAATTACCTTTTCCCAAATAAGTTTCGATCTACCTCTACCTCTCTTTGTGACTAGTTCTACAAACTCTTGTTCTTATAGGAGCATCCAGTGGTCGTCTCATTACATGCCCAAACCACCTCAATCTATGCTCCCTCATCTTTTCACTCACCGGTACTACTGCTACCTTTCGTCGAATATCTTCATTTCTTATCTTATCCATCTTCGTATAACCACACATCCACCTTAACATCTTCATTTTTGCTACTCCTATTTTATGCTCATGTTGCCTATGTGCGGGCCAACACTCAGCTGCATATAACATTGTAGGTCTTACAGCTGTTCTAGAGAATTTTCCTTTTAGCTTAAGGAAAATTTTGCGGTCACACAAAAGTCCAAATGCACTCCGCCATTTCATCCACCCTGTTCTGATTCCATGATTTACATCCTCATCAATCTCTCCACCTTTTAGCAAAATATTAATCTCATAAACATTCAATCAAATCATAAGGTGTAGAATTCTTCTTCGATTGATGCCATTGTAATCAACCAACATAAGTTTGAAAAGCAAAGTAAAACGAAGTGTCAAACAAACCACTTGTCTTAAGCTTACACAAGATTTATTTTATGCTATAAAATTATGAATGTCATATTGTCATGTACAAGTCTTGTTACCATTGTTATTTAATTCAATCCTTGGAAAATAAATATTTGAAAGCTAAAACTTCCGTAGAATGTAGAAATTATAAATAAATTCTGTTAGAGATACAAAGTTGAGTTTAAAACCATATTTAACTTCCCCTGCTCAGAAGCTGAAAAAATAACCCTGATGAGAAAAGGAGGAAATGGTAGATAACATTGGACATAATAACGAGCTAACATATCCAACACAAAGAAAGAGGTAATTTTACCAGGCCCAATGACCCCAAGGCTCTATTCTCAGAAACCGCAAAAGACTGTAAATATCCTCAAGGCTGTTCTGTAGATTAAAATGGGCTCCATGTCAAGAAGAATAAAAACTAATTTGAAACACTATACCACTCCAAAATAATCTAATATAAATACATGAACAGCAGTTCCATGAAAAAATTGAAGTACATACTCATTTGAAAAAAAATCCAAATAGTGATTTTTTAACTTTTCGAAGTTTTTCATACCAAAATCACTTTAGGAATTGAAAAACAATAAAGCTTATCAAGACACACTAAGGGTTTGACAGCATTGCAAGGTACATGTGTATTATAGAATACAGACCAAGGGTTATCATGCTTAAACACAATGTCCAACTCACAACACCGATAAAAACATGAATAATAATGATACTACAATGTCACGGATAGATTCTACGTAGTCCAACTCGGCACAAATTAGCAAAACCTCATCAATAAGATACTACAATGTCTATATTCTAATTATACAACTCAGAGATGGAAACTATAAGACACTGTCAGATAATTAAATATTTCATAAGTTTAATCATACAATATAATCTTAGTGCCAATCAAAGGTTTCCGGTATATCAAGTTAAAGGCATCACATAGTGGTCTTCTGTAAAATTTAGGATTAGTGTGAAATTTCTTATTCTTGGAAAATTAATTAGTTACTTAATCCACAAATACCAAAAAGAAAGTTTTCAGCCATGAGAGACTCAGTTATAATTCACCTGAATCGGAGTGCCTGTTAGACACCAACGTCTGTCAGCAATTAGAGCAGCAGCTGCAAAAGAAATTTGGCTTTTAGAAGATTTTATGGTATGTGCTTCATCCAGAACCACTCTAAACCACCGAATTGAGAAGAGTCCACCATTATCCTCTGCATTCTGTACAAAAGACCGATAGAAAGATGCACCAGTTGATAAGTCTTAAGAAATGAAGCAAATATCACTACCAGAGATAGTATACAGGTTTCAACTACCTCACTGGAAAATTCAGAGGCCAAAATTCCATATGTAGTAATTACAACATCACTTTGGGCGAGACTTTTTGCATCTTTTGGCCTACTTTGTCCATAGTGAACATATAGAGACAGAGACCCAGGGTGCGCATGAGTTTCAATCTCTGCCTGGAGAAATTGTCAAATGTTCAGAACTGGAAAGTATATGACTTACTCTATACATCCCACAGCTGAATAAAATGTGATACTACTTTCAAGTAGATGAATGATGTACCAGAGAGCTACAGATGCAAAAATTGACAACACTAGTACCTTCCATTGCCCAAGAAGAGTCATGGGACATATTATCAAGTTGCCACCACTTGTTAGAGCATTCTTTTGCTTCATCGGTTTATCAAAACCAGCAAATTTGGTTGCCTTCTTGGGTATGTTTGAAAAATTGTGCACTGTATCACTAACTTCACCACTTTCAATAAAGGATTGGGTTGTGGGTTGACTGCCTATTGATCCACCCTTTCCTGAATGGGCAACGAGAAGGGATATGGTCATGATGGTCTTTCCAAGCCCCATAGCATCTGCCAAAATCTTCAAATTCACAATAAAATAATACATTACAAATGTTGAACAATACGTGAAAGCAAGAAAATTTTCCAGGGTTAACTCCTTTAGAAACATACTCCTCCTCTGGCCATTTGAAGGGTGCTAGGAAATTCTATTGTGGCTTCACCAGAAAACACATTCAAATAAATAACAAGCTCCCTCCTAACAAGTATAAGCACAAATACTTCATCAAAACCGCTCATTGGTTATTCTATGTGTGTGCGTGTGTGTTAAACAGGGTTTCAAATTGTGGTCCACAACCACAATTGCAGCCACATCTAATGCATTTGTCTGCAATTTGGTTCTCACAAGGCAACCACAATTTAAAACCATGATATTAAATAACCACAGGTATACTTGTCAGCCAGGTGATATGCCTCCCAACATGGATGGAGGGTTGTTGCTGTCTCGTCCATAGATTGTCCCTTCTCCATCTGGATCATCCAATAAAGCGCCTGCTTTTGATAGGGCCGCAGTTCACACAAAAGATTACCAGGGGGGTCCATTTCCTGAACAACACCTTCTGGTTAAAGACTATTGCACCATTTATAAGCACAAGTAAAACAGTGCATGTTACTCTCAAAATATAGTACCTCTAACTCTGAGCTCGATCCAACACCAACAATGTTCTCAACATCAATTTCAGAAATGGAATCCTCATTGTCATTCTCATGACCATTTTGAGAAGGATGCTCAGACTTGGAACATGGTAATGTGACCTGAAGAGAATATCTCTCCTGTTAAAGAAAGGTAGCATGCAAAAGTGGTTGCAGAAATAGTCACAAAGCAATTAAATCCGTAGTTTTGTACCCTTTGAGTGAGAGGACGTTTGTTGGAATAGAAATCACCAGGAGTTAACTCCGCCTTAAAAATCAAGAAACGATGCAAGTCAACATTCAATTACAACTTTCTTCAGACTTACTAGAGAGGCTAGCTTATCAAACAACAAAAGCAAACTCCACGGACAGAAATAAAACATAACACCTTCCAACAACCACCTTCTTAAAAGGGTTTAAACCCAGCAACCGAAACAAATTTGGAAGTGGATGAAACACCGATTCATCAGTGGAGTTGGCAGCATCCTTGAGAGAAACCTGGTGATGCTTACCAAACATCGAACTATTGAAAAATACACTGAAACAGATCCCAAAAACAAGCAGAATTCAGTTTTCACCATCAAAAAACATAACTGCAAACCATTAAATTCCATACATGAATACTTCAACGCAAAGCATAATCCCTGAACGAGGTGGCAAGCCACGTAGCATTTCACATCAAGCATACCTCACTGACAAAACAATGGAGTCCATGATTCCCAAAACTTTAGGCGCATATTTACACTGCCCCTCAATCCTAACCTTATGATCCCGCACGAGAGGCAAAAGACACCGAGCCCATTCGTTTGGTATTCTACCAATCTGCCACACCAAAACACCGTTAATCAAAATACAAATTGAATTGAGCAAACGTTAGTTAAAGTTACGATGCCGTTGATCGCGTTACCTCCCCAGCTTGTTCCGTGGAAAATCGAACTATCTCCGAACAAGTCGCTGCCCGCCCGAACCCCTTCCCCGGAGAGGGCGAAGCGGAGAGCTTCTTCGCCGGGAACTTGAAAACCACGGTCTCGCCGGAACTTATAGTCCTCCCTTTACACGTGGACAAACATGTCATTTCACTACAACTCACGAGCCACCAATCGTCGAGGGTATCATCGCTGTGTCGTTCACCGACGCTGTGGTTTGAGTTGGCGGTGACAGTGGGAGTGGGAGGGGTCGATTTTGGAGGAGAAACTGGTCGGGGTTTGGTGGGGCGCGTGGGCTTGAATTTGGGGGTGGAGTGAGTGTCGAAGATGATGTTGATGGCCGCAGTGACGTCGTTTTTGGCCATGTGGAGGGCTCTGATGATGTCCATGTCGGTGAATTCGGAACCCACGATGGATCGGACGGTGGATAACTGGTGGTCGCTCACCTTGCTCTCCATCGGAACCCTAACCCTAAGTTCCTGATTTCGCGCCAAGGGTTTGGAGAAAAGATAGGAAGAAGGAAAGTCTAAATTCATAAATTTCAGAAAGAGGCGCGAGGAGTGAGTTACGGTGATTGATGAGTCTCGACCCGTTACTTGGCGGGAGTCCACGCGAGACGCACGTGACTTGGCCACTCACTCACCTTGCCTTGCCTTCCCGCCATGTGTTTTATGGCGCTGGTATTAATCGCACGTACGCGTCCCTATGTCAATTTTTTTTTGCCAGAATGTCCCTATGTCATTATTCACTTTCACTTGTCTATAATGGAAAAATAAATACATGTGCATCACACAGTGTTATTCAACACGAGAACAAAATTATAAATGTGATAAGTGATAGAATGTGAAAAGAAGAGATATAAAAAAAATATTGATGAAATGTTTAAAATAATAAATATTTATTATTGTTATTTTTGATGAATTATGAATTTATTAGTCATTCATTATTTTACATTTTAATTCAATTATAAATTTTTATTAATATAATTTTTAAAATAATTATTAAAAAATCAATAAACTTATCATAGATACTAAAAATTGTAAATTGGTTTTTATTTTTAAAATATTTTCAATGACATAGTTAACAGCAATAATGAATCCATAAATTTAAAGTAATCAGGATAATACTTAATATTAAAAAAATTGTAGCGTTAAAAATATTACATAACACTTTTTAATTTATATATATATATATAAATTGTTCTCTCCGAGTTTTTTATATTTAAAAAATATTACATTATTTTCTCATTTTCAATAATATAAAAAAAATTCTTAATATATAAGTAACTAAGCAATCATTCAATTATTAATCTCGTGTGATTTCGCGTTTCATTCTTGATGGTATTCATAGCAAATAATTTTGTTCAACTAATAATGTTGCCACTAATAGTATCCAAGCTTAACTCCATAAGCAAATACACCAATTGACACACGTTTTTGGTCTCTACAAGTTTTATGAAAATATTATTAATCCCTTATAATTTTGAAAATGTATTATGAGAGTATACATCTATGAAATAATTTTCAAGTTTATTATCTAGTATCAAAAGTATAATAAAAGAAAATTCTGAAAGATAAAATTGAGTAAAACATATAAATCTTCCATATCAAATGCAAAAATGTATACTTAAGCATTTTTACGCAAAGAAAAGAAGCAAACCAATATTCACCTTTATAAAATGATTATCCAACTCTTTTAGTTGTTGACCAATAGCTTCACATAATAGTTTAACTTGAAAATGGTATAGATTATAATTTTTTTTTCATTTCGTGCCTTGACCATCCTTGAATTTAAATGTGTCATTCACACTCGGAACAACAGTATTTTTTTTCCACAAAATAATGAAACACCATTGAACAAAGAATGTCAATCATCATCCTTCTAACTTGTAACATTTGTTTACATACTGTAACTAATTTCATAACATTTATAATATCTTTGTCATTTTTTTTTTAATTTTGAGATAACTGGTGAGTAATTCATAAAATAGTTTTCGTCAAGTGCAATATGAGAACAAGTTCAAAATATTGCATAAAACTAAAAAAAAGCACATACTTCAACATTTTGTTCTAATTATGTCATCTTCCTCAATAATTTTAATGAATAGGTAAAACAATATCCATATTTGTATTATAAACATAACAACAAATTTTGTAAAAAAAGGTGAAACAAAAATCAATTCACAAACAAACTTTAAGAGATTATCTTAAAAAAAACACTAGCAATCCCAACATCAAGTTAAAGTCTAACTAGACAACTCTAAAAAAATTGAAACACACAATTGAAACTCAATATTATGATATTCTAAATACAATACAAAAATAATAATAATTAGATTTACATGTATGATCCAATCTTTTTCACTTTATTTATTTCATCTTGTAAATTGTTGACATTTTAGTTAATTTTAGGTACAATTCAAAATTTCAACTGTAGTCAAATTTCAAGAACCATGAAATTAACAAATGACACAACATCCTATTCTAAATGTAGATACAATTGATACAATAGATTTATAAAGAGCCAATATATCTCTATCTAGCCAAGAAATTTTGTTTGTTTTTATTTTCCACCAATTCAAATGTAAAATCCAAGCTTATTAATACTCATCCTTCAAAATTCTTTCCAATTCATTTCTCTGCACATCACCTTATTTTTTATATCTAAATTGACTATCTTATTGTTGTCTCTATTATCATTATCGACATTAGATTACATGACAATGTTTAAATCCATAATATCAAAATTAACATTATGAAGAGAAAAGATGATCTAATACACAGTGCTAAAATAATATTGATGATTTTTTTTTTATTTTTTAAAAATTTATTTTTTATTTTTATTATATATATATATATATATATATATATATATAATTAAAACAAAATTTAATATATTCAAGTTTATAGCGAGGATTAGGAAAAACAAAGTATGCAATCTTCCTATGTGGGTTTTTCAAACATGCAATCAAATATCTTTCTCAAAGTTAAAGATTTCTTAAATAACACTATTTGTTGCATATGATACTTGACAATACTTACAAATAACCTATTTTTTTTCCTCAAAAAATTTGACCATTCATAAAAGAAAGTCTAACATGTATTCTTTTCCGTGTCTCTGCTTGTTCATGTATACTTAGGTTGTTGTCCTTGCCGTTGCCGTTGTTATGATAGAGTTTTTTTTTTGCCTTTTATGGTTGTCATGGAGCTTCTTGCCCTTGTTATGGGGGAGTTTGAGTTTGACCAAGTTGAATTAGTCATGGAAAATGAGTACTAACTGCTGGAATTGGAGATAAAGCATCAACACTCTTATTACCACTTTTGTTTTTCATTTGTCTTGTTTGCAAATTCTAAAGGAAAATATAAGATTAAAGAAAAAAAACATGTTTATAACATATTAAAATTTCCATAAAAAATACATGCATATAATTTATTTATAGACTAACAACATACATGATGAAAAACACATTATCTTAAACGCAAAATTTCCCAAACTCAGGCAATTCCACAATATTTCAATTAGTCAAAATAATCATCCATACTACTCTACATCTGATATTAGTTATCCATGTTAACTCATTTTCACTGTGACTCCTTTATTTCTCAAACAGAGACATAAAAGTTGAAAACCACACAACATCTCAAACTTTTCCATTATCAAATAAGGCCCACATAAATTAATTAAAAAAAACGACCATCAATTAAAACCATAAACTATTTTAAAATAACTTATGATTGCAATCATATTTTAAATTATTTCGAAAACTGATATAAATGTATGGAAACTTTGTAAAAAAAATTATATTCACAAAATAAGTTATTCTTTTATGAAAAAAATGTAACAACAAATTTTTATTCTTCAATTTGTGAATTCTAATTCATAATATATGACATGTTTTAATATCTACTCATATATTTTAAATCTAATCTCTTAATGATAGCATTTTTATAAGTTTTATTCACCCTCATTGATCCATGTATCTTATCTTAATATCACATATTAATCATATTTTTAAATATTTTTTCCTTTCAAAATACTTCATAATTGTAGTTTTAAATTTAATTTGATTTAGTAACTAACTCAAATTTTGACTATCTCAAATTGTTCCCTTTTTATCTTTTATTTTTTAATCATTTATCTCTTATTGTTTTTGCTAATTCATCTATCTCTTTGTATTATCATTTCATCTTTCTTTATAACTGCATTTCATTTTTTAATAAGTACCATAGATAAATTATTTATAAGAAATTTAAATATATATTTTATATGTAAATTTTTTTATTTATAATAATTTTTAATTAAATAAAATAAAAGAATTCATGTGCCTAGATTGAAACACTAGTTTTTTGTTTTGTTTGAGAAGTCTGGTTTCTTTGTTCTATAATTTTATTTACACGAAATACGAAATTCACCAAATCCACTACTACTAGTAGTTTTTAGTAGCAAGAATTACCAAGATAATGATTTTTTTATCCATAGTATCATTTTTTTAGAGATATCCATAGTATCATTTGAAAATTAAAAATAAAATGAAACAACGTGCAATTTCCTCTCAGAAAGTGCAATTGACTCGCCCGGGTGGAGTCGGCAACTCGGTCGCACGAGTGATAACCACAACAAACTTCTTGGTCATCACTAGCAAAGTTTTCCCTCTCTTCTCCCACCTTTTTATCTCACACAACCCTAACCTCTCCCCCTCAATTCACACCCAACCCCCTAACTCTCTATAAACTTCGCTCGATCTCAACAAACCCTAAACCTTTCTCCAAAGTCCAAAATCTCTCTGAAAAACCACTGAGACTCTTCATTCTCCCTCTGATTCGACGATGGAACCTCCCGTCGTGAGATCCAGGGGCCGCCCGCGCAAACGGAGGAGAGAAGACGACGCAACCGTCGCTGGTGACGCGAAAACGCTTCCCGAGGCAAAGAAGACGACGCCGGTTGCATTGATTGGACGATACGTGCTAAAAGAGTTTCGAAGAAACACGGTTCTTCTCGGCAAAGTCGCGCGTTATGTTAGTGGATTGTACAGAGTCGTGTATGAGAGTGGCGGTTTCGAGGATTTAGATAGCAACGAGATTCGTAGGATACTTCTCCTTGATAGTTATTTCGACGACGATTTAATTCGGAGGAAGGTTGAATTGGAGGAATCGGTGTTGCCGAAGATCATAGCAGAGGAACTGGAGAAAGGTTCGAGCGAATTGCAGGGTGAATTATCGGTTGACAATGAAGAGGAACGAGCTGAGACGGATGATGATGAAACTACAGATTCGAGTTCCGGGGCCGAAATGCCGGAAACGGCGATACCGTCGCCGCTGACGCTGCCGCCGTCTTCCGGAACAATTGGCGTGCCGGAACCGTGCATTTTGAATCTCTTTTCGGTTTACGGATTTTTAAGATCGTTTAGCATTCGCCTGTTTTTGAGTCCGTTTACTTTGGACGAGTTTGTCGGTGCTTTGAACTGTAAAGTTTCGAATGCGTTGCTTGATGCAATTCACGTTTCGCTGATGCGTGTTTTGAAACGTCACCTTGAAAACATTTCAGGCTCGCGGCCTGCAACAAAATGCCTTAGGTGCTTACTTCTCTTGCTTTTTTATTTCGATTTTTGTTTTTGCATTTGATTTAGTTTTAGGACAAAAACTTGGCTTGAATTCAAGTTTTTGGTACTGTTTTCTGATTAGAAATTAAAATTAGAGTTTACTGTTGCTACCTGAGTTTTGTACTTAGTTTTACTCCTGCTGCAGCTTTATATCATTTATCTTTAATCATGCTTACCGTGTTACAGATCGTAGTGTGATAATTTTATGTATCAGTATGTGTCATGTTCGATTTGATTTGACTGGTGGAAAAAAAAAACAAACTGTTCTATTATGTTCCCATTTTCATTTTTCATTCTTGGGAGCTTAGTGGAGCACTTGGCTGGCTTTATTGTTTAGAGTCCTAAAACACTGGAGCCATGTTATGCGTGCTTTTGAGTGAATAGGTTGAGTGTTGTAGAAGATTTTCGAAGCAACTAAACATGTTGTTTAATCTGTTGACTAATTTTTATAGAGGATTTTACATCTGTTATATTCACCTATTTGTAGCATTCTTTTAATATGCCCTAGTGTTTTCGATTTATGAGACTTTTTATATTAAAAAAAGATATTAATTGGAATATGTAATTTCTTTTTCAGGTACAGTGATTGGAGTTTGCTTGATGCTTTGACATGGCCTGTTTTTGTGTTTCAGTATTTAGCAATTTTTGGATACACAAAAGGACCTGAGTGGAAAGGATTTTATGACGAAATTTTTTATGGCGAGTATTATTTATTGCCTGCAAGTAGGAAATTGACGATATTGCAAATTCTCTGTGACGAAGTTTTGGCGTCTGAGGAGCTAAAAGCTGAAATGAACATGCGTGAAGAATCAGAGGTTGGGATTGATCATAATAATGAAGATTGCCTTCCTGCTGAAAACGGGCCTAGAAGAGTCCATCCAAGATATTCCAAAACTACTGCCTGTAAGGATGCTGAAACTAAGAAGTATGTTTCAGAATTGAATGCTGAGGATGATGATGTCGATGGAAATGGAGATGAATGTTGCTTGTGTGGCATGGATGGGACCTTGCTTTGTTGTGATGGTTGTCCTGCTGTTTATCATTCAAGATGTATTGGTGTGATGAAGATGCATATACCAGAAGGGGCATGGTATTGTCCAGAGTGCAAAATTGATATGATTGGACCTACTATTGCACGGGGAACATCCCTTAAAGGGTCTGAAGTATTTGGAAAGGATTTGTATGGGCAAGTTTTCATGGGTACTTGCGACCACTTACTGGTGTATGTTTAACTTCTTTTGTGTTTCTTCCACTCCATTTGTTATGCTGGATGATTCTGGTGCTACTTTGAATTTGTGCTTTAGTTTTTCTTTTATCTGTTTTCCTTTTTGCTATCATTATAAGTTCTCACTATAGATGCACTTGAAACTTTGAGTTTTGATTTTGTGTTCTTTTATGACTGCAGGCTCAATGTCAGCAGTGATGACTTTTGTCTTAAATACTACAATCAGAATGACATACCTAGAGTTCTCCAGGTCCTTTATGCATCTGAGCAACATAGACCTATATACAATGGTATTTGCATGGCGATGTTAAAATATTGGAATATTTCAGAAAAGTTCTTACCCGTTTGTGTTGGTAAACTAACTCCTATAGTCGGAGAAGAACATAAAGCTGTTAGTTCGGTGAAGGAAGAATATAGTTTAATGTTTGGGAATGGGATTTGTAGTGATAATTTGGTGCCATCTCTTGATGCTTCATTGGTTACAACTCGAAGTCCTGCTCCTGGAAGCAGTGGCAATGCAAGCACTACTGTGAATCTGAATCTTAACAAGGAAACTGCAATGGATTCGACTGTTTCAACTGTTAACCATCAGTCTGACCCAAAGTGCCAAAATTCTGTTAATAGGTCAGCTGCAGTAAGCACTGCCAAGTGCTCCTTGGTAAGCAGACAATTTAATAATTATGGGCACGCAAATGATGTAGGGTTGCCTATGAATTTGTCTTTGACTAAAGGCGACCAATCTGGTTTTGGAAAGTGCAAAGGCAGTTTAACTAATGATTTTATGTACATGGGTTGCTCCTATAAACCACAGTCATATATTAATTACTATATGCATGGTGATTTTGCTGCATCTGCTGCTGCTAACCTGGCCGTTCTTTCTTCAGAGGATTCTAGATCAGAGGGTCATGTGTCTGGCAACTTGGGGAAAGCAACATCTGGAAACACTTATTTGCTAGCCAAAGCATTCTCTCAAACGGCTTCACGCTTCTTTTGGCCAAGTTCTGAAAAAAAGCTTGTGGAGGTTCCAAGAGAGAGGTGTGGCTGGTGCATTTCTTGCAAAGCCCCTGTTTCAAGCAAGAAAGGATGCATGTTAAATCATGCTGCTATAAGTGCCACCAAAAGTGCAATGAAAATCCTTTCTGGTCTTGCTCCTGTAAGGAGTGGAGAAGGAATCATCCCTAGCATTGCAACATATGTTATGTATATGGAGGAAAGTTTACGTGGCTTAATAGTTGGACCCTTTCTAAGTGAATGCTATAGAAAGCATTGGCGTAAACAAGTTGAACGAGCCAAATCATTTAGTGATATAAAGCCCCTTTTACTCAAAGTGAGTGGTTGTTATTTTTGAACCAAGGAGATTTATTAATTTTTAATGTCTGAACTATTGCTTGCATTTGTTGCACTTGTTAAATGTGCAGATTTGTAAATCATTTGTTTTCATTGGTTAATGAAATTGTCATTTTCAGCTTGAGGAGAACATTCGAACAATTGCTTTTTGTGGGGACTGGGTGAAGTTGATGGATGATTGGTTGGCTGAATTTTCTACAATGCAAAGTGCTGCATGTACTCTTGGAACAACACAGAAACGTGCAACTTGTGGGAGGCGTAAGAAACAGTTATCTATCAATAAAGTTGCAGTTGGTGCTTGTCAGGAAAATTTTGCATGGTGGCATGGTGGGAAATTTACCAAATCTGTATTTCAGAAAGCTGTTTTGCCAAAATACATGGTCAGAAAAGGAGCCCGCCAAGGTATTCTTTAACTAAATAATATACCATTCTCAATTGGAAGTAGATTATTAGCTAAATTGGATTGATGCATGTTTAATCAATTTTTTATTAACCATGAAGAAATGGAAAACTTTTTCCCAAGTCACACCAATTGGTCATTCTCTTTAAAATTTTACTGTTTAAATATATTAAATTATAAATTGTTGTTAATTTCTAAATGTATTAATATATTAAAACAATAAATATTACATAAAATTAATATTTATTTACCACAAGATTTCAAGTCAAAAACCAGGAGTTCAAGAAATAGTGTATATCAAACTTGAAATTGATATAATTTAGTTGCTTCTACCAATCCTGCTATGTAGTTTTATTTGATTGGCATTCAGTCCGTTCCTTCCTGCTGACAACTATTTGCAATTGTTTTGAAGTAATTTAAATTTGTATGAGAATTAAAGCACAAGCATTGACTGTTGTGGGCAACAGGTGGTTTGAGGAAAATTTTGGGTATATTCTATGCTGATGGCTCTGAGATTCCTAAAAGAAGCAGACAGCTAGTTTGGAGAGCTGCAGTTCAAATGAGTAGGAATGCATCTCAGCTGGCACTTCAGGTTTCCTCTTATTTATTGTAATAGTTTTGTTTTATGTATTAGCATTTTTTTTTGCATCAGCATGTTGGATTTGGCAATAACTTGATGATATTTGATTACTTGCATCAGGTTCGATATCTAGATTTTCATATCAGATGGAGTGATCTGATTCGTCCTGAGCATAACCTCCAGGATGTGAAAGGTCTAGATACTGAAGCTTCTGCATTTAGGAATGCAAATATTCGAGATAAAAAATTTGCAGAGGGAAAAATTTTGTACAGAGTAGCCTTTGGAATGCAGAAACATCTTCCTTCTCGGGTAATGAAAAATGCTGAAATAGAGCAAGGTCCTGAAGGAATGGAAAAATATTGGTTTTCTGAAACACGCATTCCTTTATATTTGGTAAAAGAGTATGAAGTACGCAATGGAAAAGTGCTATCCGAGAAAGAGTACCTGCATATTACATCTCATGTGCACAAAAGGCGGTTGAAAGCTACCTACAAGGACATATTTTTTTACCTTACCTGCAAGAGAGACAAGTTGGACATGTTATCATGCCCTGTATGTCAGCTGGGTGTTTTAATTGGGTAATTACTTTTACTTGGTTACTGTTTTGTTCTCGTGTTTATATGCTATTCCTTCTTTTCCCTTTACTCCAGTTCTTTCTAAGGCCACAGTTTTTCTTGGTTTAATTTCAGGAATGCTCTCAAGTGCAGTGCTTGCCAAGGTAACCCTTTGCTTGATCCATCATCCTTTCACTTACTTCAGTATGCTGTCATGAAGTTTTTTTTGTTTTTTTTTAAATGAGATATTTTTAGTTTCTCATAAAATAATAATCCCATTCCATTGAATAAATACACATGAACGCCCGTACGTAAAGATTCTACCCCTTTGCAAGAGTTTTTAAATTGTACTGCATTTTTTTTTGGTTAATGTGGTATGGGGTTTATTTGGTTTGTATTTTTTTTGTATCTCACCCTTTAATTTTGTTTGACTTTGTATATATCTTGGTTTAATGTTTTATTTCATATGGGCATAGGTTATTGTCACACGGGTTGTTCCGTGAGTTCAACAGTCTCTACATGTGAAGAAGTTGAGTTTTTGGCCACATGCAAACAATGTCATCATGCCAAATTACTTACTCAAAAAGAGTCCTGTTATGAATCTCCAACTAGTCCCTTACTCTTACAAGGACAAGTACGTAGCATGTCGGCAGTTCTGAAGGGGCCAATGCCTAATGGTGATGGTCTAGGATTGATGTCTACTAAGGCAAAGAATAGTCGACTTGACTTGAAACGAGTTGCTTCTGATTTCCCTTTGGAAACAAAAGGCCGTAGCAGAAGTTGCTCTTGGGGTATAATATGGAAAAAGAAGAATAGTGAAGATACAGGCTTGGATTTCAGGCTCAAGAACATTCTTCTAAAGGAAGGTTCAGGCCTGCCTCAATTGGATCCTGTTTGTCGCTTGTGCCATAAACCATATAGATCTGATCTAATGTATATTTGCTGTGAAACATGCAAACGTAAGTTTTTATTCAGTTAATAAATGATAACATTTTCAACTGCTTACCCTTTATTTATCTAATTTGAGTTTTACAGATTGGTATCATGCTGAAGCTGTTGAACTTGAAGAGTCCAAACTCTTTGACGTGCTGGGCTTCAAATGTTGCAAGTGCCGCAGGATAAAGTCGCCTGTGTGTCCTTTCTCTGATTTGTACAATATGCAAGGGGGCAAGAAGTTGCCCACAAGGGCATCAAAGAAAGAGCATTTTGGGGCAGATTCTGATTCTGGTACACCTATTGACACGAGAACATGTGAGCCTGCAACTCCTATCTATCCTGCAGGGGACGTCTCTAGACAAGACAATGATCCTCTGTTTTTCTCCCTTTCAAGTGTTGAGCTGATTACAGAACTCCAGTTAGATGCAGATGATGCAGGTAATACTGTCTCTAGTCCAGGGCTTCCAAAATTACCTAAATGTGAGAGGGAGAATAATGGTTCTTTTAGAGGTAATCTTCATGCTGAGTTTTCAACAGGCAATGCAATGGTGTCCAAATCTGTAAAAGATTTATCACCTGTAGAATATGGCTCTGCTGACTGCAATCTTCTGAATAACTCTGAAATTGTAAATTTTGATGAATTGGTGGATTTTGAACCTAATACGTACTTCTCTCTGACTGAACTGCTCCACTCAGATGATAATAGTCAATTTGAGGAAGCCAATGCATCTAGGGAATTCTCAGGGTATTTAAAAAATTCTTGTACCTTAGGTGTTCCTGAAGAATGTGGGACTGTTAATTTAGCATCCGACTGTGGATATACAAATTCGTTACAAGGAAATGTTAATAATTGTCGGCAATGTTCACAAAAGGAACCGGCCCCTGATCTCTCTTGTCAGATTTGTGGGATTTGGATTCACAGCCATTGTTCACCTTGGGTTGAATCACCATCTCGGCTTGGTAGTTGGAGATGTGGTGATTGCCGGGAATGGCGATAGCAGTTTTTGTTTGTCATCCTATTGTTCTGTGAGAGTTCTCTTGGGTAAGGTGGTGGTGAGAGATGCGGTAATTGCCGGGGATGGTGATAGCATACAAACTGACTCAATTTCAGCATTAATCATACAAGCTGGCTCAGTATGCGTGCATTGATTGGTTCAGGTATATACGAGTTGAATCCATTGCCACAATGTATACTGTGCGCATTCAGAGGTTAATTGGCATCTGCAGGTTGCTATGAATTTAGTTGCCGCTCAAATGATTGCGGCTTTCATGCGACTGATAGATTGTGTTTGAGTAATGATGACTTGGACATGTTTCCAGCCTGCGGACAGAATGGTTGAATGCTCTGGAGCCATATTGGTTTTTAATACCTGTTGCATTCTCCCTCCCATCCCCATGTCTAATGCTGGATTCATCGAAAAATGCTCCGATCAATGGTGATAAGCAGTTTTTTATGTTGCTTATCTGACACAATTATTTGTATAGATTAGATTCACATTCTTTTGGAGGTCAGTCAAAATTGAAACCTTCACCTCGGATCTTAGATCAAGCTGTGAGATGCCTGGTGAGCCCCCCTTTCCCCCTTGACCCCACCAAAAGTCATTCTTTACGCTTACAAGCGCTTTCTTTCGGCTTAATATTCACTCCCTCGGTGCTTCAGGATTACATAATTACATTGTCTTTCTAGTACTGTGAATGTGTTAGTTTAGTCTATAATTCATTTGAAGATTTTAACATTTCAATTTTCTATTTGTTATGACCAGGTCTTTCTATGACTTGTTTAAATTTTTTTAACTCGATTTCACCAATTAAAGTAATTAAATGATTTTAAACCTTGTTTGAATTCTATTAATTATAATATAATCTTTTTATATAATGAGATAAATCTCATTCAAAATCCTTTAAAATGAGATGTACCTTGTTGGTATTCTATTAATTAAAATATCTTAATTTCAAGTTTTTAAATCTTTTAAATATCGTTATTAGTTCAAAATTTCTAAAAGCTTATTTCCTTCTCAAATGTAAATTGCGGTGAAAGATTGTCAAGATAATGACTTAATTTATTAATTGAAAGAACTTAGATTAAGGTTTTAAAAAATATAATTAAACATTTGTGAAGCTTCAATAAATTTGCTTTAGCATGCTCCACGTCACACCCAAGTAGTAGACTCAAGTTTAATATAGCCATAAAATAAAAAATTCATAGACATTAACTTAACTTTTTTCATAGACAATAAGTCAAATAACTTGACTTTGAAGTTTGAACCTAGAAAGCATTTGATAGCAAAAATGCGTATATCCTTACTCAACAAGCTATTATTGTATATAATGTCAAAATAACAATTTCAAACTTACAATTGTTTCTATCAAAGGCAATATCCTACATGCTATCAGGTGCACCACAAACAATTCAATAAAGTGAAACTGGGAAGGGGAAAAATATGAGAAAACTGAAAACCCTCGCCCAACTGATATATAAAATCTCATAAAATCTCGCTTAAAGAACAATCACTTTGTGCAGAAAGAATCTCAAAAATGCCCACCAACCCAGAAATCCCTGCTCAAACACAGCTGCTCACTCGTAATTCCGCCAGCCCTTGCATCATGATTTTGTCTATCCACCTCACTCTCACTAGCTTGAGAGAAACATGGGTTAGGCTGTATAGATCATCAGGTTTACAAATGTGTAATAATTAACACCTCTACATTGTCATAAAAGAGCAGCCAGCATTGCCCCAGGATCCGTCAATGCTGTGGGAGCACTGCCTGGTTGGGCCACTGGTGGAGATGTTGGAGCTGTTTGTGTTGGAACATGGGTTGCTGCGGTGGCCATGCTGACTAATTGGTCCTTGATGAACTCCTTCAGCCTGCAAACCAACACAAGAATGATCAGCAAAAGCTGTAAAATCTGTTGATGGCATCCTTTAAGTAGAAAACTAATCAGTCACATACTCAAATGTTAGTGTTGGGTCCCCTGAAGCAACCGTCATTCGCAGCTGGGTTCTGTCTGCTGGGTCTGTTTCAATTCTTGCCTGCACATCATTCACAAAAAAAAGAAAGAAAAGGAGTTTAAAAATGTTAATCAACTACAAAAAGCTTCAACTAATGTTATCATCAATTTAATAAATAATGACAGGCAGGAAACCTAATGCAACAAGAGTTTAAAAATGACAAACAAGTAATACAACAGCAATGCCAAACTGCTAATGCCTCCGTAGGAGGTAAACAAAAAACCCTATACCATCCATGTCCTTTCATGGAGGTTCTTTATGAAAAACCAATGCAGACAGCAACAATTTGATTAATCTTGGGTTGTAATTGCTATCTTATTGGTTTCAGCCATTCTAATTATTCGAAATCTGCAAACCATTCCCGCTTTCGGTCAGAATTTCTTTGAATATGTTCTTGAATTCATTCGAGACGTGACCAAAACTCAGATTGGAGAAGAATATGGTCCGTGGGTTCCTTTTATTGGAACTTTGTTTCTATTTATTTTTGTTTCTAATTGGTCAGGGGCCCTTTTACCTTGGAAAATCATACAATTACCTCATGGGGAGTTAGCTGCACCCACAAAAATATGATCTTGAAGCAGGTGAAAAATGCTGCCTCCATTTCCCCTCCCTTTTATATTAGATTATTTAAGAAACTATTTATAGGGACTAGGATACAAGATATGTAGTTCAACATATGTACTTACTAAACAAAGCATTGCCCTTGTACTTTCTGAATAAAATGTTGTACTCGCAACAAGATTGTTTGGATTGGGATCCTAAAGCAGAAAGACACAAGAAACAATATATAAATTAGTGGTTAAAGAATGTCAGGGAAAATAATCAAAAAAAAGAAAGAGGGACTTCAATATCGTACAAGCCCTGGGCAAACTGTCAAATGGAAACTGTTGAATAAGTTTGCCATTTCGAGCAGTGGAAGTGGTCTAACACCTCTAACCTGCAAAACCAACAGGAAAGATGAATCTATGATTGCATGATCAGAAATAACAAGCCATCAAAGCAATAACATATTTGCCACAAAATAAACTTAACCAAAGTTCACCATGTACATAAGGAAGAATACGTACCACTTCTTGAAGTTTCAAAGGTGGTCCAGGAAGTGATCTCCATTGAGGGAAAAACTCTTCAGCAGATATAGTTATAGGCTGAAGAAATTTATTTAGGACAGCAGGTAGGCGAAGCTTGACATTGACCTGTGAAGCAACATAGATAAATATACATTAAATAAAATAGTATTTGGTTGGAGGGAAATGAAGGGGAGGGGGTGGATTTTTATAAACTAGATTGTTTGGTATAAGATTTTGGAGGAGAGGGAAGGGGGCTAAAGTCCCTTCTCACTCAATTTAGAAGGACTAATTTGGTAACAAAATGTTTAGAGGACTAAATTGGTGGCAAAAGAATCTTTGAAGGACTAATTTAATAACTAAAATTTTAGGACTAATGTAGTGATGCATTTTGAAAGGACAAATACGATAAGTTTAAATTTCGTACCATATCATTACCAAACTTGTAGGAGAAGTCAAGAACGGCAACATCCCTGCTTGGGTGGACATTAATGACCTCGAGTGGGCATTGCACCTATGCAATCAAAAGACGGAAAATGTAAGCTTGTTAACAATTAACAATATTTGAAAGCAACAAATAGTAACAAATGAATTCTCACTTGTGCCCGGGGAGGTATAGTTTCTGGTACTAGAGACAGCTCCATCTTCAAATGCGTGGGAGGCAATATTAAAGCTTGAACAGAGACAAGAGGAGAGGTATTTTTGTTTCCCAAGAAAAGAACAAAATGCCCTTGATGAGCTCTCCATTCTGCTTTAATGCCAATCTGTGCAAAATATATATATCACAAGTTTAAACTGCAAATATACATGACCAAAATTAAAACAAAAAATAGAGAACATTAGAAAAAAAATGAAGAAATACCTGAATATAAGGATCCTCATATAGAACACCACTATCCTTCACGCACAAAGCATGAAATCTTTCAGCAATATTTCCAATTGGCTGCACATGCAAAAGATGCAAGTTATATTCCAATGCCCACAAGTTATTTTGTAGAAATAACCTTCTAATTTTGAACAATGGAGAACACAGACTAGTAAAAAAACGACCTGTTACATGGTCTAAATTTGTATTTGTTCAAGAAAGTTTTGTGTAACAATGTGGTTCATCATCAATAATAATCATGCCTAAATAAAATAAGGTTTAGGAAATATAAGAAAAATAATATTCAAATGGAATTTTGCAGTAGCATTCAGTTAGCACTTGGCGGATCAGGTTAAGAAAAAGACTTCATTACTTATTTGGGTACTTAAGGTTTTACTATGTCGCACGTCAAGAGCCCAACAGCCTGAGTTGTGGCTGGAAATTTTGAACAGACCAAGTCAATGAAATTGGTCAGCATCAATCTCCTTATTTTGATTTGACTCTATTCCCATCCGTTTTGGTTAGCTAATATAAATACTCTTATTCACCCTCAGAAATAAATATCAAACCATCTATTCTCCAAAACTATCCTATATATATAAACAAACACAATGTACCTGCACAGAATTGGCCTGTTCTCCAGCAGGTACTATGGCCGTGGCTTCAACTACAGTTCCTTCCAATCCTGAATTTGAGCTTGACTGAGGGTAGACACTGATACCGGGAGGGCCTTCAATAGCCAGTGGACCCAAGAGATCACCAAGGAGATCTGCAGAGGGAGGTTGAGAATCTACTTTACTCAAAGTCCCATTTTCCTGGGATAATCTTGGATCTGCCTCATCCTGTTTAGAAGAGTAGGGGTCAAACTAAGAAGCAAAAAGATGAACCAATATATGGTTCAAGATGCTATATTGTTGACCAAAATGATGTAGTAAAAAAGATACACGAGGTGGAGGGATCAACTAACCACATTGCTACTCATGCTGGGCACCTTTACAAGGCTAAGTTGGCCAACAGGTGGAGTTCCATTAGCATGACTTTGGTCTGTTACAACCAAAGCATTTGATGTTTGGGATTGCTGCTGAGCTCGTAACTTTATAGCACTTAGTTCCGCTGTATCAACTTCAGTGTCTTCAGCCTTTTTGATCAATGCAGACTGAATTTGAAAAAGAGTATAAATCCATGAGTGTTATACCATAGATTATTGAAGTGATTATGCAAATTTCAAATAAGTTGTCTCTGAATCAATATTGCAAGAAAACCTGTCGTTCAGGGAATTTAGGCATTTCGGCCAATATATCCATTAGAGCTGCACCTTTTCTACTCAATGCAAAATATTCAACAGCTCTTTGCTGTATTTCGACTTCAATTGAGCTTTCATATCTAAAGATGAGCAAATGGGTTAGAAGAACCTATGACATCATAAAAAACCATAGAAAAAATTCATAATAATAAAAATTGAATATTGCAGAGGTAAAATCTCACTTCTTAAATATTGTCCATATCTGATTCTGTAATTCAGGGTCTGGTGGTTGACTGTGCATCAGAATTTTAGCATATGTTGACAAAAGAATAGAAATAGTAGAAGTCCTGAAAATAAAGCACCTCTTGTAAGGTATCTACGAAAAAATGTATTTCAACTATGAAATGTATGAGGTAGGGTGTGATTCCCCTTACGATACAGTAGGAAGCTTCTCATGTATAATGCTAAATAGTTCCTTCGGACTGCATCCAGGTCGTCTGGCTAGAAGGTGTCCAAACTCTCCAAGTATGTATGCACTGACCTGTTGAAGTGTATTCAGATGAAACAAAATCAAGCAAATGCTATTTCATAGTTACCAAATCAAGTTATAAATTATTTAGTAATTATTATTCATGAATGAATCGATATAAAGTAAAATATTAAATAAAATCCATAATAACATAAAGAAATACTTATTGACATTCTTCATACTTCGTACGAGATTATGATGAAATTTCAACGTAAATGGACCACTTAGAGAAGATGTCACTGTTTTGCTCTAATATGATTAAATATTTCTCTCACATTTTACAGTTTAGAAGCCATCATCAATAAGTGGCATTTAATAGAAATATGGTCCGTACAAATTAGTAGCATCCAGATAATTAAAGAATTGAGAGTGGAAACACACAAACCTTAACCATTGTCTCATGTATAGCAGGTTTGTCAAGATATTCTCGAGCTTTTGCCGCAGCATAAGGCTGACAAAGACAGAAAAATGCCTTGTGAATGATGTGTAAATTAGGAAGCAGTATCATAGTCACTACAAGTTTCAAACACACCTGTAAGTCTTCATTGTTTGTAACAAACTGAACCACCCGAAACCATATGTCATCGCTAACAAAATCTCCAGCCTTGTCAATTAATTGAAGAATCACGTCAACATACCTGTATAAAAGGTATGGCATGATATCAGTATACATATTAAATCAACAACAAGTCCTGATCAAGATATCAAGGGAATTTTTTGTACTGAAATATGGGGTGACAGGTCTATTGATTCTCTTCTACAGATACTGAACAATTAGATAAACAAAATCTTGCAATCCTTCACAGTTGCAGAAAATGTTGGAAATTATTGATTTTCATCACATTCATAAAGGATAGCCTATTTTTGCCATAAAAAAAATTCTGATTTTAACATTAGACAGGCTGGCTGATATTTTGAATTTATAGCTATATTGTCCTTTTCACAAGTAGAAATTTCATGACAAAAGAGTCGAGTGAAAAAATTGAGCACAGGTCATCCACAAAATATAAGTAAAAGAAAACAAGCTACAGCAAAAGATGAAAGAACACATCAAAAGTTCAAAACACTAAATAAGAAACAATATTATTCTTTTATTTTTCTAGTAGGCTCTATTGCATTACCATGAAAGGTCTGGTGCAAACTTCTCAGCAAGAATAGCTGCTTTAAGTGACAATTCCTCACGCATTGCAAACTCTGCTGTGCTGAGATACTACAAAACAGTTGGAATTGCAAACTAATCATTTTGTGTATCCAGGTAATAGCTGGTTCATTTTCTTTCTTTTGTTTATTATTCCATAAGGTTGCTGTTGGGAAGGGGCTAGGGTTTACTTTAATGAGATTTTCAAATTGCGTGAATTAGTTTGGACCTAGCTCTTTACCTGCAGTAGTTCTTCAACTATATCCTTTGCATTTGAAACGTCACACATGCCATAAAGCAAATCTAGAGCACGCCTCCGAATACTGCATGTAAATCAATGCAGGTAAAAATATTATAGTTAATAAAAATTGCCATTGAGAACAACGGAATTTGCTCTGTATCAACCTTGCATTTTAATGCACTTATAAAACTTTCAAAGGGAAACTACTTTAGTAAACAGTATCAACTTTCTCTTATAAGTTGCAGATTTGCAAAAATAAAAATAAAATAATAATAATTTATAACCCACTTATTAACAACACAGTAGAACAAAATGATTAGCAAAATGATTAGCACGCTTCCGTTGGACAATTACAATGGCATGTTCAATGAGATATGAAATATCAAAGTCCCAAGTACAGCGTCACACTTCGCTTGGAGGTTGATTTGGGATAGACTACCAACAAAGACTAATTTGAGGAGGAGGAATGTGGTCATGAGTGATGTAAACTGTCCTTTTTGTAGAATCAGTGAGGAGGATGTGTCAAACCTTTTCTTTGGCTGTGATAGAACCTTGCCTCTATGGTGGGAAGCACTGTCTTGGCTAATCATAGTCAGTGCTTACGCGGAATCGCCTAGGGAGCATTTTCTTCAGCATTCTCACAGGTACCTCAAGGGCATCAGACTTCAGCGATGGCAAACATGGTGGATCTCCCTGACTTGGTGCATATGGTATCATAGGAACAAGGTGGTCTTCTCAAATGACAGTTTTAACAGCCAAAAGCTGATGGATGATGCCATCTTTTTCTGTTGGTTATGGCTCAAGAATTTTGAAAAAGGATTTGATATCCCTTTCCATTCTTGGACTAGTAATTTGAGGGTGGGGTTTAGAAATCAGGGGGGGGCTGGCTTTATAGCCTAATTTTGTGGTGGGGTACCTACATATATCTAGGCTTTTGGATGCCTAATTCATGCATCACTGCATGTATTAGGTTGCCATATAGGTCTATATGTAGCAGGGTTACAATGTAAATAGAACAGAACCACTTGTAATCATCTTATTACTATAATACATATTACTTTTGCTGATAAAAATAAAAATCAAGATCTTCAAAAGAAAATAATCTTTCTGCTCTTAAGTTGAATTAAATTTTTCACAAGGGTCAGGAGGAGTGTTGAGAGTGAATCAATGAATGGGCATCCTATCCTTAATTGCCCCAATCTTATAAATACATGTACACTTATATGTTACAAATAAGTAAAGACTGGGTTCTGCATGAAAATAATTTTAGTGATGATATATACAGGATCAATGATGTCAACATATAGGATAGCACATGTAACCTGATGTCAGGATCCTTCAATGAGGTAATAATCTGAGCTTGATGTCTTTTAATGATATCTTGTACATCAGTAACCATCAACATTCTTGTCATATTCTCCTGCACCGTAGTAGCATATAAGTTATGAACTGGGACATTGCATTTTGACAACCACCACCACCACCACCACCAAGCCTTCTAAACTATGATAATGAAATCTACTGCAGAAATTGGGCATGCAGTCCTTGTCCCTCCCTTCAAACAGAAAGAAAAGGACAAGAAAAGAGAAATATGGATTAATCAAGTATGCCCCCCTGACTTACCAAGCCAAGATATCGAATATTCGGTTCACGGACAGCAATAAATTTTCCAAGAAGAGCCACACATTGAGACATCATCTCTTTTTCAGCATCAAGATGCATCACCTGAATATAGCAATCAGAATAGAGAGTATAACTAATACATCTCATTGTGAGAAAAAAAATCCCTTGTATGTAAATTGGGAGATGGGGGGAGGGAGAGAATAACACAGCCACCAAATTCACTGCTCACATCTCTATATGAAGAATCATCCATATATCAATAACACTATAGCAGCAATTAAGGACAATTACAGAACCCACCAAATGTATACCATATACATCACCACCACCAAATGCATGCAGATGTATAGATAGAAATGAAGACAGCTCAGCAAATAGGGGGTGTAAGCGGCCTGTGATAGACCCGTGAATGATCAACCCAACCCAACTATATTTCAGCAGGTTGGGTTGGGTCACTAGGTTGGTTTGGGTCATCTTGGCTAACCCAATTATAATTGAGTTGGGTGTTGGGTTAATGAGTTTTAAACCCAATGAACCTGACTCAGCCCAATATACATAGAATATCAATAAAATAATAATAATTATTCTAATTATATCAGTATGACCAGTGATTATTGACAATGAGTGCTTTTAAGAGGGTAATATGGTACAAAGAACAGTCCCAGATATATTATTTAAGCCACATGGTAATGTATATGGATAGCTCCATAGCTGTATCTCCACTTAAGCACCTAATTACGCAAATGCATATCTTTTGAGTAAATCATGAATAAGAACCATTTAACATAACAAAAAGCATGCTAGAACTCCATAGTAAAAAGTTGGGGCCTGGTCTGCTAGGGTTTCAACTAGTTCAACCAGTAAAATTCATAATCATCGTACTAATATTTACACATACATGTCACTGTCATCTATAATAAGAAATGCAAAGAATGAAAATATTGTTTTTCATTTTCAATATAGTATAGTGCAATAAACATACCAGAGCAAGAGCTTCAAAAAGAACAGCATGGGATGCATTATTTTTGTTCACATTTTTTACAACATCAGTCCCCATCAGTATCCTTTGTAAGACCTGAAATGATTAATCAAGGCTCACTAAAATTTGTTAACTAATTTTTTTTTTGGGATGTGTCAATTTGATATTACAAACCTCAAACAATGACCTTCTTGCATTAGGATCTTCAATGGTAGGAAAATATTGAAGAGCCCTCATTGTTTTGACCTACATTAAGCAAAAATTGTTAAACACTAAAAAAGGTTAACTTGCTGGATAAGAAAAAATTTAGTTCAACGCATTTGGTTCTCAATAAAAGCAAGCTGTAAGAATAGCATTCGAAAATCTTCCGAAAATCCAAGCCAATACAGAAATATATTTCATGAAGAGAAAAATTCACAAACCTGAAGCCAGGGAGATGGGATACCGTAGTAAGTGTATTCTTGTGGGATATCCTGGTTCCTAGCAAGCCGTTCTAAAATTTTGATACACTTAGGAAGACAACTCCAATATGCCTCATGGTTGTTTGATACTAATGCAACAAGAAGACTCATAGAAGATGTCAAAACACCAAGGTCTCGTTCATCTAGAAGTTGTGCCATCCGATCCGCCCTTAAGGTAAAAAAGGACCAATAAGATGCATTTGAAGGAAAACAATAAAGAAAAAAAGTGTATAGAAGCAAAATTACATTCAAATTTACCATCCATCTACATTGACAACATCAGGATTTTTCCTGTACAGGCGCAGCAAACACAATGCGGCTTTTTTTCTAACAAGTGGTCTGCAGCTGCTCGATATCTAGATCACAAAATGCAGTTAACATCAATATTTTCCAATCAAGCCACCTATTTAATGATATTGCAATAATTTCTTACCAGTAACTTCTGTACATCAGGTGCTAAGGACTCGGCAAATTCTCTCCCACCAATATTTCCAACCTACAAGATAGAAGACATAATATGGTGGCAGCCACTCAAAGGAAAAGATTCGTTTTTTCCAAGGAAAGAAACAGAGTACCAAGACTTGTCAACTTTCATAATTTACTAAATGCACACATTAGCATCTACAAGAACTTTAGAAAATATATTCAAAGTGAGACCCTTTAATTTACATGCATGGGAACCATAATGGCAAAGAAAAGAACATAAAGAGTCATCCAAATTCTAATGTGGATATTTTATCAATTTATGATTGCAAGTCCATATTACCAAGTAAAAGTTTTTCATGGCACATAATTAACAGAGGATGGTAAAATGTACAAAAGAGAAAGTCATCCAAATGGATAAAAATTTCCAAGACTTCTTGTTAGTACATTAAGATACTAAGAGAAAGAGGGTCGTATACATAATTGTTAAATGATTAATATGAAGAGCAAGTCTAGGAAAGGATGGTAGTTTAAGTTTTTTCCATTACCATACCATAGTCAATGCTAGACACTGGAAGGTTTCATTACGACCAATGATATCATTGCGCACTGTATTTATAGCCAACCTGAGAAAGTCATGATTTTCATTAAGCAAACTTGATGTTACAATGTACCCAACCTGCAGTCATTTATGGCAATATTAGAATTCCTTCTTCACAGTCTATAGATATTTTCTCTGCTAGGTATGTAAATGACTGAAACTGAAACAATTCACCAGAATAAAGTAATATATTGAGAGAGAGAGAGAGAGATAGAAACAAATAATTATAAAAAGGTGTCATGAAGGAGAACAAAATACCTGTTTTTCAGGATACTTTGGGGCAGATATAAGAGAAACAGCTTCCATGTGACCAAAATCCACATCATATCCAAGCATATATATGTAAAGCATTTTCCAAACATATTTCTTTTTCTCATATGGAGTCAAAGCCTAAAGATAGAACCAAAGGTAAAAAAAAAATTAGTTCACTAGTCAATAAAAGAAATTCTTGACATTGCAATCCAGGGAATCATGGATCATCAATTTCTGTAACAAAATGGTATTCAGAGCCACACATTTTTGGAAACATACAGATATGTGTGTGACTGTATGAATTGACTCAAAGTCTCAAACACACAAATGAATTACATCTTAAATGTATGTTAATAGCTATAGCTATTCTTGCGCTAAGAAAGTGATGTACTGCAACAATGCGCACACCTTTGGTTTCTATTTATCTTATTTTCGTTTATATTTTTAGATTTTGAATTAGTTATGTATATTTTCATGTTTATTTTGATTTTTCATGTATATTCCAGAATATTTGGATAAATATTGGAGATAGTTTGAAGAAGGAGAAGTAAAGAGATTTTACTTAAGCTCAAAATGTTATTCAAATCTCTAAAGTTCATATTGGAGAGAATCAAATAAACCATCTCCTTACCAGAAAATAGAGGAGCTGAAGGCCTTAGGATTAGAAGACCAAAACAGATCAGGAAAACGTGACTCCTAGACCTAATATATAAATAAAAATAGACGAGATTTTGAGAGAGTAGGAGAGTTGTCAGACGAGGATCTTGTATAGAGAGAATTTGTGCTTTAGATTAGAAGAATAGAAAGTTCCAAGGGGAAAAAACGCAATCAAGAATGGTGTAACTTTAAAGTTTTATTTTTCTTCTGCATTTATAATGAATAATTTTCTGCTGGCCTGAAGGTTTGTGTTAGGAAGTCTCACATCGCCTGCCTCAGTTCTTGGGGTGTAGCTTATATATATGTTGGGCAACTTCACTTAGTAGTTAGTACCAATTGGTTTTAAGTTGAAATCTAACATGGTATCAGAGCCTATAGCCCATCTTAGTTCTTGCCTATTCTAGTAGACTCACCTGTTTGGCAGGCATCTGTGGAGGGGGGGGTGTTAGGAAGTCCCACATCGCCTGTCTCAGTTCTTGGGGTGCAGCTTATATATCTGTTGGACAACTTCAGTGCCAATTGGTTTTAAGTTGAAATCTAACAGTTTGAACGATGATTTATTTGGATTCCTATTGAGTGTTAAAGTTATTGATGCTGAATTGACCATTTATAATCTTTTTTTTTTTTTTTGATCGGCAAAAAGACCATTTATAATCTTGATTGTTGGACAACTTCACTTAGTGCCAATTGGTTTTAAGTTGAAATCTAACAGTTTGAACGATGATTTATTTGGATTCCTATTGAGTGTTAAAGTTATTGATGCTGAATTGACCATTTATAATCTTTTTTTTTTTTTT
>CM023953.1:23451129-23513789 GCA_013407115.1 Glycine latifolia
ATCGGCAAAAAGACCATTTATAATCTTGATTGAGGGTTGTGTAGGAAACTGGATAATTTGTACATGTCTTAAGAGTCTTAGACCATGTGAAAAATGCCATAATCATTAATTTTCTAAGAATAGTGGTAAGTGGGATTTATTGTAAGTCACTGAGACTCTATAAATCATGAATGTCTTTTTTCTTCTTAGAATTCAAGTTCCAGAATTAATTGGGTTTTAGGAACTAAAGAGGATTGATGCAGCAAAAAAATGAGTATTAGTTAATCAAGGGAATCTGTCCATCAATAGATATATTAGGTCTTAGTTAAAACTGGAATACTAAATCCTAGTTGAAAAAAAACAAATGAAATTGGATCCCTACTGTATTCAATGTTGCACGCTTACTAATATTCTCTAACTTACGACCATGGAGCGTTTTGCATTTTCATTATAGCTTTTCAGTATTTAATTCTTGCTTTGTATTTCAATTTCTTCCATATAAAAATAAGGCCAAGAGTAGTAAGTAATTAGTTATAATCCTCGTGGAGACAAATCTAGACTCATCCACATACCACATTATTACTTGATTTCATATACTGCCAAATTTTATCTTTCAGAATGCAAGGCCAAGGCCATCTTCTAGGCCAGAACATACTGAAATTGACTCAGAAAGATAGATGCATCTATAGAAGGTATAAAACACAATGTTATCTGAACACAAATATCTCGGAACCATTTTTCCTAGGGGATTTTTTTTTTTCTTTTCTTTTATGTATCATTATATAGCTTCCAATGCATTCTTTGCACTGGTAGCAGTATGGCCACCGGAAGTAAGGTCAGAAAGAAATTATGCTATTTTTAACATATTTAATCTACCGAATCTGTTCAAACTGAAAAGGAGTAGCCTTCTAGTACATAAATATCTACTCATGAGCTGTTAAATCAATTGATACCAGCTGCCATTCTACGTTATCTTCAATATCGCAGCCAAAGGGACACTAGAACAAGAAGTGAACAGAACAGAATAATTGAATAGCTCAACCAATAACGGATACCTAACTGTACAGAACACTATATCCTCCGGAATTTTAGCTCATTGCTGTTTTTTTCCACAAACTCATCAACACACAAGTTATCATGAGTACCTACGCTTTTTATGCAGTAGTAAACCAGTGCAAATCCAAGGTCACACATCACAAACACGCTCAAGTCCTATTCATTTCAACATTCAAAGCCCGCTAGATACCTAATTTTCCTCTATCAATTTTAAACATCAATCCCAATGCTATGAACAGGTCACCGATTTCAATTTTCCTAGGTTTCCACTGCCTCAGAGTGACAACAAACAACAGAGTTCGGGAAAAATTAAATTCGAGCAAGAGAATGAGCGAGAAATGGTGAAAAAACAACAGCAGGAAGTGGCAATTGAAGTTAAAAAAGAAGCTGAAAGGAAAAAGCGAAACCCTAAGCGAACCTTCTCGTTTTTGAAGCGCGTGCGAATGTTGCCGAGTTCCTTGTCAACGCGGAGCCTCTCCTGCTCCTTGTTCTGGCAATTGCGAATATCGCTTATGAACACGGAGAGTCCTCGCATCCCCGACATCGCCATCGCCTATGGCGCTCGCAGATCCCTCTCGTCTCTTACTCTTCAGATCCCGCCGAAACTCGATTGGGATTGCGAATTCGATCGGATCCAAACGCGATTTTAAGCGGTGGTTGATCTTCAGCTCCAAATTGCTGAAACACGAACGGAAAATCGGAAGAGGAGAGGAAGAAGAAGAATTCAGTTGTGTTACGGTTGATCTAGAGAGAGAAACAGTTCGCGAGGTGAGAGATAGAGAATGAGAGAGGGTGGACTGATAGAAATTGAAAAAACTAAAAAGCCCTGACTGCTGGAACCACCTTTTTATTTTTTCCATTTTCATGCCATTTTATCAATTCTGTCATTCCATCATTTTCTTTTTTTTTTCTTTTTTTCTTTTTGCCCCCACCTGAATTTTCTTTTTCATATGACTGAAATAAATTCATAACTAAATGTCAACATTCATGAAATTAATTGAACTTGGATTAGTTAAAAAGGTATCAAGTTATTGATGAAAAAAATTGCATTTGGGGGTAGAGATTCAATAAATATAGTGAGTCAAATTTTCTGACCAAAATTCACCTAAAAAAATTAATTATATTGATAAAATAGATAAATATTTTATACTTATTATATGATAAAAAAATAATTATTTGTTGTTCACTGTTTTTTTATACTTTAATTTCATTTCCCTTTTTTTTTCTTCCAAATTTTGTCTTTTGTTTTCCCCCCCTCTATGATTGTGATATTTATTCTCTCTCTTTTGCCTTTGGTGTGCAAGTCAAGGATATGTCGGAAAGGTCAAAGACTCAAAATCATCTGTTTTCCTCCTTTGCTTTACGATTGAAATTGGAATTATAAGCATTTGGGAGGACATCAATATTACAGCTCTACTCTATAGCATTCAGCAGGTATCTGCAAACTAGGTTTTTCTTTACACGATGTAACCCTTTTTACTAATGTCTTTTAACCCAACATCACCTTATTTTATGTTATACTTTATGTTACGGATAAAAAATATATTGGAAGATACAATAGTACATCATTGAAATAAAATTAAGTTCTCTTTATACTTACATTATCATTTTTCTTTTTCTATAAGAAATCACTTCTTGATAAACAAATTAAAAGAGAGACAAAACAAACTCAAACAAATTATTCAAGTGAAATATGACAATTATTTGACAACTCACAAATTTGAGTATTTACTATTTTCTTTTTGAATGTAAAGTAAATATAAATTTTTCTATAAATATAGTTTAAGGTTGGAGGTTTTCCTTACCTAGTTCTTTAGTACTATCCCTTCATCCTATTTTTTAATCACAAAAATAAAATGAGACAAAACAAAATATATGAATTCTATTTTATGTTTCATGTGCTAAAACATTTTATTATACTTAAAAGAATTCAATATTAAAAGAGAATAACATAACATTTTATTTTGTTCTATAATTTTTTGCACCAAATGTTACCATAAGTACAATAATAGAGTATTTATACTTATAGCAACAATAACAAAACCTTATTTCACAATCTAAGATCGATTACGTAAATTATATAAAGTTATTTAGCACAGTTAAATATTAAAACTTCATTATCTATGTTTAGAATTGAAAAAAATGATGCATACTAAACACGTGTTTGATTTAACTTTTTTTTTTTAATTTTCTAAAAGAACTTTTTAAAAAATATTTGTTTTTAAAACAAGCCATTCCTATCACATACATATTTGATTAAAAATAATTTGTAGAAATAATAATTTCCTTTTCTAAAAGCTCTCTAAAAAAATTAAGGAAAACAAGTAATAACTTATTTGAAATAAATTGAAAATACATGCACTAAATTTCTTAATGATGATAACATGATGTTTGATTTGTCAAATTTTTTAGAAAAAATTTAACGTTCAATGAAAATTGAACTAAAAAAAAAGAATATAGATGTTTTTTAAAAAATCTTTTTGTTATCAACGTCCATTTGTAACAATAAACCAAACATACATGCACCGGGGAAGTCAATTATGTTTTCCATTTCGAGTTAACGTGGCCAAAAGAAGCTAAGAATAAGTTTTTCTTCAAGTGTTCTAACAAGGAAATTATATGTAGAAATAACAATGTTTCATTGCATCAGTGTACGTGTGTGAGTTATATATATATATATAACTCACAAAGTGATTCACTTATTTTAAACGTAATCTTTTCTATTTATTATTATTATTTTAAGATCTAATAGTTATAATAAGTAATTAATTTTAATTATTAGATTTAAAAAAAATAAATGATGAGAGTGAAAAATAATTTTAAAAAAATATTCTTAAAATAAGTAAATATATATATATATATATATATATATATAACTCACATACGTATATATGAAGTGATTGACTTATTTTAAAAGTAATTTTTTATATTTATTATTATTTTTTTAAGATCTAATAATTATAATAAGTAATTAATTTTAATTATTAGATTTTAAAAAAACAAATGATGAGAATAAAAAATAATTTAAAAAAAATTCTTAAAATAAGTAAATCTTTCATATATATATATATATATATATATATATATATATTATCAACAAATTAATAGATTACTATAAAAGGCACAAGGGGTGCCCTACCCATAACAGATTACATGGGAAGAACAAAGAAGCAGGGCCAAGAAGCACAAGACTCCACTAAATTTACGAATACAATGCTGACAAAAAAAGAACCCTGACCCCCTGTATAACCAAATTCATGTGTTATAAATAGTATAAGACAGCCTCACCTCTTATAATGAAGAATACGACTTGTGGATGCTGTCATATATATGATGCTAGATTTATTTAAATTATGTTATATATGATGTGTTATAAATAATATACGACGTGTGCAAGTTATATATGATGCTAGATTTATTTAAATTATGTTACAACACAAATGGGGTAGTTAGTTTCTTTAAATAAGATTTTAATTCCAAATTTCAGGTGTAGTAAAAACTCTCACGAGGAAAATTTAATTTCATCATTTTGTGAATGTTCTTTACCCGATTAAAATGATCTTGTGATAGATATCTGGATTTTTTTAAAATAAATAAATTAAAATATAGTGCAAGATTTTGAGCAAGAATCTTGAGCTCAAGATTTAGTCTTCACTAGATCTCCTACTGAAGGAGATAGAAAGATCTCCAACATGGAGAATGAGTTCTTGTAGAAGAACCTTTAAAATATGTACATTGTTCAAAAAGGAATAAATTTTCTCTTTTTCTCTCTCCTTAAGATCTCAAAATGAGATCTACTACTAAAAAACAAAATGGAAAAGATCTTGAGAAATCTTAACTCCTACTTGGCACTATAAAGTCTACTAAAAAATGATCTAAGATATTAATTTAGAATCTCCTAAAAAAAATTGTTATTAGGGAATTGAATCCCAAATTCCTATTTCTTCATTAGTTCCCAACTGTCAAGCTTAACAAGATTGTGTTCACAGCTGGACTGGCCCCTCTGCGTTCCTTTATTGTTAATTGAATTCTCTTATGCTAACACATAAAGACGCTTACCCTTTTCATCTTCTTGTGTTTGTGTTTATATATTGAGCAATTGAGTGCTTAATTTATATCATCACAGTGGATACAAATGAGCAATATGTAGAAAAAAAACGATAACAATATGTAAATAATCTCTCAATTTTTATTTTTAATGCCAAATAAATTTAATACAATAAAAGAGACGAAATACAAATTTGATTTAATAAATTTATATAAATTTATTTAATAATAAAATATATTTCTTAAAATCGTATAAATGTTCAGTTAACATTTCACTTTTTAAATTTATGTTCAAACAATTGTTGATCTTTTGCGCATGTGATTATTTGCTGGCAGACAAAAATTAATGTGCTACCCAACCGTCTACCCCACTGATTTGTCAGTTGACGAATAAAAATTAGCAGACAAAGGATCACACAATTTAGCATTTTGCTCCAAAATTTAAATGATTGAATTAATAAAAAAAAGAATATAATATAACAAAACCAGCTGTTTATTATTTAAATTAAATAAAAACCTTGTGTTTTGCTTAATACATACATTTTTTATCCTTAAATAAGAGATTTAGTGGAGATATAAGATTAATTCAGTAATAAAAGAAGAGTACAAAAGAAAAAGGGTGGAAGAATAGGTTACGAATCAGAATCTCCAACTAATATTTATTACAAAACTAACATATTAATATCTGTCATTAAAAAAAAGAGATTTGATATAAAATATGATAAAATTATCTTATTATTATTACTAATTACTTTATTTCACAATAAAACAGAAGCTTCATTCCATTTATAAAAACCATAATGATACCTAATCAAGTGTTACTAATATTTTTTTCTTGTACATTAAAAAACTTAAATGTATTATTACATCAATATTGATTAAGATTTACGATCATAGACACTTGGGCCAAAACTACCATATAATTTTTAGTAGAAGAACAGAAAATAGAAAAGTCAGCGGCCTAAACTCTAAAGTAAATGCAAAATTATATTTTTCCATGCTTAGATGGGTACCCACCCAAACAAAAAAATGGTCAGCTTAACTTTAATACTACCATGCCTAGTAAAAACCTTAACTTCCCTTGAACATATCTGACACAACTAACTTATACTATAACATAGGATAACAATGAAAAAAAGATTGAAGAAAAGAAAAAGCAGGAGGAATAAGAGTGAAGAAGGGGGGCATGGTCCTATTTTAATCACAAGAAAGATGCCCTACATATGAAAAATTGGTGGGGAGCTTCACTCCTTGATTTGAGAAAGAAAGGGACAAGAATTGCCTAGCCAACTTTGGGTAATAAAACTTTCAAAAAGGCGAAATTGCCTAGCTTCACTCATTGTACGCCACTCCATTTGGCCCAGTCTACGAACTGCATGCCACCATAGATGTTGTTGCCAAATCTCACACCCACAGTGAATGCCATTGCAACAAGTGGGACCCTCTTTGCCACGGAAGATGCTTCAACAAGGCTTTCTAGTCCGTTGATTATTTGATATCGTGTGTTGGATGACACAGCAAGAAAGAATCCTGAAAAAGAGAAGGAAAACCAATTAAGAAAATTTAAGTGGACAAGAAATAAAAATCCTATAACATTAAGAATTATAAGAATGACTTGATTGATATCTGAAGGAATATCATGGATTCGAATCTCTCCCACTAACATGTCTAACAAAACTAACAATTAATATTGACTAATAAAAAAAAAAATGAATCCTATACCATCGTCTCTTCAGCTACTGTAATACTAGTAAACGTGACCCTAGCATAAATAATGTAGCCCCTCTTTCCTTCCTTTTCTCTCTTTCATCTCTCAAGAACTTAAAAGGTACATGAACAGATGCAAATTTAGCCATGTTGAAAATAATGCAACAAGTAAGCTCAAATGTAATATCATTTGGATTAATTAGTGTAGCACATGCACTTAAAGTTTGTTAGATTTTTATAATAACTACTTTAAAAGTCATACCAACAATGATTCTTTATTGGTTTCTTTACATTGACCTTATATAAAAATTAAATTCTATGGTTTATATTCCTCTGGTCTACCAACTAAAATAACAGATGGTGGTAATCTTATGTCCAGCTTGCCAGCAAGCCAAACAATAAATAAATACTTTCTTGAAAATAATAGAAATAACTTTTTTTAATAAAAGATAATGGAAAAGGCATTAATATGAAAATAATTTTTTCTGACCCTTAATACAGCAGAGACAACCGAAGAATCTGAATAAAATAAAGCATAAAAGACTGGAGATAGAAATTTTGAACATAAACAGGACAAGACATACCCCAAAGAGCAGCACTCTGCAGAAGAGGAGGCACAGGTATGTCATGTTCAGATTTCTTAAAGCTCCTGTTTTAAATAAACAAAAGCAAAAAATGACAAATTGAGTTTGTGTATTTGCTTTCTGTAGTAATATAAAACAACAAATTCAAGCATTTATGATATAATAATGCAGCCAACATAAGAATTAGTCAACAAGACATCTGCAATAAAATTATACTACAACAGAAGCCATCCTGGTAGTCATACCTTTTGGCATTCATAATCATATTTGCAATTCCTTGACCAATAATACCACATCCAAAGCCAACTAATCCATACAATGCACCCTGAACACACAATGTCAGGTATTCACAAGAATAAACTATTACCAGAAACCAAGTAAAAAATCAAAGATAGCAGAATAGCACCATAACTAATACCAAAGCAAACGGAAGCATACCATTCCATGCAGACAAAGTTTGATTCTATTGTTTACTGGATTTTGTAAATAACCTATATACTGTCATAAATTAAATAGTTATTGATCACTTCAAGTTTCAGAACACAGGGCACCTTGTAGAAGTATGTAGCAACGCGCTGCATCACAGAGAATTTACATCCTGGTCTTTCAGCTTCAAAAACACTGCATTGAAGTAGTAATTTAGTATCATATCAATAATTTCTCTGAAAAGCATGGAGAAGTTTATAAGCAATTTGAAGTCAACTAAAAATTTCCACTAGGCATAAAGAAGGAAGGAAAAAAAAATCTTCTTGGGGGTTCCCTGAAGTACTGTTCTTCACAATTATTCTATAATAGAAGGAATCTCAATTTAAGAATTGAGTTGCTAAATAACGTTGGCCTCCATATACAATTTCACAAAAATAATGGTTTGCTACACCGAATAAAACAACAGATTTATCGAATGCCTTATTCCACCAGGTGAGATTGGATACATGGATCACATGATTTCATTCTCAGAGACATTAGGTTCGCTACACCGAATATGCATAAAAAACAGTGACATTGAACAGAAATAGAATTCAGCCTATATACTGCAAAATTAACATATCATGAACATCACACATTGGGACAGCACTTCGAGTTCACAAAATTTACACCCCTTTGTGAGCACTAACCTGCTAGGAAGAGCAGCACAAGCATGCTGAATTTCTCCAAGCAAACCTTTTGACAAAGAAGGCTTGCCAATTCGAGCATATGGGGCTAATAGACCCACTAAAGCAATGTCAACAACCACTCCAACCAGAAGATCAGCAGCGTACAACTCAAATTCAGCCCAGAAATTCTTGCCTCTCTTCTGAACCTCCGCAAGGGTTGCACAACAAGAGTCTATAACAATCTGCACATGCCAAAACAAGGATAATCAGGTCACCACATCTAATCCAAAAATAAATAAAAATGAAAGAACTTAATCAAGTTCACATTAAGGCTTTAATCAACTGTCTGAACTGCAATTTAGGCCGTAATGTCAAGGTTAAGGTTTTTAGGGTCTCTGCTGCCGCAACAGAAACACAATTGTGTCTGCAACTCTGCATGGACCGCATTTGTCTGCAATTTCCCGTAATATCAAGGAACAAGGCGAAAACACGGCCACAATTTAAAACCATGGTTCATATCATAACCATATTATGATACAATTACCAATTCAACAATTCAGTTGAGACATAATTTTCTAAGGCACCCGAAACAAACCTCGGTTCCAACTTTGAAAAGAAAAGAAGGGTCAGCTAGCATTCGATTTCTCAGCATAGCACAATGCTGCATCAGAAAAGACACTGGCCAAGAAGAACCCTGCAATAATAAAATTTAAAAAAAGAAGCCAAATTGAGTGCAAGCAGGGAAGAAAAAAATTACTTTTTGAAGCCAAAAATTTAAACTTTAGAGAAAAACCACCTGCAACTCCAAGTAACGAAGAAGAAACATTTCCCGAATGCCAGTGATCCTCGCAGCCTCCACCATATCCGGAGGCAACTTAACACCTCGAGCTTCCGATTCTCTCATAACGGCTTCAAACTTCAACAAGGGTCCGAACTCTTCATCTCCTCCTCCTTCACCTCCATCTCCGTCTTCGCCGCCACCGCCACCACCGCGACTACCGCCGTTGGCATCACCGTGACCTCCGCCGCCACCTGAAGAGAGTTGATCGTGTTTGGTTTGTTGCAATGAGGCGAGGGGTTCTTGGGGGACACAGTGGATCCTGAAAGCGCCGGTGTTGAGGAGAGAATGGTGGAGAACGACGGCTGGGGTGTGAGGAAAGTGGCAAGTGTTGAATTGGGGAATTTGCCACGTGGCGGCGGCGGCGTTGTTGGAAATGGCGAAGGCTGGCATGTTGATGTGGCGGCGCCAAGGTAAAAAAAGTTGGTATGTACTACGTTTGCTGTGTTGTGTTGGAAAGAAAGAAGTGGCAGTGGGAATAGAAGGAGTTTCAAGATGGAACAACATAGATGGGCCACTAGGATTCAGAATTCAAACCGTGACAACAAATAGAAATTTGGAACAAAAATGATAACAGAAAAAGAACAAGCGTCGCCTGAGAGATTCGAACTCTCGCGGGGAAACCCCATGTACTTAGCAGGCACACGCCTTAACCACTCGGCCAAAGCGACTCTGTTGTAAGCCGTTCCTCATGTTTCTTATTTATCATAAATAGTTACTTTAATTCACTTATATCAAGTATAAACACATTGTAAAGTGAGTTAGAGGAAACTCATAATCTATCAGCGTGACAAAAAAATTCTCTCAAGTTTACTTATTACACAATGATTTCACAATTTATGAAAGTAAGACTAATATTTAAGATTTTACAAATTTTCAATTATTATTATTATTATTAATATTAGTATATTATTTTCTTCCAAATTCATTTTAAATTATAGCAATTCCTATTATTTTCAAATCTGAATTAAATTGTATTAATTATTATTATGATAAATACAATATTATCTTTAAATTCAGCTAGAGAGTGAGCTCTTAAGTGAGAAACATCTAAAACATGTGATGTATATAAACAAGATCAATAGCCACCTGATATGATTCAAAAATTTTGAGATCCTCTTGGATTGAAGCTCTATGTTTAGCGAACTAATCCACACACGAGTTTATTCTCAATAAATACGCTGTAAGAAAATCTCCCAATCATATCATCTGTAACCTTAAAATGTTTGGAATGAGAAAACCATAAGGATGGAATAAATGGTCATCCTTCAGAATAAGATAAATTGCCATTTGAAAATCAGACTCACAGGTTATCTTTGTGAAACCTTTTTTCTAAGTTAACTTCAAACCATTATAAACTGCAAATAATTCAGCATGAAGACAAATAGTATGTATTGTCGCACGAGCCAGTAAAACCAACTTCCACTTGCTCATGCAATCATGGATGATACCCCTAAATTTAGAAGGACTTGGATTCCCTAGAGAGCTACCATTTGTGTTTAATTTGGGAACACCGTACCCTTGGGGACTCAAGCTCACTCGCAAAGTCTGAGGCTAAGTTTGAAAAACCAAGTCATAAAAGACACAAATTTAATTATATATAATAAAATATTTACAAGATACATTTATAATGCGTTAAATACTCAAAGAAATAATTTTATTGCTCATTTGATTTTATTTGACCCGAACAAATTATCTTTCCTAATAGATACATATAGTCTAAAAATAATGCTAGTTTCTTATATTTTCTAGTGTAATGTGAAATAATATAGTTAACGAACACATCAATGTATATTGAGACACTATTATACTACTATCATTCAAGTATTTTCAACTAATCAAAATTCAATAGATGCAACAACTACCAGACATCATAAACTCCAAATTGCCGACCCTAACGGAGAGGAAAGAACCGCATGAATGACAGAGACCATAAAATATTTTGTCATTTATAAAGAAATTCCACTCGTGTCACAACTATACAATATTTTGTCATCTATGAAAGAAGCTATGCTAGAAGCACAACATTGTCAGTTACATTCGTTTGTGAGCTCTCCAACTTTTATGCATCAGCTTTGCATCTGCACTAGGTGGAACTTGAATGATTCTATTTTCGATGGCAATAATGTTCTTCACAAAGGGGTCTAAACATCTTTCACTGTCAATATCTCCAAATTAAGAATAAATCTATACAGATAATAAATACAGGAGCTATTCCCCAACAAACAGGACAATATGTGAAATTGCCTACATAAGTGCAACAAACTTTACACGAGGGAAAGAAATGGAAAATGTTCAGATATGCAAACTGGTGAAATAAAAAGGCATAATGGATTGCAAAACATTTTCCTTCCCTTTCCCTCGTACAAAAAATTAAAAACCACACAACACTGCTATATGTATACATGAATAAAAGAAAACAACACTGCTATATGTATACATGAATAAAAGAAAGAGGAACTCTGGTTTCTTGATATTCAAGTAAAACTTTCTGAGTGTCTGGACTTGTGGGAACGCCGGGCACGTTCAATGGATGCTCTTGGTGTGGATCCGGTACGGTTGAGGGATTCTGGTTGCGCATCTGAAGGTCGTGGAACAAGCTTACACCCAATTTTCCTGGCAGCCAACCGAGGTGAGCTTCGGGAACTGTGAGATTTTGTCGCACTTTTCATTTCTTGCTTTATTTTACTGAACTCTTCTTCAAGTTCTCCAACTCTAGAACTCATCCTATCCATATCCACCTTTAAAACCTGATTTTCGCGCACAAGAGTCACCCATCCATCTCTTTGTACAATTTCACCTGCCGTGTCGCCCAGGGCAGTTATAGGAACAGGAGCTGCCGGAACAATTTCACCGTCCAATGCATTGAGACATCCGGCTAATGCTGTTCTCAAATGCAGTTGTTCAAAGAAGAGCACTTGAAGAACAACTCTGAGGGGTAACCTGTCATTTTGGGAAGCATGAGCACAAGCATGGATTGAGAGTTTCTGGTAGTCAATGATGTTGCATAGTTCTTCCTTCTCTCTATCATAGAGCCAAGGATGAGCCTGCACAATACCAAAAGCAGTCAGTCATCGTCAAACTAACAATCCATGACCACAAATAAGCTTTATGTAAAAGTGTAGCTCAGTAAAATCAAACCTTGAAATATATGTCCAATGCCCTGTAAAGGCCATCATGCAATAATCTTGACGACTCGGGGAGGGCCTCAGCAAGTTTGCGTATCTTCCCTGGTTTTAAATTAACATCAGAAGCAATTTCTGCAATGTAATTATCTATCAACTTGGCAACTTTTCTTAATGATTCAGATGATGCTGATGCTGATGCTTGCATGTCACCTGATGAAGGAGAAAAGGGAGTTAAATTTGATTCTGTAGATAGAAAATAATGGACAATCTGTTCAATACAGTCAGTGTTATATAATGCATCAGAATCCGAATAAGTAGGAATCAGAAGACTATCCAAAGTTGCAAGTTCCAATTGCATCCCAATTCTTCTCTCTAAAGAATCCTTGCAAGTTTGACTGACATTCAATATCAAAGCCACACGAAGAAGTCCCAGCAGGAATCGACAATAAGATTTTCCCTTCTTGTCAGGAAGAAGTTTCTCAATGCTTTCCAACAGAACCCTCTGATCAACTGTGGCAGGCGTCAAGCTGAAACTTGCAACTGTTCTGGTCTTGCCACCTTGTCCACCCTGCCACCGACCTAGACCTGGCAAATGCTTTCTAGAATAGTACATTATGGCACCTGCCAGGTTTTCAGGTCTTATACCTCTCGCTTGCATTGTCTTAATAAGCCTCTCAAACAAACTCACACTGAGATATGAGATGTCTTCAAACCACCAATCAGATTCTGAGCTCCGAATTCTAGCACCAGTATTTATACCATTCCAAAGAATGCTTCCACCAGGGCTCTGAAAACTCCCATACATCATCATGGGCCATCCAAACAGACTTCGGTCTGTACAAACCATCATAGATAGAGCATTCAAACACTTGCCCACTAAATGAAGCTTTTCTGCTCTTGGTAGAACAGGCTCAGAACTTTGGAGAGCCAAAATACAATCTTTCCAGTTACGCAGTGTGTTTTTATGGAAAAAACTCTCTGATTTTGACAACAAGTTGCCTTCTCCAAATTCATCTGTCATTTCAAGGTATTCTGCAGCACAGTGGACCGATACTACATTTCTGGCTGTCAGTTCCACTCGATACCCATAACAGAATTTTGCTGCAATTAAGAAAGTGTCAGGACCACCAGGAAATTCTTCCAGCACCATTTTCAGAGTCTCATTGGTATTCTTGGACTCTTCATGTGCTCTAGCAATTTTTCCACATTTGGATACAAGAGGAAACTGCAGTTCCATAGCATATCTTATTCAAACTCCAATGCAACAGTACACAAATAATTTTTCATATCAAACGCATAATAGTATGATTACCATAAAATGAAACCTTGTATTACAGAAATGCCCACTAGTTCCCGAAGCAAGGAGTGCAAATTGAAAACAGGAAAAACTGGTTCCCGAAGCAATTTTCTCACTAATATCTCAAAACTTAACTTTTGCCTCTTAATTCTGATGGGAGGCCTAGCAAACTAATTTATTTAAAACGGGAACAAGTGTTCACAACATGTGATAGACCTCATCTAGTAGCATAACTTTTGACACATCAAATCATGTGAGTCATACATGTTTGAAAACTAGATAAATTTAAGCTTCATCACTAACTGGACAATCAAGCATTAGTAGTTAACTATCTGCACCAATGGAGGTACATCATGAATTACATCCAGCAACTTAACAGCAAAATTTCACAACCATCATCTTAAATAATATCAAAATGAGCTGAAATACAACCCTTTTAAGAATTTAAGACAGGGTTTGCCCCTGTCCCTGCCATATCTTAACTTGAGATGCAGGAATTTGAAAGTTAAACTCCAAAAACAAACGAACAAGAACATCACAACTTTTGAGGACAATACAAGTGGATTCCAGCGTAGGAAAATGTACAAGGTTTGTCCATAAACTGGTGGTATTGCACTAAATTCCAATACATAAATAAAATTTATGGTGAAAGGTGTGTGGTCTTTGCAACAGGTGGCATATACTATATATAGTAAGTCTAATCCAATTCCCTTATTTGAAGAGGGATACTTAGTTTCTGCACTTAAACAACAGAAATGGAAGAAAACAGGAGCAAAAACATAAGCCACAAATCACATTAACTGGGTTGGATCAAATTCCAAAGAAAAAACCACAAAGAGCAGTAGGATAAATCAGAACCACAAAAAAAAACAACTATTTCATCTATCTATAGACCAGTGAGAGAAAATAAGAATTCTGAAAGGAAAGTGTGTACCTTGTGAAGATGGAAAGTGACACCATCGATGGAAACAGTGATATCACTTGGCAGTCCCCCATTGCAGAACCTATCAAAACCACAAACCAAAAAAATTTAGCAAAACAAATCACATCCAAAACTTTTTAAGAAAAAAAAAAAAAACAGAGATGCATGGCTGACTTGTACTCCACCTAGTAATCAAGTGAACAAAAAACGTGTCATTTTATGATCACTCAATTGAAAGAAAAAAAAAGTGGAAATTTTGAGAGAGGGAAATACCAGTCACTGCCTTCTCGACGAAACCCAGAAAGCTTCCCAGCTGGAGCCATAGCTTAGGGAAGGAAAGACCCTCTTTTTTCCACCTTACTCTAACAACACAACATCATTGTTTTTTTCCTAAATTGTTCCCTCTTCTTAATTCTAAAAAAGAAAAAAGAAAAAAAGAAAAAGGCAAAAAGCAAAAGGTAGAAATGAATAGTTAGAAGCCAAGGAAGGGAGCAAGAATAGCGTACCCACTGAGTGTATCTTTATATGAAAAAAAAAAAACTTCCCAAAATACGGTACTACAAAGAGCATAGACCCTAGAAGTAGAACAATTAAAGAATTGGAAATTGGAAATAAAAGAGAACAGAAAATGACGCAGGATCACGAGGGCAGAAACGGTCGTGGTAAAGTAAAGCAAGCTCAAATAAAAAATAAAACGGTCGGTGTGTCATCAGAAAGTATGTTCTAATTCATTAGATTAAATATTAATTTTATTTATAATTTATTTGATTTAAGAGAATTTTTTTTATTGAGAATCAAATACAATAAAATCTTATATCATAACATTAATCTTTGGTTAACTTGATATTTATTATGTAGTTATATATATATATATATATATATTGTAGTCACAATAGTAAGTAGTGACATGATGTTAGTGAATGCAAATGAATGAATAAATGGGACGGATAAGAAACGGCATAGAGAGGAGCGTAGTCGGGGCCAAGGAGAACAATACAGGTCAATAAAATGACAGGCAAGTATGATGTGAGGTGGAAATTATTTTTTGTCCCTCTACTTGTTTTCTTCCTTCAATTTCCTTCTTTATTCTTTTTTTATTATTTATTTTTTATATAAAGTTTTGTTTGCTTATTCTTTCGGGGTTGTGCACAGCAACTTTGCTCCCTACAGAATCATGTTCAATTACAACACGCGTGGCTTTGATTTCCTTGTTGCCTTAATGAGGGCGAGTGGTTGCCACTTGCCGTCGTTTGGTGAGTAGGGCCTACTATGCACACTTAAACATGGGTGACATCGTTTTTTTGGAAGTGTAACATGGGTGGCATGCTTTGTGCTTTATTTGGTTAATGGAAGTGGCTAAGAGAAAAGTGAGAGGAAAAAATAATAAAAAAATGAGACAAATTAGTTATTTAGAGGATTGAAGAGAAAAATAAAGGGAAATTGCATATAAAAAATCTCACCAAAGATGGTGAAATTTCATGTTAAAAGAGAACAATAGAATGACATTTCTGTTATATCAGACAAGATTTATTGAAATATATAATTAAAAAATTTTCCATTAAAATATTTTTGCCAAAACAGTTTTTTTTTAAAAAGTAGGGTGAACTTAAAGATAAGGAGTGTGGGAATAGCAAAACCTAGTTTGAGATGAATGCCTCTAAGTGTAGTTGATCGTGCACATGGTCAGTGGCCACACAAGGACTTTATTCTAGCTGTAATGTGTTTCTACAGCATACGTGGCGGTTTAGTAGTGTTTGGTCAAATCGAAATTCAAATTTTCTAGACTAGAGCAATGAAAAAACATTTAAAAATGCTACATAAACAAGCAGGGAAAATTAGTGGTCCACAAAAGTTTCTCTCTTAATCCAACATTTTGTTGTGGGTATGAATTAAATGATAGTAATTTATAAGTTGTTAAGGAATAGGTGTAATATTCATCATTTTTTAACTTTTTGTCGGCCCTTACATCATGATATTTTATGCGACAATATTTCACTCAATATCATTATTGGTCAAAATTTGTCACTGGTCATAATCCTCGATAAGTAACCCTCTTTGAGACATCGAAAAACAACTTTGTATGCTTCAGGATCAATAACTGACTCCATAAATCAATACAAGACTTTTGAGCGTGTTTTGTCTTAACTCACACGCTTTTGAGAAAACTTTCCAAATGTCACTTATTCCATAATTACTCCAAGCCAAACACACTTAACTATAAAGTTCTTAAGTGATGGGCTACCAAAAAGTATACGCATCTTATTGGTATAGGTAATATCAATTAATTCATTTAAGTCATCATCAGTTGTACAGTCTCATACTTATACAACCTCTGAATCCCTCTCATTCTGGTGTGATTCGATTAGGGTGTTACATGTCCACCAGCTTCCACATGGTTCGTCCTTAAATCACACTGTATTGGGAGAAAGGTAGGTTTGTTTTGATACCATTTGTAACATCCATGATTTTCAACTTTCGACGGCTCTTACATTACGAAACTTCACGCGATGACACTTCACTCAACATCCTTGTTGGTCAAAACCTTCCACCGATCAGAACCCTCTATAGGTAGCCCTTTCTGAGACCTTGAAAAGCAGTTATGCCTACTTCTAGGATCAATGCTTGACCCCAAAACCAACACAAGACTTTTTAGCATATTTTGTTCTCACTCACACGCTTTCCGAGATACTTTCCAGAAGGTCACCCATCTCATAACTACCCTAAGCCAAACATGCTTAACTATGAAAGTGATGACTACCGAAAAGTAGATGCATCTTGTTGATATAGGTAGTATCAATTAATTTCTTTAAGTCATCATCAATTGTACAATCTCATACCTGCATAGCCTTCGAACCCTTATCTTTCTTGTGTGATTCGTCGGGGTGTTATATGCCTACCAGCTTCAGTCTGGTTCGTCCTCGAACCACAACGTATTGGGAGATAGGTTTGCTTTAATACCATTTGTAACATCTCTGATTTTCGAGTTTTCAACGACTCTCATACTACGACACTTCACGCGGTGGTACTTCACTCAACATCCTTATTGGTCAGAACCCTCCATAGGAAGTTCTTTCCGAAACCTCAAAAATTAGCTCTACCTGCTTCTAGGATCAATGAATGACCCCACAAAACAAGACTTTTCAACTTGTTTTGTCCTCATTCACACACTTTTTATGAAACTTCCCAGAAAATCACCAATCGCATAACTACTCAAAGCCAAACATACTTAACTATGAATTTCTTAAGTAATAAGCTACTGAAAAGTATATGTATTTTGCTGGTATAAGTAGTATCAATTAATTCCTTTAAGTCATCATCAGTTGTACAATCTCATACCTACATAAGTTCTGAATCCTTCTTATTTTATTATGATTCAATTGAAATGTTACAATAGAAACCAATGTCAACTGTCAATAACCAATTTCCTAAACAAGTATCTCAAAACATGTTTCATTTGTAACTATTCTTATATATCATAGACATGAATATGATAAAATTATCTTTCCTTGTCCATTTTTTTCAATTAATTTTTGTATTACCGAAAAATTATGAATAGAGTCTATATAAAAAAATTGAAATAATGGTATACACTTTGATGAGTAATATTGATGAATTTGGTATGTTTAAAACTTAAAAGCATTTATTTTAAAGTTAAACAAAATTGTTTTTAATGAAATTAATTTGAAAATATTAAATGTAATTATGATATTTTTAATCAATATTAATCATAATTTTCACATACTAATATATGCATCATTTTCAAAGTTAATTATTGATATAGTAAAAGAAAATACAGATCCTAATTCTTCCGTTTGAAACACGTTATATTTATGTATTTATAGAATAAAACTCCTAAATAATATATGGATAAAATCAGTCTCCTTTTTTTGCTAAACAATTACATTGGTTTTCACTTTCAAAGAAATGCACCAAGTCTTTAGTAAAATTGACATTCTTTGGTGGGGTTCTTCGGTTTACACCCATGATTTTTGGCTCAAACATGTAAACATTTTTTTTTGTGTGCGTGAGGATGAAGGTCGGTGGAATTTATCAAAATTAGGAGATGTAAACATATAGCTGCAAAAGTAATCCATAAAAATAAATCAATGACCATTAATTTAGGAAACATGATAAATGTTACAGCTGAATCTGGAATGACCAAGACATCCCCCCTACAACACAAAAAAGCTTCTTTCCTCGTATAAAAGGTCTCCAAATATGTCTAGTGGTGCCCGAAGCTCTGCGTAAAAATCACATCGCAGTAGCACATATTTAATAATAAATTCCTACTTCTTCATAAATGCAATAATAAGGCATGGGCTACCGTGGGCTACACTGGCTACCAAAACCAAGCGGAAAATTACCATGTATATGAATAAAATCAACCATTAAACTATATGTAAGTGAGAGTGGATTCAAGCAGAACACTCTTCTCAATGCTATTCATCAACATACAAGTTTAACTTGCCACTGGCTTTGCAATGACTTTCTTAATGGCTTCAGCATAAGTCCTGTGCTGATAGGTGAGAGTGGATTCAAGCAGGTCCCAAAGTGAGGTTTTAGGATTCCAGCCTGATAAAAGGAGTAATACCCGTTAACAGGTAGATTATTTTAATAATCTTAAAGGTAAAGTAAAACAAGGAAACTTACCGAGCTGCCTATTAATTATGGTCATGTCAGGAATTCGCTTATCACTATCATCATATCCCTCACCATAAAATTCTTTGGAGCTCACATCAGTAGTAGGTTTTTCCAGAGGTGCTTCTCCGCTAACCTTTGAATAAACCTGTATAATTGAACAAAAATGAATGTTGAATGGTCCCAAATACCATGTTGAAATTCTAAAAGGGTCAAACAATCAAACTTAATCCTCTAACCTGAGTCATCATTTCAGCAAGCTGCCTAACTGTAACCTCATTGTTTGGGTTTCCAACATTAAAAATATGTCCATTGGCCCTGGCAGGATTTTCCTGTTAAAAATTATCGTTCACATTAGTTGAACCATGCAACAAGAATAATAGTTTAAAGATGAACTACTACAATCAGATAATCAGTACTTAAAATATATAAAGTTGCATATGGGAACCTACAATCATCAATAAGACGGCTTCAATAGCATCCTTAATATACACAAAAGTCCTCTGGGATTGGCCACCATCCACAAGCTTGAGGGGCTCTCCGCGGAGGAGATTCTACAGAAAAGGAATGGAGAAAATATTTAGAATTGTTATTAAAAAATATTGACTAACAAAAATATATACAAGCTTAAACAAAGTCTAAATCAAAATGTAAACTCACATTGCTAAAGCATGCCAGAACCCGAGGAACACCCTCACTTGGACCATCAATGCCGGGAATGAAATCCATTCGTGGTCCAATCCAATTAAAAGGTCTCACAATTGTGAATTCCAAGCCATTTTCAGCACCCTCAGCTGTCAACAATGTCATCTCAGTGAGACAAAGGTCAAGACATAAGAAAATGGAAACAGTATATGCAATAAAAAATTAAACCAAACAAAATCAGCTCACCATAAACAAGCCTCTCAATCAACTGCTTAGCACAGGCATAGGACCACCTCTGCTTTTCAATTGAACCAAAAATACAAGGAGATTCATCCTCCTTAAGTACGTAGTATGCAGGATCCTACACAAAATTGAAAAAAACACAGTGTAACTCAGCTCATTTCAATTCATTTTACTTTCTTATTTTCAAAAAGTTTATCGAAACAAAGCATAAATAACATCAAAAGGAAAACACGCACAGAGAGACAAGAACAGTTGGTTTGAAAAGATCGACGATGGCTCAATAACAAAACATTGATGCATTGCAAAATTTGAAATCATCACTGGTTATGCGCAGATCTATGGCAGTAGTAACTTGCTCCAACGAAAGTGAAGGGTCACCTGACGAAGAGGACTATCTTTGGGGAGGAAGCTTCCAATCGTTTTCCCATAGACTTCACACGTAGAGAAATGAATGAGACGCTTGTTGTTTTCCGAACAGTACTTCACCTGAACCAAAATTCCAACTCCCAATCCTAAATTCCAAATTTTACAATAAAAAAGACAGAGAGAGAGAGAGAGAGAGAGTAAAGTTAAAGTAAGACGCACCACAGGAAGCGCGTCGATGAAGTTGCTGTAAATAGTGTCCAGAGGGCGCGTGTTGTAATCCGCAGGAGTGCAAATGGCAGCCAGATTAATGGTCTGAAACAAAGAGACAATTGAGAGGGAAAGAAAGTCATAAAGAAAAGTCACAGGATGTACTAAGAAACTAATAAGTAATTTGCCCATAACGGGAGAAGTGTAATGATATTTAGTGTTACCAGATCTGCGATTTTGATGAGGCCTTCGAGTCGGGAATCGTGCTTGATGTTGAGGCGGTGGAATTGGATGCGACCAGCCCAAGGGAGAGTGTCGGGTTCCAGGAGGTGTTTGATCTTATCATTGTAGACATCCAAGGCGAGGACACTGTGAGGGGTTTCGGACATGAGCTTCTCGCAGAGGTGAGACCCGATGAAGCCACCGGCGCCTATCATGCAAATGGTGATGGGCTTAATGGGGTTCCCGTCCAGATCTACTCGCGTTGAAGCCATTATTACTCCGAAACAATCAAATCAAGGAGATAAGAGAAGAAATAAGTTGGGTGGAACTCATTTAAGCATATCGAATCCTCTCTTCCTTCCACCGCTGCTGTGTTTTTTTTTTACTTACTGTCTGTCGCTGTTGGCGATCATGTGATGTCAGAGTTTTGCACGCTAAGTATTTGCTTTAGTTTAGGATTTTAAATAAATAAAATAAATCATTTGTGTCTTCTGCAGTGGAAAGATTTTATGCTGCCCATTCAGAATTCATTTGTCTGTAAAAATGGTGTTGTCTCCCAAGAGGTTGTTAATCGGTATGAGTTACTCGTTAATCTGAATTATATCAATTCAAATAGTATGAGTTAAATATTTTTTATGTTTAGATTAAACTTAAGTCAATTCATTTAAATTTATTAAATTTTGAATTATGTTATGGATTTTAATATTTAGAACTATTAAATAAACTTTATTTTTTATAAGTATTTTTGTATAAATTTAAGGTTTTTAATTTATTAAATGAGCTTTAAATTTTATAAATTGGTCCCTCTCATTTAAATCTGACCCCATCCCTGGCCATCACCCCATCACTGTCAGGACTCAGGAGTAGACAAGTACACTGATAATGTGAATCCTTTAAATACCAAGACTCGAGTAGATGTGTCATATAATCTTGAAAAATAATTATATTATAAATACTAAAAACTTATTTTGCACTATTGCTTTGGAATAAATTTTGAAGTAGAGAGAACTAAACATATAGAACTCTGTCCTCAAGAGTTTTGACACTCCCTGCCTTCATCATCAGAATTGGTTTGTAGAATTTTCAAAAAGATAATAATGTAGTTGGCAATTGGCAATTTCGCATCAACGAAAGCTTAGATTCACATAACATTTCGCATGTTATCCAGTTTGATGTACAGCTTTTTTTTTATTTTATTTTCATAGGAGTTTGATGTACAGCTAAATATGACTCGTCCACAACTTTACGCCGATATGTCACACTCACAGCACATTTGTTAACACAAATTGTATTTTAATAAAAAATAATTAAAATGAAATAAAAGTTTTAAAAATTACTTTATCATCTAGTTATAGATTAATAGATTAATATACATAATTAATTTATTAATTCTATAATAATTTTTAAAAATATATTTATGAATTTTTAATTAGTTTACAGTAATAATTATTTAAATTAATTTTTAATAAAAGGTATTTAAATAAATCAAACAATGTTAATGAACGTAAAGTATCTTAGAATTGAATTTTCTAAATAAAGTAAAATTTATACTTTGATTTTTTTATTCTAAGAAAATTAAACTCAATCAAAATAAATTAGTATTTAATATAATAGATATAAATATTTTTAAAAAAGAATTTATTAATATATACATCCTTATTTTATAGTACTGAATGTATTAACATGTTATATTATTAATTTATTTTAAGATACTCTTTAATTATAACTTATTATTTACTCATATTAAAAAATAAAAACATGTATATTAGCAAAATCCTTTAAAAAAATATTAACAGGTTCAAACAACATGATGTTTATTAAAATTATATATTACCAGTGAAAATTTTTAAAATAATTTATTATTTATAATGTTTTACTTACCAACAAAAGTCGCAAAATCATGTTTACAAATTTAATCGAAATACACTACCAATCATTAACATAGTTAGCATTGCAAAGCATCTGTTCCTATGTAAATGTGATAAAGTGTGATGCATGGGCAATCACACCTGTATATGAATCAAGAATCGTTATCGTAATAGCAACACGGAAATTGGAGCATAGTTTCTATAAGTGGATAGTATGTAGATCCTGCTACTTCCAGAATAAAAAGCTCTCAGCATACCATTACAATTTACCAAACAAATTCAAGTCAATCGGAACACGAATCCGATTTCATTTCAGCCTCGCTTTCGTCCTATCATACAAATTGAAAACAATTCAATTATCACTAGTTAGATTACAGATTTGAATCTGTTTTTAACGTGATTTTCAGTATAATTTTTACACGTAATTTTTTATACATTACTTATTAATTTTCAAATTCAAACTTTACTTGTTCTTAATTTTTATATTAAAACTAGTAAATATATTGTATAATGTATAGTATTGGTGATGCTAAGAATGATACAACTACATGGGAATCGCTATTCTCATCCCGCTTTTGCTATCCTCACCTCCCACATGTTTTAATTTTTTTCTCCCAAAATATCTTTTCAATGAAAATATGTTTCTATTTTATAAAATATACAACGAAAGCATATTTTGTTTGTAATATATGGGGATGTGAAAAAAATAAACATAGAAATATGACTTTTGACTTTTATTTTCTTTAAACAACAATAAGACAATTACAATTTTAAATGATTGGATACGAAATATTATTTTATGTCATATAGAAAATAATAGTATTAGTTTTTTAGAATTATGTTTTACAATTTATTTCTTGAAGTAATCTGTATTTTACAATAAACTTTAGTCTAAAAATAAATCCTAATGGGCTAGGCCCAGTCCAAATTTGAAAAAATGGGAAAGAAAATTAAAAGATATAAAATAAAAGCTAAGAAAATGGGATTTAAAAACCCAACAAGTTGATGCAGTATGAAAGTAAAAGGACAAAAGTGTCTTTTCATTTGAAAATCCAATTTTACCCTCACTTTAGGTGGACAAGTTGCTTTTATAGAATATATATATATATTTCATTGGATTTAATAATTTTCATGGCAAGGGTTAATTTTTTTTAAGGATTTTGATGATTGTACATATTTACATAATAAGTTTTAGAAGAAAAAACTATCGATGAAAAAAATGAGTGAAAAAGTTTCTTTTAATTTTGTTAGATTATCATGGGAAGTATTTAATAATTTTATTAATGATTTAAATTTGTCAGAATAATCTGACTGGCACAGGATGGAAAAACTATATAGAGAAAAAAATTATGTAAGACTCATCTCAAATTTTTTCTCTCCTCATTGAGAAGATTTTTGAAAAAAAAAAAACACATTTTCAAAATTATACCTATAATATAAATGACAAGTGTATTTTACTAATGAAAAAGATGTCATTTTCTAATACAAGATTTTCTTCACTAAAGAAGGAGATAATATCTTCTTTCATTGTCTTTCTTTCAAACTAAACAAAAAAATAATAATTCTTTCCTTTTTCACAGGAATAAGTCAAAGCAAATGGAGGATCATTCAGTGTAATGAAAAGGCCATAAAAATAATTCACCCACCGAATATCGCAAATGGTTAAAACCTAAGGTCACAAGAAACAGTTATCTGTTCCCATCAAGAAAAGCAATATTACGAGTTTGTATCTAGTCCATAGCTTATAATGATCTTCATTCCAAGAACTTAGTTAGGCTTAGTTCCTTTTTAAATTCTATCCCTTATTCAAATTTTGTAAGACATCAAATATGACATCAAAGTTTATCAATTATCATCACAGGGTCCAAGCATGAACATCGGTGCATGTCCAAAATCCAAGTGCTGTTACGTCTGAGTTATTGTATCTTCATTTCTTCCTCTTGTTTCTTTTCTTTTCTTTTCTAAGTTGCGCCATGTTGTGTTGTACATTTGGTAGTATGGTCGAAAAGTGCGCTTGTTGAAGAAGCTGGTACAGCTCAGAATGTCACGTGCAAGACTATACTTGTAACCAACGTCCTTTCTTACACTAATATATTAACTTTTAGTCAGGTTTTTGGTTTTGGGAAATGTAGAAAACAGACTCAGAAAAAGGGCATTTGTTTGCTTCTCAAATTACAGTTCATTGTACATTCAGCCATACCATTTAACTTGCTAGTAATAGCTCTTTTGATTTTGTTTCAACGGGTGTATCTTGTAGCTCAAGACATGATCATAAACTCATTTGGGTTAATTTTTCCGCAAAATTAATAGACAATAAGATGGTTACAGCTGTGAATGTTTTATGTTGCTACTTGCTACCTACTTTTAATTAAAAAATTGTTCCACTTCCACGTGTCAATTTTAGTTACATTAGAAGCATGCAATAGTTGATATGATACTGAGAGTTTATAAATTTCTATTTTGATTTTTGACTAGTGTACCATAACAGTTAAGTTGGAACATTTATAAGATTCTTGGAACTGCAGCCCTGCCAAACCAGATCCACTGCATGCTATAAAGTAGTATAGAGTATCGACCATTCCTCAGATTATCAGTTCCCAATACTATAACACCCCTTTTCAAATCCTACACTTTCTCTCTCTCTGAAGAAGCTCATTGTTGAAGAGAAACTCAAAAGCATGGTGTATTCTAGTTATTTCTTGACTTCCTTGCTTCTGGTTGTAGTGTTCAATGTGGCTAAAGGGCAGCCTCTGGTCCCTGCCCTGTTCATATTTGGGGACTCTGTGGTTGATGTGGGAAATAATAACCACTTATACACCGTTGTTAAAGCAAACTTCCCTCCTTATGGGAGAGACTTCAAGAATCACAATCCAACAGGGAGGTTTTGCAATGGAAAGCTTGCATCAGACTACACAGGTATTCCTCAAAATCCACTTTTAATTAAACACCCCGTTATCACCCACATTGTCATGTTTATCAACAAAAGGCCTGTTTGTTTGATCTTTGTTCTGTTCTCTGCAGCTGAAAACCTTGGATTTACCTCTTACCCACCAGCTTACCTCAACTTAAAGGCCAAAGGAAATAACCTCTTGAATGGTGCCAACTTTGCCTCAGCTGCTTCAGGCTACTATGATCCCACAGCCAAATTATATGTAAATATACACGTGCAAGTTTGAAAAACTCAATTTGTTTCCTCTTTACTTCTCATCATTATTGGTAAAGCCTGATGTGTGTGTGTGTGTGTGTGTGTGTTTTCTTTTCTTTTTTTGCTATTGGTCTAGCATGCAATTCCATTGAGCCAACAGCTGGAACACTACAAAGAGTGCCAGAATATATTGGTGGGAACAGTAGGGCAGCCTAATGCTTCATCAATTATATCTGGTGCTATATATCTCATCAGTGCTGGGAACAGTGACTTTATTCAGAACTATTATATAAATCCACTGCTTTACAAGGTTTACACTGCTGATCAATTCTCAGACATTCTCTTGCAAAGCTATGCCACTTTCATTCAGGCATGTCTTTCTCAACCTTTACATGTTGCCTTAATGCCTTAGCAAATCATATTACACTTAGAGGATGGTTATCAATAATAGATTACAAAAAGAAGATAGGGGTATTTATTTTCCTTTGCTGATTATGACTTGCATTTCCTAATTCCAAATCTGCATGTGACAGAATTTATATGCACTTGGAGCAAGGAGGATTGGTGTGACAACATTACCTCCAATGGGTTGTTTGCCAGCAGCCATCACTCTCTTTGGCTCTGATAGCAACCAATGCGTGGTTAAACTAAATAATGATTCTGTTAACTTCAATAAGAAGCTAAACACCACATCTCAGAGCTTGCAAAAATCTCTTTCGGGTCTCAAATTGGTCATCCTTGATATTTACCAACCTCTCTATAACCTTGTCACTAAGCCTTCTGAAAATGGTACACCTTCTAAGTTTCTAATCCTGCTAATAATCATAGAAAGCCAATCTTATTATGTATGACTCATGAACAAATTTTCTCTGTGTGGCATGCACTACACTTTCACAGGATTTTTTGAAGCAAGGAAGGCTTGCTGTGGAACAGGCTTGCTAGAAACATCTGTATTGTGCAATCAGAAGTCCATAGGAACATGTGCAAATGCATCTGAATATGTATTTTGGGATGGTTTTCATCCCTCTGATGCTGCAAACAAGGTTTTATCAGATGACTTGTTGGCTGCTGGCATCTCTCTCATATCCTAATTGAACACTACTCAGCTCATATCTGCTTTGGATTCATGTTTTGTAAGAATTGTGTGGTTACCGTTTTATTAGTTTGGCTTATGTAAAAGCAGCTTGAATATGTTCAATTACAATGTTTACTGTGTTTTTTCAAGTTTCGTGTAATAAGACCAACATTCCTATTGAGTTTTCATGTAAATTTTCTATCTTGAGTATTCAAAGCTGCTCCTGATGGATTTTTATTCAACTATTTTATTCAGAGAATTTAGTTTAATGTGACAGATAAATTCAAACTACTCGCACCATAAATAGATATAAAGTTTAAATATAGTGACGATAGGAAATGACATTTTCTCACCCTTTAATTCATAATTTTTTTATATAGATCACGCGGTGAGGTTCTTGTTAAGAATTTGGATCCTTGTTGTAAATTTAAAAATAGTGTTTGGTTCTTTGGTTTCACATCTTGGATAAGATTTTTTATATTTCGAATGTGACTTGAGAAACAAGAAGTTAGAATTTTCACATTTTAAACATGATTCTTTCCTACTCAACGTTTCAATTTTTTTTAAGAAATGTATATATAGAGACGTTGAGGTTGGCAAATGCGGTCTGGACTCTCTATAGAATAGTAATATCATTTCTCTGTCAATTTATTTAATTATAAATGGAGTTTCAATTCTGTAATAATAATTAAAAAAAAACCTTACATCAAAAGGTATTAGAACTTCGGGAGTTAAGAATGTCGGTAGTAGATGATAAAACCACACCGAAAATCAAACTAGGGGTATGAACAATTAGGAATCTTATTACTCTTCATCTTCATCACCCACGAAGAACAAATTAAAGATTACTAATTTCTAAGTGCATATGAAATAAAGTCCAGGAATTAGAACAAGGAAAAAAAAACTTATGTAGAGTTTCTTAAGTGTTTTTTGTGTTATTTTTCAATCAAAATTAGAGTTTCACAGTGGTAATTTTCATACAAAAAAGTTTGCATTACAAATTAAAATAAATTATTGAGATGAAACTCCAATTTTAATTGAAAAATAACATCTAATAACCTAATGAACTGCATTTAAGTTTTATCCTTAAAAATTATCAATCCAAAAAGCCAGGTGCAAAACTATTCCCACCACCAATAGCTTCCAAAAAGAAGAGTGGATAACGTTAAAATATGTATTCATATATATATCTAAACGTAACTGCCCAGAACAAACAAATACAAAAAAGCATCCGCAGGTGCAGAGCCTTCAAAGATTGTATGGAAAACTGTAATTCAAAAGATACAGTAATTCTACTTAAGGAATTTATGACAGCAATCCAACAATCTTTTTGCATCTGTCTCACTGACAGGAACTTCAGCATTTCCATTATTCTTGGCATTCTCCTTTTCAGCAGTCCACTGATTCAGAATACTGATGATCCTTCCAAGCTATTGATTTCAATGGTAAAGGGAAACAACAAATAAATAGCAAAGCAAGCATGTAAATAATGACACAACAAGTTAGTTACTATACATTGGCACTCCTTTTCAGGCCAGAGCCAATAACCTGCAAGGGGAATAAAAATGGACTCTTAAACATATAATCATGACATCATAGATAGGAATGAAATTAAATTCAACATCTTATTTCTAAGAAATTGAAATCTCAATCCAAAAATGTGATTCTTCCTACATTACAAATAATGTTTTCCAAAGGGGCCTGAGGAGAATCACAAACAGCAAATTCAATTTCAACTAAGAGAAGGATACAGATGTATCTCTAGCATTTGCAGATGAGCCAGGATAAGACAAGCTTTCCTGTTCATGACCAGATTCAACTTGTTGGTTGAGAAGCTCATCTTCAATCAGATCAAGTTTTCTGACTAGAACAGAAACATAGTGATGTACACTTGAAGGGCTCATTTCAGTTTCCCGAATTCTAACCAGTATCCTAGCAATTACATTCCAGAGTGCATTTCTTGCTTCCACATCATCCGAAGCAAACGGGAATATATCAAGCAGACCATCTAATAGGCGCAAATCTGGAAGGCCCAATACCGTTTACCAATATATTAATAATCCAGACTCAGAAAACAATAGACAGTGAATTGAAGTTTATAAATGAGAGTGAAAGAGATGTTTTACCTTGTGAAATCTTTGAAGCATGATCAGCAACATCAGACAACATATTTGCAATGAGAACTGCAGCAGTAACACAGCAGTTCCCAACCTGTAGAAGATAGCATCAATTCACCATAGTTTTCAGTTAGCCAGACCATCTTCATTTCTTGTCAAAACTCATAAGTTTGCTATTAGCCATAAATTGATCTTAAAATGTTATGAAATGATAACTGCTAAAAGCTGAAAAGATGTTTGACTACCAGTCTCAAAATTCATCATTGACAAAAGTTGGGACAGCTTGATTAAGTTGGCAGCATTATGAAACTCTCTGCTCAACTGAATTTAGATTTGTCTATTGGGAAAAAATCCTCCATTACAAAAGAGGAAGGCTTTTTTGGTTTAAGTACGTGTAAGAGGAAAGGAAACAGGAGTGCATCACAAGAAACAGTAACTTCAATTCTCAGCCACAATGATTTATTAACAAAATTTATCATCAACATCAGTAAGAACTCTTTTTGTTATGTGTTTTTTGAAAAATACTAGCTTTATTATTATTTTTTTTTTTTTGTGTGTGTGTGTGGTGGTGGGGGGGCTAGGAAAATGTGAAATGTATACATGAGGAAATATCCGAAGTAATGTACACAGTTCAACTGATGCTACTCAAGGGAACAAAAAAAATACACTTTGTCCACTGAGAGAGAGAAAGGTTCTTAATTTAAAAATATAAAGGCTCATAATGCATCTCGGAAGAAAAAGAAAATACATTAATTATGTTGGAGAACTCATTATGATATTTACAAGAGTTCAGTGGACATAAGTTTTCTGACTTTGCAGATCATCAAATACCAAATGATTGATATCAACAGTTGATGCTGTGTAAGATAAGATACATCAGTATTGAAAGTGTTAACTATAACAATGTACCTCAACTTTATCTGGGAACTTAACCAGATCACATATTAGTTGAAAGAGCTCTGTACTTGAACAAATTTCCTGAGAATGATCATCCATAACAGACAGGGCTTCAATTGCACGAAGAATTAAATCGAGAATTGAGTATCTGAAACATTAAGATATGAGGTTTTGTCATACTAATTTCACCAGATAGCTGGATGGATAGTTATCTGCAAAAACAAATGTGAGAGGGAAACAATTGCAACATAATATATTTTACAACCATTTGCCAGTGATGTCAGAATTAGAACCAGAAGAGGATAATAGGAAGGAACTGATACCTTTCAGGTATTCTTTCTTTCATTAATTTGCTGATCTCAAAAGTCAAGAGACTGATCAATATGTTTGCCAAACCAAGCTTCATCATAGGTGGAAGGATAGCATCAACAGCTTTCTGCTGACTCTCTAATATAGCTAAAATAAGCCCAACGATCTGTTAAAAGGTAGAATGATGTTAGCTATTGAATAGATGAAATTTGCATTCTGATGAAAATGTCAAAAGAAAAATCAAAATAAATATTATTTTTCCTCTGAAATTACTTAAGTTTCTTGTTCATATATTCCATAACGTGCTTTTCACAAAGTCTAGTGATTTCACACATTGTAATCTCTATAAAAATAAAAGAAGTGAAACTACCCTGGATTAATACCAAGTATTGATTACCTTCTCTAAAAGCTGAAGGTTCAACGTATTTTCTGCAATCCATAATATTTGACATAGTATATGTTCAGACTGCAATGCCTCAGCCCATGTAATAGATTCATCACTTTGAAGACCCACAGTCAACAAACTGTTCCAAAAACTAATTGTAAGAACAGTTTTATTTTGCAAGACAAAGGCACTTATGCCATAAAGTAGTGTGATACCTACTTTACAGCATAACACAAAGGTAAATCAATAAAAATCATGTCTTCTTCTTGTCCATCTATTTGGGTGGGTAAATCTGTGTGTATCTTTTTTGTAACACACACACACACACACACATATATATATAGAAGAAATTTATTAAATAAGACAATAGTCCAAAGAAAGAAGATGAAACATCCTCTAAAAACACAAAAAGAGCAAAACTAGAACCAATGAATAATATAGCAAAGCACACCAATCTTTCTGCATGCCTGAGACAGAAACAGCTCTAGAAACATATGAACAGAACACCAGAGGTTGTCCGAAAAATAACCCTATCCCAAATAAGTCTGTTGTCAAAGAAAGTGCCGTTTTATAATTCTGGCCATAAACAGCAAAGAATCACCAAGACAGATCATTACTAAAAAATCTTGGCTTTTTTATGCCAGCCAAAACCTCTGAAATTAGCCATCTATAGGACAGACCAAATAATGAGTTAAAGAAACAAATTAAAATATTAAAGAAATGGACATAATAGACAAGTAATAATTAGATAAGCATGGGACAAGTACATATTATTTCTTTTTAAAAAAAGACAAAGAAACATTTGATACTAGCAGAGTGTTTCTTCCTCACTGAAGTTATGCATTGTAGAACAGAAAATGAAAATAGCAGGCATAACAAGAAAAAAAGGCCTAAAATCGGGAAAAAGTAACCAATCATGTAGATTTGGTCCTTAACAAAAAGGAAGGTAGTCAGTATTCCAATTCCAAAACTGACAAGAAATACATGTGTAAAAAATGTGTCATACCGGCATGTTTCACATAGGCATTGAGGATCATCCATAAACAATTTGTCCACAATTATCTCAATCAGTCCTTCTGTCGAGATTATATGCTTCATTGGAACTTCACGACAGGCAAGGTTCCCAATAATTCCTATGCTAATTTCCTACACCATATAATAATCCAAAAAATGTGACAGAATAAATAAGAGCTTCTAAATCATTTGATAGTTTTATGAAGTCTGAATAACATTGACTTACTGTAACACGCTCTGATTTGCAAGCAAGTAGATTGCCTAAAAGAACTTCGAGTATGAGATTCTGCACCTGCAGTATTATACTGAGTAACAATTTCATTTCCATTTATAAGTTATAACACAATCGAATGGTAGAAAAACAACAAACTCGTGCATTTAGATCTCCACTGCATAAGAGAAAGTCTCAGTGATCGTTTTAATGATTAGGATCTTGGTGGTTGATGGGTAAACTGGGCAGGATTGGAAAACATGTTTTAGAGAACATTCAAATAATCATCTTTTGTCTTCCTACAAAGATGACATGAGGGAAGTTTGAGATTTATGACCAATTTGGTGCAAGAAAAGTTTTCCATTTCCTGTTTTCACTACTTGTTGTGAGTCTCGAAAACAGAAAACAATGTAAAACAAGGTGAATTTGTTGTAATGTAAAATAAAAACAAATTATGGCTGTACAGTACATCAAACCTTCTTAGAAGATGTTTTGAAATGAAACTACTATATGATAACAAGAAAGAAACTGAAATAAACCAAAAAACAGCATTGATTTACCATGAGTTCCGCGTGTGTTTTACTGGCAGTTAAATCCCACAAAATGCAACCATATTCCTCCCACGCATCTTCTCCAACCGAGACACTGGAATGTTCAATTCCATCACCAGTATCTTGACATTCTCCACGCGAAATTTCACCGGAAACATCAACATCCATATTCTCAGATTTATTCTTGGACGATTTAAGGTTTTCATCACTCGAAACAGACGCAGAGCGCGAAGCCCCTCTTTCTTCTTCTCCTTGGTTAGTGCCATGTGAAGCAACTTCACTCAAGCTTCTCCGAGAAGCAGAATCCAACGGCAGAAGCTTTCTTATCAAGGAGATTATGTAACTCGGATCAACTGTCGTTGATAAATCAAAAAACTGCATCAGGAATCATTCAAAACAATCACTAAATAAGAATTAAAATGAAAAGAAGCAAAAAAAGAAAAACATTGCAATCATATTGTTCAGTTTGTAACTTAAGCGGAGACGTTGGTGAGAACCTCGTGTGACGGAGCAGAAGGGTGGTGCGTGGGACCACCCTCCTCTACTTCTTCTTCAATGATTGGATCTGCCGGAACCGCCATGCGCCGCTTCGACTTTGCTTGTTCCCTCCAATTTTAAAATTTCACAACAAATATCGATTTCATCCACACATGCGTGTGTGCATTCATTAATCTACCAAGAGTTAGAGTTTAGAGAGAGGCGTTGATACTGTGTCTGTTCAGGCCCAGCCTGAATGTCACTCTGGGTGGGTCGAAGCTCAACGACCAAAGTTCGTCACTGTTAAGTGTCCAGTTTTCTTTTATAAATAGATCAAAGATAATTTTAGTAAAGCTGATAAAATTATTATAAATTTAATTTTTTTTAATGCAATTGCATATGAGAATTTAAATTTATGCAAGTTGATTCACGCGCTCATCGTCAAGTGTCAACAACTACACGAATTACGCATAAATAAATAAATTAAATATTTATATCGGAGGGGACTGTAGCATTCCAATTCTCAACCAAAAAAAAATTCGAATGTCGTAGGCGAATTTCAGCCACACATAACGAACACTAAAACCATCCTCCACAAAATAAATGAAATGAGTATTTACTCTTCATTTAAATTTAGGATAAATTTACTCTGTTCACTTTTTTCTTACTTGAGGAACTTAATCCAGAAAAATATGGAACGGGAGTTTCCGAAAAATTCACTTTTGGCACTTTTCGGTGGTTATCCAATATCCATCAGCATTTCTCTCCTTCCGTCAACTTCATCAGAATATTATTATTATTATTATTATTATTACTATTAAGTTAGATTAGATAAATTATTATAGTAATTAATTAAGAGAACTATGTTATAATAATTAACAAAATCAAAGTCAGATAAACTATTCACTTGATCCGTTTTGATCGTTACGGACGCAGCTTCAACTACCTCATCCTCCCTGCACGGCATGCACGACCACCATAACAATAGTCATAGCCGCACCTGAACTGAACCACGCTCACATGGCGTTATCTTGGCCGCACGTGCTGCAGTTCCGCACTCAACCTTCGCTCGGACATGCTAACTGCGTGTTCCTCTCCGATCTCACTGAATCCCGCTCTGTAGAACTTTCATGCACTGATTCCTTCTCTCTGGTTCGCCGGTGCAAGATCTCCGGTCCGTCTCCAGCGGCTCTGAAACCGGTGAAATGCCTCGGCAGATCTACGGGGGAGAAGCAGTGGAGCGACGCCGAAACCGCCGTATCCGACACCGACGAAGTTGCTGATGAACCGAATGACCGGAACCAAACTTCTGTTCCGACAAACGGTCGCGTTGAGTCGCAGAGGATTGCCACCACGCCTTCCGGCGACTCTCTCTCTCTGGGAATTCGAGAACCGGTTTATGAAGTTCGTTCTTACAAGCTCTGTTTTTTTTAATATCCTGAAATTTAATTGTGGAATTTCGGCATTTTTCCTGCTCCAGCTAAATGAACTAAAGTCTAAAACCTTAGGATTAAATTAGCAGCTTCTTAATTTTATTGCATATTCTCCAGTTTTATTTATTAGTTTCGGTTTTCTTTTTTCTTTTTTTTCTTTATCTCACGTCTTTGTTTTGTTTTGTTTCTCTTTCTATTTTATTTGAATTATGAAGGTTGTTGAAGTGAGGTCTAATGGGAAAGTATCAACTAGAAAAATCAACAGGAGACAATTGTTGAAATCAAGTGGTAAGTAAAATGCATCTATGTCTAAGGTTGAAGTTGAGAATACTTAATACTCTGTCGCTAATATCTTATCACGTTCTGTTATTCAAGCTATATTGCTATGCTCATTTCACTTTTGATGAGCTCAAATTTCAAAGGAGTTGCTTATAAACATAGTTATGGTATAATTTGCATAACAATTGTTTTTTTGATGGGCCAATGCATTTCTTCTTTGTGCAATGATACCCCTTAATGTCGAGTGCGTTCACCTATTTATATCATTTATTAATTTTTCTAAATTCTATGTCCTGTTTAATTATTCAGGTCTTCGTCCACGGGACATTCGAAGTGTGGATCCTTCATTGTTTATGACAAATTCAATGCCTGCTTTGCTGGTAAAGTTTTGTCCCCCCAATCATTTCTTAATACATTGTTGAATGTATAAATGCACACATTCAAGTTCACGAAGATACGCATGGAGTGTCCTGTTGTCCATATTACTGTAAACTGTAAAGTCCACATATTATTGCTGAAAATTTGTATGCTTCATTATATAATTTAAGAAGTATATTTTTATCTTCGTTTTCATCCTCATCCTCCCGAAATTGCTGTAAACCACTGTCCAGTTACAATCGAGTATGTAGATAGGTAACAATGTAACATACAAAACTAGAGCTGTGCTATAAAAGTGGTGGAGTAAAAACTACACGAGACATCACTAAGAAATAAGAATCTAATCAATCTATTAGGGAGGTTGATAGATAAGTTGTTCTTGAACAATGTATTACATTGTTAATAAAAATTCAGCTTCAAAATGAATTCATTTATGGTTGGTTGTATATTTATACACACACAAACCTTTTATTTTGTAAAGTTTACCCCATATGCTGTAAAGATGAATGTACAACATTGATATGGTTTGTTGCCTTTGTCAATGAATTATCTATTCCATTTCTTTGTCTTGTATTAGGTCCGGGAGTATGCTATACTTCTAAATCTGGGTTCACTACGAGCAATAGCAATGCAAGATTGTGTACTTATATTTGACAATAATCGGTATTATTTTAATTAATTTAATTCTGAAATAATTCATAAATTATGGGATGCATCACCACCATTATTCCTTTGATAAATTACAGAGTAGACTAAAAACTTCTGTTGATATTTATCAGTATAGGAGGGAAAGCTTTTTTGGAGACATTACTGCCTCGATTGAACCCCAAGAACAACAATGGAGGGCCATCAATGCCATTTGAAATTGAGGTTAGTCTGGAATTTCAAATTTGCTTCTCCATTTAGTATCCTGATTACTGAATAGGAGGAAAACAAAATAGAGTTTCAGTCACTTCCTGACACACTCTTGTGCACTATGCACTAATGCTATAACCTTGTGTTCTGCTATATTATTGAGACAACAAGCAGATCAGCAGTCCTACTAGACAAGAAACAAAAGAGAAACTGATTTGAAATTGAATATGGTTTATTTTCAAAGGTTGAAATATGATAGTCATCTAGTCAGACTCAGGAATGAGGATAGAGTATGAAAATAAAATGCATTTCTTCCCAATTTATTCTGCCAAATAAGTTTAAATAAGATAGATATTAGAATTATAGTACTACAGTAAACATTTATGGCTCAGGGTTTGGTAAACTTAAAGATGGTGGTTGCAGTGGAGTTTTAGGAATACTAATATAAAATAATGATGATAGTATACCTAATAAAATTAAAAATGCAGAAGGCCAAGAAAAGTGTGGTCTTAAACAGTAAGCACATAGGGGGCGCTTAACTGTTTTTGACTTTTGGGCAGCCAATTACCAATTAATTGGGTCCAAGGGTTGTTACTTGTGGCAAATACCCTCTTCAAACAACTTAAGGAATTTGAATATGACTGTTGATGTGCGCATGCATATAATGAGTTGGTTACCGTGGGTGTAATTTTGTATATTGTTGAGTCATCATTTGATGTGTCATCTTACACATACTGTTGTGAATTGTCTTCCCCTTAGTCATTTGATGGAACTTTCAGGTTGTTGAAGCAGCATTGCTTTCAAGAATACAGCGACTGGAGCAGAGATTGATGGACTTAGAACCTCGTGTGAGTATGGGAACACAGTGAGTAACTGAGTATATTTATTTTAATTTTTTGTATGTGTATACTTGCAGAATGCATATGCTTGTTTCTATTTTTTTTTATAAGTAGTTATTTCTAAACCTGTCTCTGAATAAAAACCGGTAGGAAATTTTTGGCTTTATCTACTATTTCTTGTGTAATGTGTTCCAGCCACTCTCAGACATTCTATAAGATCTTTAAATGTATCATAAAGTGCATGTGCATCTCTTGATGTTTTATGAGATACTTTTAGCATAACACATATGCTGAAGCAGAAACTTTCATATTTTAATATTTTATGAAGTATATTGGGTATTTGCTTTTGGGGTTAATAACAGATTATACATTTGCTTCTTCTCTCTTTTAATGAATTCACTCATTGATTGGAATTTCTCTCTCTTTCCCTCTCCCCTTTGGTCCTAGGTACAAGCTCTTCTTGAGGCATTGCCAAATCGGTTAACTGGTGACATATTGGAGCAGCTTCGTATTAGCAAACAAACTTTGGTATTTTTGTCTATAGATTTTTTTTAACCAATCTTAAGTGGTTCTGGATAAATTAGATATTTATTTGCTTTCTGCCAAATTGTTAGGTTGAGTTAGGTTCTAAGGCAGGAGCTCTCAGACAGATGCTGCTTGACCTTCTGGAGGATCCCCATGAAATACGCCGTATGTGTATCATGGGAAGAAACTGCACACTTAGTAAAGGAAACAATGATATGGAATGTTCAGTGCCTTTTGAAAAGCAGAATGCTGAGGGTAAGCTATTTCAATTTTAAAGGTGTTTTTTGTTTCTGACATCAATATGGATCTTTCCATTCCACTATAGAGCTATAACATAGCTTCTCATTTTCTTTTTTCTCATGATTTGTAGAGGAGGAGGAGGAAATCGAAATGCTTCTGGAAAATTATCTTCAAAGGTTATTTTCATTCCAAAAATGAGTGAGCATTACATTTCATAATTGATTTTTTTTGTGTAATTGTGTGTACTAACATGTTGAGGATTTATAATTTTATATGATATCTGTAGTACACCATGCAGCATTATTACATAGAAGAAATAAGTGGAAATCAAGAACCTTAACACTTCACCTACCATTAATATTCCTATACAAGACTTCCATGTTACGTTCCCATGGATATCCTGAAGACTTTCTGTTAAGATGTCCCACATAGGCTAGGGATATGATACAAGTGGTCCTTGAGTTAGACCCAGTCCATTTCTTTTACTCTCTAATCCATATTACAATATCTGAATCTGCATTTAGAAACAAGACTCATAAAGCTTTCAAACTCCATAGTTGGACTGAGTTTATTATTCTGGCCGTAGCTAAATGCCAGTTGTTTTTTTGTAAGTCTCCCATTTCTAATGATTTCCGCACAAAATTGATTTCTCTTAATGTACTTACAGATGTGAATCTTGTCATGGTCAAGCTGAAAGGCTTCTTGATTTTGCTAGGGAAATGGAAGATTCTATAGCTGTCAGTTTGAGGTTTGAATATCTTTTCTCTCTCTTGATGTAGATAACTGCATTGAAAGATTACATAATTTGATGCTAGGGAAAGTTTAGCACTCTTCTAAAGCCACGAATATACCAACCATGGGATTGTGTTTGGAGTGCCATCTTTGGATGCAATGTGGCAGCACAGTCTCATAATTCACATTAGGCATTGAACAATTTGATTTCCCATATTGTCATGAGGTCAAAATCATGGTATAATATTATGTCATTTAAGGACTTCAAAATAGGTCAGGAAAAGATCAATCAAGAATTTCAAAATTCATATCTCACAATTAAAAATGCATGTTGAGTGCTGTTACTGTAAAGTTAAAAGAAGCATGTGGGTTCCTTCGTGCAACAGTCTTCCAATCAGTAACCTGAGAATATTATGCATGTAGTTAGTCACTATAGATTAGGTTAAATTTAAACTCAATTCAAGAAAAGCAATTTGGTGACGTCAATAACTATATATTATTACAAATGTTCTAATAAAATTGATTTCATTCAACAGTTCACGAAGGCTTGAGGTTAGCAGAGTAGAACTGCTTTTGCAGGTTGGAACATTCTGTGTGGCAATAGGTGCCCTTGTAGCAGGTACAGAGTTTGGGTGATTATTTGATGCAATATATACAATGGGTTGTACAAAACCAGCCACAGTTTTAACCAAAATTTATTTAATTAATCACATCAAATCCACGTTAACCAGTTACGCAAAAGTGATTTCACATTATGTTCTGAAGTTTGGCTAAAAACATGCATTCTACCATTTAATGTCTTGGGTGCATGCTATATTAAGTTGCCACTATCATGGTTATGGCTCCATTTTGCTGTTTTAAAATACTTATCTATAAAGGACTTACAAGATTTAGAATAGGATGTACTAAATTTGATCTTGGAAGGAATGTCACAGAGGAGCATGCAGGTTACATAAAAACTTTTGGTTATACAGCACGATTATGTAAAATGGAGGGGACTGGTTGATTATCTTGGAGAATTTTATGTCTGTTGCCTGATTTTATTGTATTTTGGTGACTTCAGGTATATTTGGCATGAACCTGAAGTCCTATCTTGAGGAACATGTGGTATGCGAATTGGTTTCTTATGTTTATTCCATGCATGATTTGCTTGATTCTTGTTTGAAGCTGTTGCTGATCAGTCTTGTTATAATAACTGAATTTTTTTATCTGATGCAGTTGGCATTTTGGCTGACAACAGCGGGGATAATTATTGGTGGCATTATTGCTTTCTTTCTAATGTATTCCTACCTCAGGGCTAGGAAAATATTTTGATTGGAAGAAACTTCAAAATTAGGTAACTTTAATCTGTTTCCCTGGCAACACAGCGCTACACATTTTTATTCTTCCGAGATCTCGAGTATGAAACAGAGTTGTGGATCTATATTATCATGAATTGCCAATATAGCATCTTTAACTCATGATATTTTCAAGGCTTTAATGACCTTCGAAGGTTTAGTGATCAACATAACAACAATCTGTATCAATTCCTCCGAATCTGAAGGGAATCTATTTCCTTTTTCAGGTGATGTCAGAACAATAGTAAGCACCCAACAAATGCAGTGACTTACACGAGGATCAATCATCCAAAATGGCTTCGAACGTATGCATGATGGTACTCACATTACTGAGCTGCGACAAGCATTAGTTTTTATTCTTGTTTTGGAGATAGAGGGGGGGATACATTTTTTACTTATTCTTGAGTTAATAATGTATATGGCTATGACAGTCATGATAGTCTGTCAGCCTTCAAGAGATCGTTCGGTTATGGTCTATGTGGGGGGGGGGGGGGGGGTGGCGGTGTCTTGTGTACACTGAAACATTATTCAACTTGCAATGTTATACGCTATCTTTAGGTTCAAGGCACTGCATCATGAAGGTAGTTGAATGCAGACGTCGATCAACATTTTTGTTGGGTGGGTAGTATGACAATGTCAAGCAAATTTTTAGAGAAATGATGCGCGTCTAAAATCAGAAAATCAAGTAATGGTGGTAGCAAATGATGTGCACGGTTACATAAGGCGCATTGATTGAACCACTTCTTAAGAAGAAATTAAATAGTATAAACTTTGCACCATAATTAAAAACCATGAACAAATATCTGGCTACTCCAATTATCGGGTTGACTCACTAAGTTTTTGTGGAAGTTTGAAAGATAATAGTATAAGAAAATTGCTGCACAACTCATTCTCTAATAAAAGCGGGTGATTCAAATTCTACGGTTCAAGGTCGCATGGCCTGTGAATTTTTGTTTACGTTTGGTTACCTGAGCTGTTGATGCAAACTGAACAACTAACATGTGACTTTCAAAGACGTAATTGCATGAATAATGAATTACATCCAGATTCAGTCAATATTCAAAAAAAGAAAAGAAGAAATATCAATTCCTAATGCTTAGATCTCGTAAAATAAATTTCTCTCCATGAATGCTGATTTCATTTTTCTTTTCACAAATATTGTTTAAATCGTGTATTTCATATTCGTACTAAATAGTACAAGTCAATAACTAACTGTTAAACTGATTAAATCACTTGACTATCTATATTTCATCACTTACTGATGTTCTGGTAGGAAGTAGTTGATTAAGAGGATCTCCAATGTAATTTAATTAACCCATTTTAAGTTACTTATGTTAATTGGTCTTTATAATGTCACATTATAATTAATAACTCATGTATTTTATTTCAATGGTATAATTGTAAGTAACTCCTAAATTATTTCCTTAAATGATCCCTAAAAGGTAAGAAAATAATATTTACTTATAAGTAACTGAGCTTAATTTTAAGCAATTCAACATAGCACATAAATCACCTTCAATGATAAAAACAATTAAGTAATATGTCTAAAATAAGTAACTCATTAAGTAATGAACGTTGGATATACTCTAAATGCATATGAAAAATAATCATTTAATTTTTAGAAGTTTTTAAAAAAAAGCTGACAATTTAATTATTAGTTCTTCAAAATGTGTTGGGCTTAACATGTAGTCAGCATCAAACATTTAATCTCACAAAAAAAAAACATATTTAATCTATAAATATCTAAAAATTTATGACACAAAATGGTTGGATTGGTTTACTAATTAAGATGTCTATATGAGAATAAACAATCAATTTAATCCTTCATAATCACCTATATCACCGCACAAGTTCTTTAAAAGTCTTGGTCTGTGAAATTAGTCCATCGAAATTTCTGTTACCAATTTAGTTCCACAGAAGATTGTACTATCAAATTAGTCGCATATTTAATTTGTCACTAAATTAGTCCTTCGAAAAATCTTTATATCACTAAATTATATCTCAACATATACCGCTTAGAAACAAATATAGAAACTCTGATTCGGCAAAATATATTACATCTATGTATATACTGAATCCTATGCTCAGTTTTAGGATAAAACTCCGACGTGAATTACTAAAAAAAACACACCAAAACTAGGAAACAAAAGATGCAGTTGATAAAGTCTACAGCAACAAAATCTGATATTGATACATAAAAAAATAATAACTCATTCAAATGTACACTACGAACCCCTCAAATATAGCAGTTCTGAAAAGATGAAAATCTAACCTAGGGCTAGGGAGAAGCCTCAAACAAATTCTCCAAAAAGAGAAGAAAAAAAAAAGGGCTTATATCGGTGTGCTTTCTACTGAATGTGAAGGAAGCTATCTTTTAGACATTAAGTTCTGTAATAGGTGAGTTAGCTTCCTTACAAAAGGCTTCCCAAATGACAACCTCATGTATGACCTATGCTGCATGCAATGCTTAATATAACAGTTAAATATAATATCACGCTCCAAGGACCATCCATGATTGCCATATAAATAAAAACAGGTGGTATACCCCAATCCAAGTAAGCCAATTTGCATCTATTCTGATGGCTTCATAGATTGGAACTCTTTGAGTGGCTTTGGATTTCCATCTATGGCCATATTCCCCATGCCAACTTCTACAGCCTCCTGCTCAGCCTTTTCCGTCTGCATTTTTTCAGATATTTCCCCTTCAATAGCATCTTGCTTCACAGCTGTCAATGAGGGCTCGAGAGTGTGGGGACCTGCACTGAACCACGGATGCTGAAGGCATTGAGCAGCAGTTGGCCTCTTTTCTGGGACAAAATCAAGTAAAGGAAGAAGGAAGTCGGTCATGTTATTTGCTTCTTGTTCACTGAAATCATACTTCTCCGTCAGCACCTTATTAAGAGGCCAGAAACGCAACCGACGGATGTGCCTCAAATCGCCATATCTATTGAAAAAATCTCGGGAATATCGTCCACCAAGCGCAATCTGAAAGCAACAAATGTTCAATTTTTGTGGAAGGGAACAGTTAAGGATTGACAATGATCAATTAAAAACAGATTGCAGTAAACAACTACCATATTGTTTCTTTTTCAGAAAGCAGAAGAATTCATTAAAACAGCATAAGAGTATAATGCAATACCATCAGCAAATTGTCTATAATATGTAGGAGCAAGTTTTTCTTGATCCTATTAATAATTCAACATGCAAATTGATAATAACAATCCAGATGCTCTACAGCCAAATGCCAAGCCTACCTTGCGAGGCATCATCCCAAGAAGCTCCATCATCAATGCCAGATGATCCTGTAGAGTAAATTACAAAATGTCAACTCATTTATTCTAGATTGAAATTGATGTCCAAATAAACACAGCAGCATTGCACATTTTTATACATTTCTCACAGGAAAATAGGAAATGATGACATTTTCACAGCAGCATTGCACAAGATTGAATTTTCCCATTGCATAACAACAAAACCAAATGGTTAAGGACAACTTCTACTATCAGAAAAAGCATGATAAAAAGCCAGTTTTCATGGTCAAAATAATAATAATATTATTAATATTAACAGCAAACATTAGATGATTATTAGAGCAATAAATGAAGCCAACAAATTCTTTCAAAGTCTAAACAGGTGCGCTTACCTCATCCCTATCATAGTTGTCACCACTATGAGGATCAAAAAGAACATCCCCAGATGCAAGCTCAAAGCAAATGCAAGCAAAGGACCACAGATCTGCTGGAGTTGAATATTTAGATCCGAGAAGAACCTCAGGACACCTATACTGCCTTGTCTGAATATCATTTGTGAATTGTTTATAAGTCCAACAAGCATTACCAAAATCAACCAGCTTGCACTTAAGATCAACAGCTGCAAGCAACTTCTTTCTTGTAGAGCGGCTACCTCTCCTATTAACATGACTTCCTTGTGGAATATCTTTATTTTCAGAAGTCTTTGTTGATTCATCTTTCCTCACAGGACTATTAGGTTTAACTTCACCAGATTCTACACTTGGTTTCACATCATTACTACAAACATCTTGCTCATCAGGTGCTTTGGAATCCTCCTCAGCTTCCTCAGCATTTTCCCTCCCAGCACAGCCTTGAGCAGCCTTTTTAGCCTTTTTCCGCAATTTCTTTTTCTGATTCTTGGTCAGATCTCCATTCAAACTTTTATTTGCTATTGTTGCCCCATTCTTGGTCACATTCTTATCCTTCATGTTTGGAAGGATAAGTGGAACACCTGATTTTCTAGGATCTTTAGATGGATCGATTGGAGACAAAAGCAAGACATTCTCAGGCTTCAAATCAGTGTGTATTACTGAAAGCTCACGATGCAAGTAATCCAAACCCACCAAAATATGGAAACAAATTTCCTTGACCATGGGAAGGGGAACCCCTCGATAATCACTATACTTGATAAGTGTGAGAAGATTATCGCCAAGGAATTCAAAAACCATACAAACATGTTGGCCATTAGGTCCTGAATGCTTAAAGTGATCCAAAAGCTTTACAACACATTTCTTGTCATCTGGATCCCCGTCAGCAATTTGTTTAAGAATCTTTATTTCATCCATTGCCGCTTCAGTGTAATGCTGAGCACTCTTTTGAATTTTTAAGGCAACATATCGCTGCAAACAAACAATTTAAAACATCACTAACAAAGTTACAAACTATAGATTGCTGCGTGTATGTTAGCAAGGTATTAAAAGAATGAAGAATAACATAGGCCCCATTTGGATGAACTTCTCCAAAAGCCCTTATAGGAGAAGAAAATAAGAAGGAAAATGTATTAGTTTACCTTCTTATTTTTCTTCTTCTACAAGTGCTTATGGAGAAGTTTATCCAAACAAAGTCATAGTCCTAAAGTGAATTCCCACCTAATCACGGGAACTCTAGTGTCACACAACAGACATGCTCACTTAGAAAGAACAAGGGCACAAAAAACCGAATAACTACTTTTAAAATTTGTTAGCTGAAGAAGACAGAGAGATCAATAGTCAGAATAAAATAAAACAAAAGATCAAGCAGCAGAACCTGAGATCCTTTTATTAGATGAGTTTTGAGAATGATAATTTTTTTAAAGAACCAACCATTTACCAATATTGAAAAGCACAAACTCCAATATAAAACATTTTCTTTCTATCACCAACAGAAGGGGGAAAGGTCAAAGCCAGTCCATTGTTAATTATTCCACAGCCCAAAAAAAAAGGATGATAAATAGAGACAAAAGCACACACTTTGTCCAAATCTCTCAACCACAAACACTCCATAACAACCCAGATAAAGAACAAAACTCAAACTCTCTAAACTAATTGGGAATCGTCAAAAGCATTCATTTTTATCACCCCCAAGTTTTGCTGTGAGGAGACGAACAAAAGGGCACGCACCGATTTGTGAGTGTCCCAAGCGAGCCAAACAGTGGAAAAATGACCCCAACCAAGCTTGCTCTGCACCACATAGCTCCCATTCTTGAAAGTGTCACCAATCCGAACCGCATGGTACCCTCCGCGCCTGTAATCTTCGGTTCCTTCGTCCTCCGAACTGTAATCACTCGCCTCACTCCGGTCCTCCGCCATTGAAGGACCTTCAAACACAAAAACACTCTGAGACAACGGAAGAATGAAATTGAGGAAGACGGATTGGAAATTTCAACGAGGACGAATCGATTTCACCAATGGTGGTTGCTAATGGGAAATGTTGGAGTGAGGTGGACTGGTGGAGACGAGAGAAGGCCTTGAATTCAGTGAACGGTGGAGACGGGAAATTAGGGTTTTTGAGTTGGTCTTGTTGCCGGGAAAACAACGTAAGAACTAAGAACTAAGAACGGAACTTGTCTCAAGTACGTCATGTTTTACCGTTTTAAATAGTTTACTTATTAAAATAATTGTGTGATAATAAATTTATAATTTCATTTAATTAAAAAATTTGTATCTCCCGTTAATTAATTTATATAATTTAATTTTTGTAATTTTATTATTTTTAATAAATTATATATGATAAGAAATACTCCACTAAATTATAAATATCCCACTAATTAGTTTTTTTTGTAATTTTATATATTTCATTTTTCAATAAATTATATGGTAAGTAATTAATTCACTATCACTTGTGTACGAAGAAATATCCACACAAAAATAATTATAAATTAATTTACATAATTTAATTTATAATCATGAAGTGTGTGCTAAGTGTGGTTTTAACACTTTTATGGTAGAAAATATTCCCGTTAAAGATGCTTCGTTAAATTATTTGTGAAATTAATCATTGAAAAAATTAATGAATGTTTCACACTCATAACACAATTACAAAACTAATTAATTTTTTTTGAAAATATAAAAAAATGCATTTATCAATATATTAATTTTGTAATATAAATTATTTTAAAGAAAATCTCACGAAAAAAGGAAAAGGAATTATATTTTTGAACAGAGGAAAAGGAATTATAGAAGATAAAATGAAATGTATTTTTAGATAATTTAAATTTTCATTTTTGGTATGTTTTAAAACATTATCAATGAAATTATTTTTACAGGTTAAAAATATTATGATTTATATAAATAAAAAATATTTAATTTTAGTCCTAAAAAATGGCCTATTTCTAGTTTATTGTTTATTAAATTATGTTATTATCCTTTTAAAAAAAAATGACTGTCTCTTGTAAAAGATATACGTGATTTCATAAAAAAAAAATTTACAAATTATTTTTCCTATAAAATAGACAGCATAGAAATTAATTTTTATGCATTATTAGTGTGAAAAAAAAATTATATTACTAACTAGTCAAAATTACTTTGAACAGTAAAAAAATTGTTTAAAGTATTTGAAGGATGAAAAATTTTAAAAAAATATTTTGTAAGAACTAAAATAACAAAAAAAATGTATGGACGAAAATAAAAATAAAAAGTAAATTACATAAACAAAAAAATATATTTAAGTTTTTTTTATATTCAGAAAAATTGAGTATCTTCACTGCCTTTTATCCTTTTTTTAAAAAAAATAAAAAATGACTGTCTCTTGTAAAAGATATACGTGATTTCATAAAAAAAATATTTACAATTTTTTTCCTTATAAAATAGACAGCATAGAAATTAATTTTTATGCATTATTAGTGTGAAAAAAATTATATTACTAACTAGTCAAAAATTACTTTGAACAGTGAAAAATATTGTTTAAAGTATTTCAAGGATAAAAATTAAAAAAATATATTTTGTAAGAACTAAAATGATAAAAAAATGTATGGACGAAAATAAAAAAATAAATAAATTACATAAACAAAAAATATATTTAAGTTTTTTTTTATATTCAGAAAATTTGAGTATCTTCACTGCCTTTGACAGTTTGTTGTTTGGACTGATCCTTCATTTTGCAAATTATTTAGGTACGGAAAAATATTATTTAGGTAAAGTTGGTACTTCCATATATTTAGCACCAGAACCGGTTTGGTAGTTTGCTGTTGGATGAATCGTGTTTAGAATACCAATTTAATAATTTAAAATACTGAAATATCAAATAGGGAAAAAATATTTGACACCTTGAATGAACACTCCTTGGTTGACAAGGGAAACGAGAAAGAAACGAAAAATAATGGTAAAGTAATATAGCCTAGAGTTCATTTGATGTGTATAAAGTTCCTTTATAGATTAATTTATAAGAACTATGTATTATCATCATTTGATTTAATGGTGTTTAAATTAGAACCTTCTTTTATTTTTACTTGATTTGTTTCATTTTCAAATTTTCTCTTTTGCATATTTTTGTCATTTTCTTACACACCTAGCCTACAAATTATATTTCACTCTTATTTCCTGTATTCATTAAAGGTATAGATTAAATTTCTTTTATATTATGCTATTACTTGATTAATAATTTTATTATTTATTTACTGACACAATGATTGTCTGAATAAACTTGAATATAATAAAAACCAGAACTGGGTAAAAAAAACAATAGAAGAAAGAAAATGAAAACCACATTGCATCATAGATCCATCCGAACAATAATTAACAAGAAATAAGATGATAATGCTTTTCTTATCAGTCCATAAATAAACAAGATATGGGGATTGGTGGGCTAGTTTTGACTTTTGATCCACTGATTATCATTGCATACCTTGCTTGGGCTGTTTTTTACTGTACCTCCAAGTTACTTCTTCCACCCTTTTTAGTTATCGGAATGATCAATCCAAAATGTAAATTACATTTCAAATTGATTACAGATTTTGACTTACAAAATAGCAAATTCGGAAGGTAAAAAAAAAAATTCCGAAAAAGGGTGCAGAAAGCAATAGCCCCTTGCCCAGGGCCCAAAGGCTTCGGTAGCCAAAATGGGCCACAACAGTAGCATACTCTTTTTGTATTATGAGGAGTCCTCACTGAGGACATCTATTTCCTCATGTGTCAATGCATTGCATCTTCATATATGATAATGATACAACTAGTCATATAGGATTGCATTATTTTTTTCTCTGCAAAGCATCGACATCTTTTTATGGGGGTGGGGGGCAAAGAAGATAGTACAATATTTTTTAATATTGCGTTGTTGATGATTTTGATGTATAAAGTATAAGCTATAACTATAATAATATAAACAAGCAAGATGTTGTTGATTGCTGTACAGTTTCCTTATTTCCTTACGTTACCTTGTTTATTTATTTATTTGTCTGCTGTAAAATAGAAAAAAGAAGACAACTTGGGAGGGATCAAGGCAAAGAGGAGAGTAAAAAAAAAATGGAGTTTACAAGGTAGCCGTCTATAGACCCCACTTCCCCGAGATTTTTTTTTCTAGAAAAAGAAGAGAAATTGTTTAATATTATTACCAAAAAGTTCAAAACAATACTGAAGATTCATGATTAATGAATGTGCATCATCCAGTGATTATGACTACGAGAGTCATGCATATGATAACGATATGGTGTATGAAAAAAGTAAAAAGAATCTCAAAGCTGTCCCAGGGGGAATTAACATTAGAAGAGAACCAAATTTGGTTTTCATGTATGCCACTGTGGGTCTGCGGCTGTTTGAATTCAAATTAGTGCCACTCAAATTAACCTTACATGCAATTAGTTGGGTCAATTTTTTTTTATTGGTCATGGATATATTTCACAAAAACAACTATGTTCTAGTCATAAAATTGTGTCATTCAATTCAAAATAATAAAACAGATCCCATCATATTCTTTTGAATTGAGTTTTATTTCCATTTGTAGGTTCATGCTACGCATTGAGCAGAAATTTCAAAAGTGACCAGGTGTAGCCTTTGTTTATTACATGAATTAGATACTTTTGACTTTCAAACTTTATATACATTTTTATTTTTTATTAGAGATGATTTTGTTCGAAACCAGTTACTTTCACTTTTTTTTTGTTGCAATCTTATTGACAAAAAGGTTTATAAGTTATTTGTTTAACAATCTATGGATTCAGATGTGTATTTCCCTGTTAGATGCATGAAAGAGTTTATGATTTTAAATTAATTATTGATGTAACAACTATGCGTGAATTTGGAAGCACATCTCTTGCAAGGAAAGTTCAGCATAATTGGGTTGGTGAAAAGCTAGAGGTGGGTATATTTGGTGCACAAGTTATATGTGCTTTACTCTATAGTGGCCGGCTCATTCAACTGAATACCCTAATAAGCATTCTTGGTCAACTTATTGAACTGGAAATGAAGAAAATATCAACATTGCCTTGACTTATTCAGATTCTTATAAGAGTTTAAAAAGTTAAATAATGGCTCACTTTAGTTCTTATGGTCAACATTTCTTTTATATAAATTGTAAGGCAGATTTTATCTTTTACTTTCTACGGTTGAAGAAATAAAAAAATAAGCATAAAAAACACGCTAATTAAACTCTTATTATAAAACACATAAATATTTTTAAAAATATTTTATTATTAAATTAGACAATGTTTTATTCTTTGACACATCTCACAAAAATACGCGCTAATCAAGCTCTTAGTTTTTATTGTATTTTTCTACACATTAATTGGGGATTAGTTTTTCTAAGAAAGTCAATGTTTGGGCGTCAGCTTAGTTTATTTTATGGAACTTTCGTCAACCAAGTTCTCCTGTTTTGACAACAAAACAGTTGCAGATGGTGTATGGTGTATGTGGATCTATCTCAATCATCTAGAATATGTCATCATCCTTTGGAAATCTTAGACATTGATAATCAAACAAACAACAGAGTTCCAATCAAACAAATAATAATTAATATGAATTAGAAGAAACGGAATCATTTTCTTTCATCAATCGATGAGAGAGTTTTTACGCCAAACAAGTTGGTTAAACGTGGCACAACCATTTATTCACTTATACGAAATGACAAGGAAAAAAATTGTATATGACATTCAAAAATGTTTTTTAAATTTTGATCAATTCTTAATATGTAATCAATATATGTCATGTTCGGAAAGAGATTTTAATTAGTTTTTAATTCTTTTTTACTGATTAGAAAATTTATTTGATTGTTTGGTAAATATTTTTTTAGTAATTTTTAACATTTTTGAAATGTTAATTAAATTTAAAATGTTAGATTCTAATTTTTAATTATTTATATTTTCTTTCACTTTTATTCTCTATATATTTATTATATTTTTTAAAATAAATCATGATATTGTTATTATTTTTATTTTACATTTTTTAACTATTTCAACAACTAATTTTAAAGAACACTTCTAATTTAATAAGCTAACTTTTCATCATCAAATTAATTTTTCAGCTAATTTTATCAAGATTATCAATTAATGTATGCTTACGGTGGAAAAGAGTATAATTTTCTTAAGGAATATTGCTAAGAATGTTTAATTGTATTTTTATCTATTTAATTTGAATTATGCATGATTTTTATCGACAAGGTATTTATAAATAAATTAGTTTTTGATTTTTTAAATTTTCATTGTTTTACTCAAAATCTTCACCAATTAAATTTATGAAATTATTTTAAACCTTTTTTTTAAAATTTTCATTAACCAGGACAATAAAAATCAATTAAAATAAAAGTTTCAAACTTACCACCTTTAACCTTAATTTCTCATGCTATAAAATCTTTTAAGTTTTATTAATTTTTCAATATTTTTCATTTATAAATGTTTAAATTAATTTATATTTTAAATCCATTTTTAAAAAATATTTAGCTAGAAAAATAAAATGTGAAAGTTTTAAATGGAAAAAATAACAAAAAAAATTACTTAATTTTAAAAGTAGAAAAATTTTGATAAAAAATTAATGAAACTAAAATAATGCATAATTTAAATTAAAGAAAATAAATTTACAATTAAGAAAAACCAAACATGAATTGACATGTGGGCATAATTAACCTTACAAGTTACAAGCAAGAAAATGAAAAACATGAAATTGGCCGTTTAGAATGAACCGTACTTGTCTTCAAAAAAAAAAAAAAAAGAACGAACTGTACTTGTCTACTACTACTACTCTTCTTTTGCGCAGCCTGTTTGATTCCGTGAAACTGTCACTTAGGTAAATAAAGATACCAACGTCTTTCTTTATTATAAAGAAGATATAAAAAAAACTTGAGATTTATTTTACGTAATAATGGAAATAAAGGCCCTACAAACCTCAAAATCCCAGTTCTGCCCATTCAACGTGCATGGGCTATATATAGAGAAACATAAAAAGCACATAGCAAACAAGGGTCAAATGGGAATATGCAATTGGAAACTTTGGCTTTTAGGATATTATTTATCCTTATTGTACTTTATCTTTCCGTTTCTACATCACAAAATTGAAAGCAAAAGATGGTTTGGTTGTTGTGGAGATGTGGAATGCATTCACTCTCTTTGAAAATCGACCATCTAAAGGTGAAATTTGCAATAATTGTGCATTGGGCATAGCTAAAGCTTGATTTGATTTTGATGTGGTGCAATTTGCAAAGCAAAAGCTCAAAGTAATCCTATTTCTTAGTATTTTAATGTCCCCCCGGTGCTTTCCCTCTCAGGTGGCACCAAAAAATTGGGCGTTAAGGAAAGCACAATTAATGAATGTATAAACGAACATATATACTAGTACAATTTTTCGGTTGTGGAATGAATATCGTACATTGTGAATTAACGATGTGAAAAAAAAGACCTCTCCATAGGAATGCGAAAGAAATCTTTATGAAGTAAACAACTCTAAAACCAAATCGGATTACACAATAAAAAAAACCACACTGATAGAAAAAGAACCAAATTTTAAAATCAGTTTTTGACAAGTATTTTGGGTATGTTTTGAAAAAAAAAGAAGTTAGGATATATTTGATGAGTATTTTTAGTTAATTTGTTATTTTTAATCAATTTGTAGTATTTTTTGAAAAGTTATTTCAAAAGTGACGTTTTAACTTTTTCTTCTTCTTCTTTTTATTCTTATTTTGCACTAATAATCCAAATTTCTTTATATTTATATATATGAAAAATAATTTTAATTTAAAAATTTAGCTGACAAAAAAAATTAATTTAAAAAGGAAGAACATAAAATAGTAATAAACTACCAACTGTATTTTCGTTACTATAAAATGGGTGTTTAATTGGCAGTCAAACGTGTTTTCTGTTTTCAGCGTATCTGTTCTGACCAAAAGAGAAACTTCCAAAACTAAAAAAACCACCCCTTGTAAAAAAAAAAATGCGTTCGAAGGACGCGCATGATTATGTAACATGTACTGTTACTGTTAGTTACTATCAAAGAAGAAGAAGTTCCGTTCGCTTCCGCTGGATTAACCGAACAAAACCATTACTAATAAAAAAAAAATGATAGAAGACAGAGAAAGAGAATGACAACTTTACGTAATCCACAGTTGAAAGTCAAAAATTCTCTGTTGTCTTCGAACTTACCTCTAAAACTTCTCTTCTCTGTCCCAAACAAACTTCATTACAAATACATTCATTCCTTGCTCTCTCTCTCTTTTCAATTTCGATGAACAGCAACAACGTCCTCGTCTTCCTCAACCTGTACCTTACTATTCATACACTCTTGTCTCGCGCGCATTAGTGTCTCACATCTCAATTCCAATTCCCTTTCCTCTTCTTTCGGACACACACACACACACGTACATATATATACGTTAACACATACGTAAGTTATATACAGTAAAAAAATTAATCGGGATATATACGACACGAATGGCGGCTACTTTTGTTATCTCCGTCGTGATATTTGCGGCAGCAGCGGCGGTAGCTGGCGGATCTCCGGCGAGTATGACTTTGGAGAGAGCGTTTCCGACGAATCACGGAGTGGAGCTGAGTCAGCTGAGAGCTCGTGACGCGTTGAGGCATCGCAGAATGTTGCAGTCTTCAAACGGCGTCATCGATTTCTCCGTTCAAGGCACCTTCGATCCCTTCCAAGTCGGGTAAATTATTCTGTCGGTCGGTTCCTCCGTTTTTCACTTTTCACCTTTTTTCTTTGTTTGGTTTCGTGTACTTCAATCAATTTCTAAGGCTTTAATTTCGATGTGTCTTGGGTTCTGAATAAGTACTTTTCTGTTAATATCGTTTTGATGTGTTATTTTCCTTTTGATTAATTTATGGCCTTCCGTTAAATTATAAAATTAATTTTTTATTTGTGTTTTAAATTTTGGAATTAATGACTTATTGCAGGCTCTACTATACAAAAGTGCAATTGGGTACTCCTCCAGTGGAATTTAATGTGCAGATTGACACTGGCAGTGATGTTCTCTGGGTTAGTTGTAACTCCTGTAGTGGTTGTCCTCAAACAAGTGGGCTTCAGGTAAATGCAATTTTTCTCTATTTTCTAAGGCCCTGTTTGAATAAATTTCTCAATAAACACTTATTGGAAAAGAAAAAAGGTAAAGTGAATAAAGTTTCTTTGATAAGTTAAATTTAGTTTTTATGTAAGCTAATTTATAAAAGCTCTCTCATTTAGCTTTTTGTTAATCTTAACTTCTACATAGGCTAATTTTAACTTAGGGCAGAAGCTTAATTCATTTTGCATTTTTTATTTTCTTCATCTGTGAGTACTTATTGAGAAGTTTTATCCAAACATGGCCTAATTTGATGTTCTGTTTGTAGAATAGTAAGGTCAACAATATGCCCCCAGAGTTTGTGAATGTTGTGGTGGTTGGATTTTGTTACAGATTCAGCTAAATTTTTTTGATCCCGGGAGTTCATCAACATCTTCAATGATCGCTTGTTCTGACCAAAGGTGCAATAATGGAATACAATCATCAGATGCCACATGTTCCAGCCAGAACAACCAGTGCTCGTACACTTTCCAGTATGGAGATGGGAGTGGGACATCAGGCTATTATGTGTCAGATATGATGCATTTGAACACCATTTTTGAGGGATCCGTGACCACGAATTCTACCGCGCCTGTAGTCTTTGGGTGAGTTTTCATGAGCCTGAAATGGTTGAATTTCATTTCTAATTTTTCATGTTTGTCGTTGGTTTAATCTTGGAAAGCATTGGTTTTTGAATGGAGCAGTTGTAGCAACCAGCAAACTGGGGACTTGACAAAGTCTGATAGAGCAGTTGATGGGATATTTGGATTCGGGCAACAGGAAATGTCTGTCATTTCTCAACTCTCCTCACAAGGAATTGCTCCAAGAGTATTCTCACATTGTCTGAAAGGAGATAGTAGTGGTGGGGGCATATTGGTTCTTGGTGAGATTGTGGAACCAAACATAGTCTACACTTCACTTGTTCCAGCACAGTAAGTTCCTTTCATCAGAACAAAACCTATGTTCTTTTTAGTGTTTGCTAAATAATAAATGCTTGATGGGGGTAACTTGAATTATTTGGTAAAGTAGTGAGTGAATGTAGGTTTGTGCCTTTGTTCTTAGGGGCCTAATAAAATGTTTGCATGTAAGTTTCAGCCCTACCGATTGATGGCAATTATTTAATACTGGAAGTCTTTCAGTGTTCCAGGCTTCTAATTATTCATCTAAGCAAGATGTTAAAATAAAGTTTCTGTCTGTCAATCTTGGATGTTGAATCACTTTCTAGTATATATGTTCCGTATGTGATTGTAAGTATGAAACTATGGACGAAGGTATTTCTTTGGCACCAATTTACAGCTATGAAACTATGGATGGTATGTTAGTGCTTTGAGCGAGGTAAACGATAAATATAATTTAGTCAGTAGTTAATTAGGTGGTCCTTAACTCCCATCTATCTGAAAAAGGTTAAGCCTGAAAGAAGTTGAAATCAACCCTTAGTACCCAAAAGGAAATATATTCTACCATAAACCAGAGTAAGATGTACATTCATTATTGTATATTCAAAGTTTTATACAGAAGTTGGATAAGGAATTGGAGATTTTAAACACGTTATTGACAAATGACAATAGGTATCTGTACTTAAGTGCCTTGAAATAATGTCACTCTATAGAAGTGTTTAGACTAACTGCTTTCTTTGCAAATATTTCAGGCCTCATTACAATTTAAATCTACAGAGCATCGCTGTCAACGGCCAGACATTGCAAATTGATTCATCAGTTTTTGCAACATCAAACAGCAGAGGTACCATTGTTGATTCTGGAACAACTTTGGCGTACCTTGCAGAAGAGGCTTATGATCCCTTTGTCTCAGCGGTGAGTTTTATTTAGGTAATTAAATGTTATTCAACTTATCAACAATATATGTTGAGTGATGCTTAATGTCATGCATTAATTAGCAATCATTGCACGCTTTTTGCTAGGTTGGAGGTTTATCAAATATTAATGGCAAAATTGTTTTTTATTAATGCAGATTACAGCTGCAATTCCACAATCTGTACACACTGTTGTTTCCAGGGGAAATCAGTGTTATTTAATCACCTCCAGGTTAGGCTGAACATTTAATGCCTCCTTTTTCTGGACCTTTTTTTGCACTCCATCCTCCTTTTGCTAATTGAGTGCTAAAAAATAGATCATCTTGTTACTTTCTTTTTCTAACTCCTTTTGTCTGTGCTTAGTGTCACTGAAGTTTTTCCTCAAGTAAGTCTGAACTTTGCTGGTGGTGCATCTATGATTTTAAGGCCTCAGGACTACCTGATACAGCAGAATTCCATTGTAAGTATTCAAACTTCAATTTTCTGAGGACTAGTCTGGATTCCTAGATTTCCAAAGATATTGATTTTTCACGTCAAAGTGAGTTGCAATTGACAGTGGTTGAAGAATTATTGTCATCAATCTAATTTTTTCTCCCTCTCCTTTCACTTGTTTGTCACATAAAATCTTATTTTGATTTTACTTTTGTTTCAATCGGTGCCTTGTGTGCCTTCATGAAAATTTCCTTGATAACTTCTCATATTTTTGTATAAAACTAAGAATTTCTTATGGCATATGATATTACCAAAATTACCCTCAAGTACAACGAGCTCTTGCATTTCCACTATATTTGGTTAAATATTACCATTCCTTATGTCTTGCTAACTTTCTTTTGAGTGCATTATCAGTAAAAAAAATGACAGAGAACTTTTTCTTCCAATTCTCATTACATGTCATTTTTCAATTGAAATCTGATGCCTTAAAGTGTTGAGGATAGTTCAGGGTAAATTATTGTCCAATTTTTATATATTATATGTGATCTCACTAAATGCTATGGTGAAACTATGCTACAGGGTGGTGCAGCAGTGTGGTGTATTGGCTTTCAGAAAATCCAGGGTCAAGGGATAACAATTCTAGGAGGTATAATACAGTAATACCAATTTGAACACTTTTGGTCATAATATCCATCTCTTGTATGGTGATTTCTAGCATGGATAAATAGAACAATTTTTGCATTTGATTGAAGGTCAACTCAAAAGTTTGAAGCTTGAACCTATATTTTGAAACAAAATTGTTATGTTGATTAGATTTTTGTGCCCATGCATAGCAAAGTATCATATTATAATGCCCTCCTGTTTTTACCTTCTTCCCTCACCTTCATCCTCAGTTCTCACTAGTATCTTTCTACTTTCTACACTCAACCTGCCAAAATATCAATTTCAATTTTATTTTTCTTGTACATAAACTATAGTTCATCATCTGTAGGGATCTTTTCTTCAAGAGCATGAAACTAACAACATCACTTTCTGTTGTGGCAGACCTCGTATTAAAAGACAAAATTGTTGTTTATGATCTGGCTGGTCAACGCATTGGATGGGCTAACTATGACTGTAAGTTTCAGCCACACTACCAGAAAGGCGTATATATAGTGGATGTCATATTTTGCTTTTTTTCATGAGGCTCTTAAATTATTCCTTTTCCACTTAACCAGTAATTTTCGTTCTGTTCTTTTGAGCGTGGGACCAGCATAAATTGAGAACCAACTTTGTTCTCTAGTTCTAATTTATCTTTAACACTTTTTCACTTCAAATTCAACAATGCAGGTTCTTTGTCGATGAATGTCTCTGCAACAACTGGCACCGGCAGAAGTGAATTTGTGAATGCTGGTGAGATAGGTGGAAGCATCTCTTTACTTGATGAACTTAAGTTGACAAGAACAGGGTTCTTGGCTTTCTTTGTGCATCTAACGCTAATTTACTGCTTCGGATTCTTATAGCATTTATACATCGTCAGAGATATTCTTTTTCATATGCATATTCTTTTGCCGGTATATATTTGTGTCAATCGGCAAGACCACATTAATTTTTATGTTGCTTTTGGGCCTCCTTTCTGCACAATAGGCTAGTCCGCTTTATCATCCTCAGGTGATTCTGTGGAACGCCTCATGTACTCATGTAGAATCAGATAATAACTCTTTACTTTTGGCAGTGTTGTAAATTATTTTACAGGATTACTGATTGGAACATGTTATAAAATATAGTTTTTTCTTTCCTTCCCTGGTTTAATTGAGCTTTGTTTATGCTTATAATCAATCTTGCTGCTGATAAAAGCTGAGACAGAAAATACAATATTAGCTTCAATGAAACTTTGTAGCCGAACATTACAATTTGGAATAACTTCAATTCCAATTTTCTTGGAAATGAATTGGATAAGAATCATAATTTTTATATTTGAGACAAAGAATTGATAAATAGAAATACAATTCCAAATTAAATTGGAATTCTATTAAAAGATGCCAATGGTACCAATGGTGATGGTGATAAGAAGCACAGCAAATCAGTAACAGTTACTGGTCATTGGCAACGACATGACATGTCAAGTGCCGACTAAAATTATTCTCAACTCCAATGATTGCGACAGTACGTCAATGGCAATGCTACACTGTCAAAATTTAGATACAGTTGTTTGTGTTTCTAGTACTCTTTTTCAAATATATTTAAAGTTGTATCTCAATAATCTGCATAATAAAAGTTTATATTCAAGGTCAGTATAAATTAATTATCTGAAACCGTTTTGTCCTTTTAAATATATTATTATACAGTAGGTTTTCAGTTCCATGAACGTAAACACAATTAGAATTCCAATACTAATTAATGCACCCACCAAACAAGATAAGTGAAATTGGAAAGTTCAAGTACAATTTCAATGGCTCAATTCCAAATGCGAATCCATGAACCAAATGGAACCTAATGGATATTAAATATTTTGACATCTAATCTGAAGATCTATCCCTAGATAAATGCAATTGACAACTTCCACAATAATCCAAAGTGTCCAATAAGAGAAGGGAGGGAACCGGGGGTTAATAAGTTGATGTTACACATTCCAACTAGACCTGATCAAAGCCTTGCCCCAAGAGAGGGAGGGCTTGGCCTTAAATAAGCAAAGTTCATTTAAAATATATTTTATAATTTATATAAACTAGTTTCCTTGTGCCTGTAAAAAAAACATTTTCATATTCAATTGGTTGACCAGAGTGCGTAAATTGTAAAATTCCTTGTATATGTCCTTGATGGATTCTCACATATACAAAAAAAACCTAAACAATATTGTTATTTTTGTGTGTGCATGTGTGTTTGAAAAAAACATTTTCATGCAAAATAAATAACCTTAGTTGTCAATCCCAAACATATTGCAATGCATCCAATTCCCAAACTTATTCTCCAGAAAGCACTCTGTACTCCATTATTCCGAGACACCTAGTAATCAGTATGTCGAACACTCGGTCTCACATATACAGGTAACAAGACGGTCCAGTTAAGTCGAATATTTGTAATATTGACAATAATTCTAGCATGTTTCTTCATATATAAGGCTCAATAAATGATTGACTATGACCATGGCTTGATGACTCATTCACCCGGAGGAAGTAGATAACAGGTCAAGATGTAAATAGCTGTAATATAGATTTTGTAATGGAATTATGGAATATTTATCCATGTGTGAAGCTTGAGTGTACATAGAGTTACCCAACTCAAGCTTAACTAGGGAAGGGTGGCCATGTGCACAAGACAATCATCATTCTGGGTGTAAGAGACAGAAACATAGTCTTACCCTCATAAACAAAAGAGGTTGTACTTGTTTCCATAACATGAACTTTTGACCACCAATTCTTAAACTTAAAGTAGCAAGGCTCAAAACTCCAAAATATGCGAGCCCCAAAAAAATTGAATTAAAAAGAATTAAGAAACTCTACAGTAAGATGGAATCAAATATTTCTTTCACAAGATCTTCTCAATCAATTTCACATCTGACGGCTAATGTCTATAACCTCTCATGCAAGAACAAATTAGCAGCACTTGTTTGGTAGCAATTCCAGCCATAACATTGGAGACATGTATGATTGTTAGGCTGCATTATTGAGCATAATATCATTGATTTTGTCGATACCAATATCTGATATGGGCTTGATGGGTTTCTCATCTTCTTCTAGAGAACACTCAAGAAGACTCAAAGGATCCCCATCTGAATAAAGAGATACCACATCCTTAAGAAAACAAAATTTCAAAGGAAATTCTTCATTGCAAAAGTGACTTTATTCAGATGAAAGAGTCACAAGATTTTTCGGGCAGAAGCATTTCGGTGTGCAAGAAGTTTAAGAAGTAATGTAGCAATCAAAATTAACCACACTTGTGTCAGTAAAGAATTCAGTATCAAACTCACTAAAATTTGTGTTTAAAGATGCAGGGGAAGTTGTTGAAATGAAGTTAAGGCCAATGTAGAATCCCAGCATCAATACAATGGTCACCTATGTTATTATAAGGATACGGGTACGGTACGGAATACAAGATTTTTCAAAAATCTAGGCTACAGGTACGTTAATGTATATTATAAAAAAAATGTATTTATACAAATATGACTAACTTTTATAAGTGGTAAAAAAACATAAATAAACATATTTTATAATACAAAAGGAAATTAAATTCTTCAATACGATAAAATATCTCATAATAAAAAATTATTATCCATATGATATTGCACTTAACAATATTATGACATCACACTTTAACCGTTTCAATCTCATCATTTTATTGTAAGTCCATGGTCACTAAAAGAATTGTCTCTATAGCTGATATGTTAAGAGAAAGAGTAGTAACTTGAATTCAAGAATGACAATTATTTTATAACTCTCACTCTTTTTGTAAGAGGAGATCAAGATTAGAAGAACTAAATCTTCACCTCTTTTAGAATTGAACTTATTTATTTCATATAATAGATATAGAAATATGTGCTTCAATTTTTTTCATAACAGACTTAGGTACGAGTTTGATATGTACTCAAATATACCCAATTAAAGTATCCATTTTTTTTAAAAAAATACTTTTAGTACATATCCGGTATATACCCATGAGTACCCAATAAGTATCGGATATGAATACGTACCCAACATGTGTACGACATGATTTTAGAAGTACCCATGCTTCATGTGACCATCACATAAGTTAGTACTGCCAAAACCCAATATCTGAAATTCAAAAAGTTGTTTTCCGACTTTTTTTCACAAACAGCTGAACGAACAAAGCTTTTCTGATATATGAGCTGAGTTCCTAAGCTAAATATCTATAAAGCAAAAGCTGATGAGAAATTTGTACATCATATTTTCACATACAATTGATTTGAGATATTTTTTCCATATATTTTCGGTTATTAATGACTCAGAAGGAAGAAGTTCATGGTCTTCCCCAAAAGCCCTACGTCACTAAGCAGCTAATTAAAAGGTCACAGTTGTCCTCCGCTGTTTCGACAGACTCAGGATTCTGCTTGTTCTTGGACTTTCCATGTCAATTACAGCAATAATGCAAATTCTATGTGTTTTGAATATCAAATTCAACCATAACAGCTACCAACACCAATGCATTCAGACACAGAAATGAGTGCAAGCATCGAAAATAAGGATTAGCAATGAAAAAACAAATATTAGTAGTAATTAAAAATAAACGGCAGCGACTAATCTCTGCATGCCTTTGTGCCCGTGGTGTGTCTGGTAAAGATAAGAGAAAAAATATTGATGAAAAAAATTGTATTTTTTTATAGAATTTACACCTTTTACTTATTATTTTAATTCAAAAAATTTCTTCTTTATTTTTATCCTCTGTATCAAACAGTAAAGTTCAGAAAATACGATGGAAGTGAAACATCCACTGACTGAGCGCGGGTTATGCATGGCTCGCTTCATCGGGTTTCATTCTAATTCCACATATATTTTAACAAACTCTGTTATTTATGATTTCTTTCAATTAAAAGTTAAATAAAGAAAATAAAGATAGATGCAAATAAAAGCATAATATAGTAAAAATGATATGTTATTCATTAGATAGAAAGAAAAATAAAAAATGATTTTTTTTTCTAATTAAAGAAGTTTTATTCATTTAGTTGTGGAGGGAATTTCACAAACCTAAATAAATTTATTATTGATTATGGGGTACAAATTAAATTTTCATTAACATTATTAGTATTAATTTTTTTTTATGTTTAAAAATGTGTGAAATGTGTTAATAATATATAATTACGCAAATAACTAATTACATTAGGGGAATTGTTATTTGCATTCCCCCATTTTACTATTACACTCCCCTTTTAATTATTTTTTTCTTCCAAAATTACCTTAAAAATTACACTCCCTTTCTTCACTCTACTCATAAGCTAGGTTTTTCACCCACATAAATTGATTCCAATATGCATATATTCTCTTCAACATATGACTCCAACTTTTTCCCTGCCTTCTCCTGTCTTCCTACCCTATAGTACTCCCTTTTGTCATTGATCCTAAAAGATGATTTTGCAAGTAACACCTTTCTTGATGACCTTTTTTTTCTTTTGTACTCACAAGACATGATCCTCCATGTGTCTTGAAGAAACTGTTGCCAATTTTGCAGTTGCAGACTGTACTGCGGTGCTTGAATAGGATACAAACCCTATGGTTCCTACCATGGTAGCATTTCCAATTTTCTCACCTCGAAGAAAGAATAGCACAGTAAGATTGAACCATCTTAGAGTTTAAGGGAGTGCAGGGTGTGAAAAGTGTTCCTTTGACCCTTCTTTTTGAATTCAAATAACAAGAAACCATTGTTGAATGAGAGTGATGGTTCTAAATAGAGGAAGTTGAAATGCGCACAAGGGAGTGGGCGGTTGAGGAGAAGACGAAGGGGAATGTATTTCTTAGGGTATTTTTTAAATAAAAAAAAAAGTAGGGAGTTTGTTAATAAAATAAGGAAGTGCATATAGTAATAATCTGAAATTAGTTAAATTAAATATTATCCACTAGTTTTAATTAATTTGGGTTGAGAAGTTGTAGCACAACGCATTGCTGGCTCTTGCTTCCTACACCAGCCGTTTTTCCAATACACCCAGCATGAACAGTGAAGTTCACAATTTTGCCCTCTGTGTAATCCGTAAAGATTCTCCGTAAAGGTTCTTACGGATTCATAATCCGTAAACCTCTTACGGATTCGCAATCCGTATTCGTAAAGTCTCTTGCGGATTCGTAATCCACAATCCACGGATTCACAATCCGTATTCGTAAAGTCTCTTACGGATTCGTAATCCACAATCCGTGTGCATAAAGCCTCTTACGGATTCGTAATCCATAAACCTCTTACGGATTCGCAATCCGTATGAACCTTACGGATTCGTAATCCGTAAGGTGAATCCGTACGAATTAAATTTTTTTAAAATGGTTTTCAAAATAATGGCCCAGGTAGGTGTCGAACTTGTGACCTTCCGATTACAAGCACAATGCTCTAACCAACTGAGCTACTA